>CM061538.1:254555843-255135843 GCA_030864215.1 Capsicum pubescens
ATAAAAATTACATTACAATTGATGTATGCATAAATTTTAAAAAATACATTACAAACACCACCAATAACAACACACCAACAGTCACCACCACCACAAACACAACCAACCAATGCCACAAATATTGACACCATCGATAGCCACCACAAACACCACAAACCAATGCCACCAAAAACACCACCGACCAATGCCACCAACAGCCACCACCAGTGCCATCACGATGACGATGAAGATGACAACCACCACAACAAACATCACAAATACCATCCAATAATACCACGATAGTCAACGGAACACTGCGATAGAAACTAGGGTTTTCTCGAGTTCTTCCTACAATTTTACCATCAAAACTCAAAATTGTAAACCCATTCTCGAAGATAATACAACTAAAAGTTTTCTTTTTCATCATTAACTTAAAAGTCCTTATTTTTTAGAAAAAAATAACAATTATAGAACTCTTCTCGAACTCTATTACCTATAAAGACAGAGAAAACAACTGATACAAGAAAGAATAAAGTCGAAAATAACACCTATGTGGTCGGAAATGAGAAGAAAATCGATCTGTTGTGAAGGGTAGAGCAATTTGTTGAGTAGTTGTAGTTGTTTTTTGTACTGTATAATTGAGTGAGAAAGAGAAAAGAGTGAGAACTTGAGATTTGAAATGATGAAATGTTTTTCCCACAAATGGATGATTTGTATGGGTTGATTTGTATTTTGAAAAACAATGACAAGTTTTGAAAATGTTAATTTGGTTTGAATTGATCTTAATTATTTTTTAAAATTATAAAAGATATGCATAATTTTTTACCCTCTCATCATCCAATTGCCAAAATACTCAATTGAAGCTATAGTTGACCCTATGATAACTCACCCCTGGTCCTAGATTAATCAATTAAAGGTATTAGTCTAACATATGAGGTGGTAAGAATTGGTTCATCTCAGAGTGATCGATCGACGACTCTGGTCGGGAGGAACACAATACCATTTCATCATTCAATTGCCAAAAGGCTCAGTTGAAGTTGTAGTTGAACCTATGAGAACTCACCCCTGGTACCAGATTAATCAATTAAGGTATTGCTCTAACATATGAGACAGTAAGAATTGGTTCATCTCAGAGTGATCGATCAACGACTCTGGTCGGGAGGAACGCAATACCGTCTCATTATTCAATTACCAAAAGACTCAATTGAAGTTGTAGTTGACCCTATGAGAACTCACCCCTGGTCCTAGATTAATCAATTAAGGTATTGGTTTAACATATGAAGTAGTAAGAATTGGTTTAGCTCAGAGTGATCGATCGATGACTCTGGTCGGGAGGAACACAATACGGTCTCATAATTAAATTACCAAAAGACTCAATTAAAGTTGTAGTTAACCCAATTAGAACTCACCACTGGTCCTAAATTAATCAATTAAGGTATTGGTCTAACATATGAGGTAGTAAGAATTGGTTCAGCTCAAAGTGATCGATCGACGATTCTGGTCGGGAGAAACGAAATATTGTCTCATCATTCAATTGCCAAAAAAATCAATTGAAGTTATAGTTGACCCTATGAGAACTCACCTTTGGTCCTAGATTAATCAATTAAGGTATTGATCTAACATATGAGGTAGTAAGAATCGGTTCATCTCAGGGTGATCGATCGACGACTCTGGACGGGAGGAACACAATATCGTCTCATCATTCAATTGCCAAAAAACTCAATTAAAGTTGTAGTTGACTCTATGAGAACTCACCCCTGGTCCTAGATTAATCAATTAGGGGTTGTTGTGTAGATTGTATAAGAACAATGCAAAATATAGTGTATTAGTAATGCTTGCATTAGTAATACTTGTATTATTTATGCTTGTATTAGTTATGCATGTATTATTTCTGATAAATTGCTTGGTTTGATGTATAAGAAATAATACATCTTACATAATTTCTATAAAAGAAATTTTTATTTACAAAAATACCCTTCTTTGATTTTGTACACTTTTTTGCAACAAAGTTCTTTTGTTATTTCAAACATAATTAATATTGTTAAACTATTATATAGAGGTTTAGGATTAATTGCAAGACCTTCTTCTTTGCATAAAAATGTTACGCTGATGGATTAACATAGTCGAAACAAAAATAAAATACAAGACATAAAATTAAGAAATAGTCTCATTTTTTTAAATTTTTTTAAAGACTCTCGAAGAAAAGAAAAAATATGTTATAGTTATTTAAATCAACCATTTATTGTTGTAAATTCAAATAGTGGGAAAACAAATTGTGAAATATTTTGAAAAGATTCACTAGTGCAAATTAAAATGGTGGAAAAAGGAACGGTGAAATATTTTGAGAGAAAAATTAAGGGGTATTAAGGTCATTTAATAAGTTAATGCATGTGTTTAAAGTCCTTGTATTACTAGTACATAGGAAATAGAGCGTATTACTAATACACACTTTAATACACACTAGAGTGTATAACTAATGCTTGCATTAGTTATACATAGGCAAAAAGTCGTACCAAACAAGGTACTAGCAATACACATTAACTAATGCATGCATTATATTTTGAAATACACTCTACCAAACGACCCTTAAAGCTATTAGTTTAACATGTGAAATTAATTGAAATTGTATAAAAGAAAATTTTCAACCTGTTGCAACAGATGTCTTTTCTGTTGGAATTAATCAAATATATTAAGTCATCTGTTGAAACATATTACGCATCTGTTGTGATGGATGACCGAGCTTTGGAAATTTTCAAACAAAAATTGTTATCTATTGCACTTAGATATTTTAAGACCTTTTTTAAAAAAAAAACAATTTAGGTATTTCCTGTCTGAGATAAAAAAGTTAAAATACTAAGGCGGTAAGAAATATTACTTGGATAACTCAAAAATCTTCTGAGCGAGTAGTCTTATCTGGTCTTTTCAATGTCACCGTCTCCTCGTGCCCCTCAAAAGTAAGACTCAAAACAACTAAACTCATCTATCAATCTTTCTTCTTTATTCTCAATTATCTTTCTTTCCTTTTTGCCTTTTTTTTCTCTCTTCTTTCGGATGAGGATCCTTTCGAATCTCAACCAATCAATATCTTTTCTTGACTGAACTGGATGTTCTGATCCCTTTGCTTTTTTCACATTGCAAGTATGGTTCACTATTGCTCTTTCCATCTCGTCTTCTTCTTTGTATGTCATTTAAATTAGATATTTACATCTGTTGCTATTGATGATTTACCCATTACCGGTTTCCTATTTATTAAGAAAATTGAAGGAAAGGTGACTTTTAAGTCTTGAATGAATGAATTATTGTTTTTATATCTGTTGCAAAATGCCTCATTGGTTGAATAGATGGTAATCTGTTGCATCATATTGGTTATCTATTGATTCACTCAATTTTGTGTTACCCTTTTGTACAGATGGAGTAACTGTTTGAAGAAATCAAACCAGTAGCAAGGCTGGTTTAATTTATTCCAATAGATGATCCATATGTTGCAACATGTCATCCATTTGTTGCAACAAATGTCTCATCAGTTGAGCAGATGGGCAATCTGTTGCTTCAGATTAGTCATGTATTGATTTTCTCAATTTTGTGTTACCCTTTTGTAATGTTCTTTTTCTTCATCTCTTTTTTGACATCAAAGGTATTTCTCTTGTTTGTAGATAAAAGGAAGTGATACTGGATCCATTTTTGCCCGAACAGTATTAAAGGCTAGAGTAAAGATGGGTTCGGAGGAATAAGCTGCTTGCAGATAGAACCACTTCATATGTGGGAGGTATGTATTACTGATCAACCTATCGTGAAAACACATATCTAGTACAATGATTTTGTGAATGTTGTTCTTTACCTATTAGGCGTTAATTCTTCAAACAAAATATGACATTTTATAGTTAAGATTGCTAGGTTCGAACTAGTAGGCTGAGGGACCAAGTAGGTGGTGTCGATACCATGTTATAATTTAATGAACGTTTATGCTCATGTTTTTGTTTCAAGTTTGGGGAAGGTTTCAAGTTTTTGGTGGCTGTGTAAATATCCAATAGTGATTGGATCGATTTTAATGGCTCAATGGACTTCTTGAAAGGCCTCCGAAGCCTCGCACTGCTGCAAACACCGATGGAACTAATAGAAATTCCCCTGGTCCAAATTTATATGGATGGGTTGCTGAAGAAGACTATTATACAACAGTAGGTGCTTGGGAGAATATCTGTGCGGGAAGGAGGAGGTTGAAAAGGCCATATATCAACTCAGGCCTTATTTAAGAGGAAACACAGGGTAGGAAGAAAAGTGTAGCAAAATTGGCTGATGAAATTGACATGAAAAATGGAAAAACTAGATGAGCTGCGAATATGAAATCGTATTCAAAAATGAAAATCCATCAGTCGTTGAAATAAAAGAGGAATGGTTAACAGGACTGGAGCTGGATACTTTGCTATAGAATGCAACTAGTGAGCATGGCCTCAATGAAGACTCTCACAAAGTGCCGGACTAGAACTCTAAGGAAGAAGTTTCACAAGAACAAGAAATTGATACGATTGTTGGTCAGCTGAAACCTGAACCAACTACTCTTAAATTAAAAATATGGGATCAAGCCAAGGTGGCAATTTCTCAAGTTAAACTTGCATCCCATGCCTCTTGTTTATGGCTTTGTTCAGGTCAAAGGTAGTGGAAACAACAAGGCATGGAATTTCTGCCCAACTTCAAACCTTTTTATTTCTGTTGCCATCGAACTGAACAGAGCCATAAATAGGAGGCATGGGATTAAAGTTTAACTTGAAAAATTGCCACCTTGGCTTGATCCCGTATTTTTAATTTAGGAGTAGTTGGTTCAGGTTTCAATTGACCGATAATTGTATCAATTTCCAGTGCTCGCAAAACTTCTTCCTTAAAGTTCTGGTCCTGCACTTTGTGAGAGTCTTTATTGAGGCCAAACTCACTAGTTGCACTCTCTATAAAAGTATCCAAGTCCAGTCCTGTTGACCATTCTTTTTTTTATCAACAACTGACGGTTTTTTATATTTGGATACACTTCCATATTTGAAGCTCATCCAGTTTTTTCATTTCTCATGTCAATTTTATTGGCCAAATTCACTAGAATTTCCTTGCTCGGTACCCTGTGTTTTCTCTTAAACAAGGTCTGAGATGATATATGGCCTTCTCCACCCCTCCCTTTCCGTACAGGTATTCTCCCAAGCACCTTTTGTTGTATAAAAGTCTCCTCCAACAATCCATCCATATAAATTTGGAATAGGGGAATTTCTATTGGTTCCATTATTATTTGCTGCAGTGCAAGGCTTCAGAGGCCTTTCAAGAAGTTCATTACGCCATTAAAACTGGTCCAATCACTATTGGATATTTACACTGCCGCCAAAAACTTGAACCCTTCCTCAATCTTGACATAAAAACATGATCATAGACAGTCATTAAATTGTAATAGGGTATCGACACCACCGTCTTGGAACCCTTCGATCTTATCAGTTTGCACCTATCAAACTAAACTGTATAATCGAGGATCTTGTTTGAAGGATTAGTGTCTAATCGGTAAAAAATTGCATTCACAAAATTATTGCACTTTATATGTGTCTGTCGCGGTAGACTGATCAATAATAGATAACTCCCACTCATGAAAGTGAATCCATTGCACGCACCTTATTCTTCCTACCCCATCAAAGACACTACAGTGTTGTTTATTCATTTGTACATATGTGATGACTATTAAAAAACAGGTGTAAAGAGTCGTGACTTTTTTATCTTAACACATTCAAAATAGCTGATGAATTGAAATCTCCATCTGTTGCAACTGATGAATCAGCTGTTGGGAGAAATCAAAATATCTCCTCCAACATATGGTCCATCTATCGTAATAGATAATCCATATGTTGCAATAGGTTGTAAATCTGTTGCGACAGACCAGACATTGTTTATTCATCTGCATGCATGTGATGACTATTAAAAAAGAGGTGAAGTCATGACTTTTTATCTAAACTTTTTATCTAACATATTTAAAATAGCTGATGAATCAAATTCTCCATCTGTTGCAACTGATGAATCAGCTGTTAGAAGAAATCAAAATATCCCCAACATATTGTCCATCTGTCGCAACAAATAATCTATATGTTGCAACAGATGGTAAATCTGTTGTGGCAGATGGACAATCTGTTGCAACAGCTCAATAATAATAATTGTTATCAAGTCTTCTCAAAATTACTTTGAAAAGGTGAGAAGTATCAATGTAAACGAAAAAGTCGCGACTTTTCACAGAAAATAAAATGCCACCAGTTTAAATATAATTAATACAATGGAGCTTAACAGATATGCCTTTTGTCATTACACATCCAGATTCAATCCTCTATAAATAGGTCCCTCCTTAATCTTTATTCTGCTAAAATTTATTTATTTCTTGCATTTTTTCCTTTCATGTGACATCTTCAACAATTTCTCTTCAAAGATCATATTCCTTTATCGTTAAGGTAAGTTTTTTTTGGTGTAAATCTACCAGTTTGTAGTATACGTGTATTACATTTGGACTTTTTTCTTTACATTTGTCAATTCATGTGTGTTCTAGATATCGCTGATCCTGTTTGGAACATTGCTATTCTGTGAGACACAGTGCAAAAACTTCAGAGGCAGGTTAATGACCCGCAGAGGGAGTTGGTCGCTATGAGAGCGACGATGTTCAGAAAGATGCAGAGGCTGATGAGGACCCTGCTGCTGCGAGTTGATTGGCCGGATGTCATTAATGATGATGATGATGATAATAATAATAATAATTAGAATGTATTTTTTCTTTTAGCGCATGTATTTTAATTTTTCTATATTGGATCTATACCCAATGTATTTTTTTTTAATGAAAAATTTATTTTTAGTCGATTTTGGCATTTTAATTCTTATTCAATTTTTATTCTGTCTATTTCTTTTTCTAAATATTTTACATGTTAACATGTCAACGGTTGGAGGTAAGGAGCAATTTTGAATCCAGTAGCAATAACAATTTTGGCTTTTGAGTTCTTTCAATAGATGGACCATGTGTTGAAATAGATTGGTCATCAATTGGGTTTCTGTCAACAGATTATCCATCTGTTGCGATAGATTTATCATCTGTTGGAGGAAAACATTCTAGTTTTATGGAACTGTATTGTGTTCTTCTAGCTAATGTCCATCTGTTGCCACAGATGGGTAATCTGTTAAAAATACTTGTGGTCTGCTATATTATTTAACATTTCATGTTTTGCCTCTTTTTATTGATGCTCAAGTTATTAAAAAGAAATTTTATATATAATAAATGATAACATTACGTTCACAACAATGAGTTAAATATATACAAATCCACAACAAACAACTATACAAGTTTCTGCAATTACAATGATATGGTAGATTACAATCCGGGCATGTAGTTCTTTTGTGGCCAGCGCGCTTACATACGGAGCACTTGTTCCTTCTTGATGAAAATGATTCTTCGACTCCACGCCTCCTCTTATATGGATTTCTTTCCGGTTTGACAGTGCTTGGGTCAATATATGGAAGAGGTATTAATCTTCCCATAAGCTCTGCAGGAACAACCCAAGATTCTTCGGGAGGCACCGGAGTAATATGCCTACTATATGTCATTTCATATTTTTCCACCGAATAATATTGAGAGAAGTGCTCGTAAACTTCTTCTCCATATTTATGACCGTATTGAGATCGAAGCTCTTCCATAGCATGTGGACAGGTTATTTTGTCCAAGTCAAAAACTCTGCACGTACAAGATCTTGTTTGAAGATCGATCGTGGCAATATCACTATGATCGGTGATACTAAATTTGTAATCTGCTATTTTATGAGATAATAACCTATTCCCCAAACTGACGTTCATTGATATTATTTTTTTGATTTCGACAACAAATCGGGATCTTTTTTTGGGCACTTGAACTGGACACGCCTTTTGTTAAAAAAATTGTCATACTTCTTGCTTATTTTTTCAAACATAGCCTTGATGGGAAATTCCCTTTCATCGCCAAATAATGAATTCACCAATTTAGCTATGTTTGATGTCATAATATTGTACCTATACAAATGAATCACTTAGTACGACATCATACTAAACTTGTAACTCAAACAAGACATTAAATCGATAAGAATGTACCTATTTGTCAGACAGAATACCCGGGTCCATCTCTCAAAATTGACACGTACAAGAAATTCTTCTACCTTGGGATTCACATCCGTTATTTGATTGAAATGGTCTAAAAACTCCTCTCTACTATATGCTTTAGCTGCTCTATAAAAAAGGGTCACTACCCTTTCGTTGTGATAGTTGGTCCGAATATTCTCTCCAAGATGCCTGACGCAACAACAAAAGTAAGCTAAAGTGAATAAACGTGAATCCATCTTTGGAATACTTGGATGCCTATCCGATACAAAACACAGCTCTTCGGTATCTTTGACACAGCTTCGCAGTTGTTCAAAAAAATCCATAAGAGGCATCACATTCCTTGTTTGCTACACAAAAAGTGACAGAAAAGATATGATTCTCCACATCCTACGCCACCGTCGCTAGCAGAACTCCATTATACCTGCTCCTCAAGAAGGTACCATCGATGGCTATGTTTTTTCTTAAATATCGAAAACCTTGAATCCAAGCACCATAGGATAAAAAAAAGTACTTGAACCTTCCATTTTCATAAAGATGCAATGTCGTCTTACTTTCGGGATTTGTGGACTCAATCATGTAACGGTAGGAATCCAGGACTGCATACCCATGCTCGAGTGTCCCCATAACCAAGTCCTCGAGTGTCCCCCTAACCAAGTCCTTGGCAATCCCCATGGCCGTATATATCTTCCAATAACTGACCAGGACACCCAATTCTATAAGGAGTTGATTGGCCATAACCCTTGTTGTAGGGCCTTTGCCATCGGGTAAACTACTACTGAAATATTCACCAAGAACCTTCGCCGTGGCGTGAGGATTTTGGCCCGAGATATGCTCCGAACCACATGTGTGATACTTTTCATATTTATGAATGACGAATCTTTCAGAACTTGCGTACTTCACCACTCTCAACCACCACTTGCAGTTTGAATTATCACATTTGAAGCAAAAGACACTGCTCAAATTAATCACCTTTTTTATTCTGAAATATTTTTTCAAGCAAGAAATAAACAAAGTGGTAGATAGTTTATTCTTGTCCTTGAATGAAATTCCAATAAAAAAGCCGGTTCCATCGTCTTGAAGATTTCCAGACTGTGTCGATTAAGTAGAACTGCACATCGTATTGGTCGCATCAACGGGCGTAGGTGTTTGATCATCATCTGGAATATTCATGTTTAGATCATCCAACCTATCATCAAAGATGTCTTCTTGTTGTTCTTCTTCTACGTTTTGGTTCTCATTCTCTCTCGTCTTTTCAACCGCGTACACCCTTAACACCAAACTAGATGAATCACTAAGATAAGCACGCAACCAAACCTGATCGATTAGCTTGAAAGGCAGTACCCTCTAATTTTCCAAGGAGCTGTGCATGTAGCTGATGACGAGTTCTTCCGATTGATAATTCAGTCCACAATAACTGATGATTAAGTTCAAAAAATCATCATATGAAATATCACTTTGGACTGTCATAGCTATCATCTCCACCCCCGTTCCAATGCCATACAGATTAATTATTCTTCTCGATCCATTGACCATGACAAGCCACCCCTATTGTTATTGATCCCTCCATTAGTGGTACCTAAATAAAGTCATTTGTTAAAAAAAGTTAATAGTGATTTCATAGTGTCGTAAATAAATCCCAATAGATGTGTAATCAGTCGCAACAGATTACTTACTTGTTGGGATTCATGTTACGCTTCTGAAGCTGATTTCAAAAGACGAGTCATCTGTTGTAACAGGTGAATCATATGTTGCAACAGACTATATATTTGTTAGGATTGATGTTATAGTACTGAGGCACCTTTGAAGCTGATTCCAATAGATGAGTGACATGTTGCAACAGATAATTAACCTGTTGCGACAGATGACTTACCTTTTCCAACAGACGACAATCTGTTAGAATCAAGGTCAGGTTCTAGCGCAATAGGTTACTAATATGTTGCAACAGATATTTACTGTCTGCTGGAATTGAGTTTGGGTTCTGTTGCAACAGGTTAATAATCTATTGCAACAAATACATAAGCAACAGACAACACGTCTATTGGAATCGAGTTCAAGTTCTGTTGCAACAGGTTTATAATATGTTGCAACAGATATTTACCACGTTGCACTAGATAACTAAACTGTTTAAACAGATAAATTATCTATTGCAACAGATGACCCATCTGTTCGATTCATGTTATGAAATATAGAACCATAAACATGAATCCAACATATCAGTCTTCCATTGAAACAGATGTCTCATCTGTCATAACAGATGATTTATTTGTTTAAACAGATGGGTCTTATGTTGGATTCATAATCGGGTTCTATCCATTGTTGGAAAACAACAAAATAGCAGTTACCTAGATGAAAATTCAACTAAAATCATAATTTGACTTACCAAAGTCTTCTATGAAGTAATGCCAAAGTGGAAAGTGATGTACGAAACAAGATTTGACCTAATAAATTGGTCAAATAGCAACAGTAGCGGTAACAACAACAACAACGACAATGGTCAACAAGATGAAGATGAAGATGATAATGAAGTAGAAGATGATGATAATGAAGCAAAAGATGATGAATAAAGCAACAACAACAATGAACAACAAAAATCGCTAAGAGAGGGAAAACAACAATGGATGAAAAGAGAGAGAAAGACGCCTTTTTTTTCTCCATTTTCTATTTTATTAGGTAAATATTTGGATCAAAGTGTAAATTTAAAAACTTGTGGGTTATTCTCAAACTTACCAAACTTTCTTAATCCATAATAAAGTAATTGTCACCTCCACTCAATTATTAAAACTTGTGTCACCTACACCTCATTTTAAAACTCTTTTGTCACCTACAGCCCAAAGCCCCAAGATACTTTAATTTCTTGTCCATGATAAATTTGTTAGGAAAAATAAAAATTTAAAATATGATTACTAAATATATCTGCAAAATAGAAAGACAATAAACCTTTTGATCAATTTTGAATTTGATTGTATAAATAATTTTTATGGTGGCACTATTATTTTTCATGAATCATCACTTTTGTAGCATTTAATAAGCCCATATAATTGTTCAAATTTGTCAAAATTGATAAAAATTTATAGAGTAATTAAAATTTAAATTAGGGATAAAATAGACAAAAGAAATTGATGTGGGGACTATCAAAATCTCACGCTATCTCTTATATATAGTAGTAAAGTAATATATATATATATATATATATACATATATATATATATATAAGTGGTAATCAAGTGTTTGGAAGGTAACTGTGTCTTTTCATGGCTTTATCCCAAGGGCAAATTAGGTTGGGATTGTTATACCACCAAATGCATAAGATAACTTATCCTGACACTATTTGTTAGTACCGGGATAAATTATCCCAAATTAGACAACCAAACAAAGCATCAAAATTTTTATCCCGTGACCATTATTTTATCCTAGGACTATTTGTATTAGTAACTCACACCGACCCTAAAGTTTAAATATACTTAGCCATGTCTTATAGTAATTTACAAGAACCACAATTAGAATTATTAGTAATAATTGAAGGACCAAAAATGCTACTGTTCCTATTCTATATAGTTTAGAAACTTTCAAATGGGAATACTAGAATATTATCGTAATAGTCATATTATTAGAACAAATCATATCAAATTGGAACGCATACTTCTTCTGAAAAAGAAAAAATATTTAATCTGACGTCTGATACTCACATTGAAATTTGACTAAATTTTAAATTGTGCATTGCGACACCCATTTTTGAGGATAGCGCTCTTAACTTAAAAAAAAAAAAAAATCATTCACCAAAACTTAAACGTGAAGCCTCTAATTAATAATATAAGATTCTTAATCTATTCCATCACAACTCGTATTGATAAGTCGGATACATACCAATTGTTAATAAATTGACATATTGGACGGTGCTATGATCCCAAAATTACATTCCTCAATGTTAGGGAATCATTAAAATATCGTCATAGAAGAAAAAAATCTTCCAAATTGGAATATATACTTTTTTTCCATTTGACGTTTAGAATTTACATTAGAGTCCAATTAAATCTGAATATATCTATAGTGGGGCCCATTTTGGGGGACGATACTCCCAACAGATATTTTTTTATTCCCAAAAATTTGAATCTAAGATCTTTGATCCCATAACAATATGTAATTCAAATATATACCTATTATTTTACACCTTCAATTGTTAATGGTCACTACAATTGGTGGATTTGAATTTAATCAGACCCAAATGGAAACTCAAAAAATATATTTTAAATTGTTCTTTATTACATTGCTAAAACAAGCTGTAATAACTTTGCATACTTAAGAAGTTTCTCTTTGCTGTGGAATAGAATTTTCATAAAAAGTGATGTGTCATTTCAAATAAGGATTCTTTGTTACCACTTTTGGTGAATTAAAGTATTTTCGATTTAAAGCAATAATCCTTTAATAAGCAAGTGGTAATTAAAGCATGAAATAAAGTTGTTTCTTATGTCTAAATACAATTGATCCTAATATTATTATTTTCTAGTCTACAATTCTTTTGTTTAAGTTTAGTGTTTGAGTGTACTTGGCATGAAAAGAAAATATTTTTTTGAAAAATAAGTGTTTTTTTATTTATTCTATTGATATAATTTCTTAGAGTCATTTGGTGTGAATGCTACATAAAGAACACAAGTCAAATGACTAAATGAAAAATGTCAGTTTCAATAATTATTGAACTAAAAGAAAATAATTCTTGATTTTGAAATAATTTTTTTATCTACAAGTAATCATAAAATGTTATCCCAAAATCATCTGTATATAAACACATTTCATACCTTATTAATCTTTATTAGGGTGGTGATCTGGATTTATTGTGGGAATAGGGATGGGGATAGAGGGTAGGATTTTCACTAAGGGGGATAGGTGGGATGTTCGGAAGGTGAAAATATGAAAGGAGATAATCATTATGAATTCATCAAATGAACTAGAATAATAGATAACTCAAGTTAAGAATATTAGTTTTCTCGTCTAAACTCTAATTGAATATTTTGAATTCAAATTTAGTTTAGACAAACCTTAAACATTATAATCAAGTATTTCAATACTCATATGCTTAATTATATGAATATCAACACATTATACACACGAGAAGTCCTTAAAACTAGGCTAATTAAGGGTTAGACAACAACACTTATGTGCATAAAATCCACCTAAGATCAGTGGTAACAATAGTGGTTGCAAAAGGTAAGGTAGCAGAGCTGGTGGTGGGTGATGATTCTTGAGAAGGGTGAGTCATGGACGAAGTTTCATCCATGACTAAAAAGAAATTATGACTTTGACTAGTGGTTCGTGATACCATATGAAGATGCAAAATAGAGAATCAATCTTGCGTGTATTATTAAAATAATACACTGCATTTATACAAGAGTGACTACTTGGTCTCCAAATTAGGAAACTTCGTCTCCAAGTTAGAAGACTTGGTCTCCAAGTAAGGAGAATCTAGAAGTTAAAAAAAGGAAGAAAAATAATATTACAAATGGAAATATTCTTATTTCCTTAAAAAGTGACCACCCCTTGATCTGTTAATAAAACAAGTGACTCATTTTGGGCATGCATCAAGTGAACATGGACACAAGCCCCCTCATAAATAGACAAGAGGCCGAGGCTTTGGATGCCGTCATTACAAGTACTAGTTTGGTTTGTCATCGACCGACTTCAATTTTATTTGACCTCAGGTCTACTTATTCTTATATGCCTGCCTTCTTTACTATGCGTATAAATGTGATGTGTGATTCTCTGGCTATACGTATATGTGTTTCTACCTCGTAGGTGACTCATTAGTAGTGAATCGAGTGTTATAATCTTTTGGGGGGGTGTTCCATGAGTAGACCATATCATCTCGAATATACAGTCAAACATCTCCAAGGGGCAACATTTCTCCAAAATTTCATAGTTGCTATAGATAGGTGTTGTTATATATGTATACCAACATTTGAGGTTCAAATTTCGTTTAGCTGTTACAAATAAAAATATGCAAAATTAAAAAGAACATGAATATAACAAAGGTAAACATTAGGATTCTTTTTTCTCGTGAAGTTATGAAATAACTAATGTAAACCATTTAAATATATTTTTTCTTTAAATTAGATATTTGCACTTAAAATTTACTATGTGCATGACATTAATGATCATTACCATAAATATTTTAGTATTTTATTTGGCAAAATACATAGAAAGGCTCCTGAACTTTTTGACTTTATTCGTATTGGTACCTCAATTAGGTCATTTACCTATTGAACCCTTTAGTCATTCACAGATAGTGACAATTAAGCACAAACGTCCGACGTGGTACTTTTTTAAAGTCTGTATTTGTTAAGTGTTGGGCGCGTGAATGCAATCATCTCCTACGTATAAAGCATGACTAATTACAACCACTTAAATTATACACATTACCTTCTTTAACATTAATACCCAAAATAAATATTTTTCACTTTATTTTCTCCCAAAATAATCTGACCCTTCCATACCCACCCCCAAATCTCTCTTAACAAACCTTACTTGTACGACTCTAGTTCTATATAGGCTACTAATTTATGATTCTTACGTTGTGAATCCTAAAATTTCATAGTTTTTTTGAGTGATTAGTTGTAGGTTAACACTAATTTCAACATTTGCTGAAGGGTCGCGACTGTTTTGGAGTTCAATCTGAAGATTTATTGCTAATTTGGGGTTCAATCACACTCAGGTATGTTTCAAATGTCAATAATGTCACTGTTTTATCACATTTGGTTGTTTTAAATGCTTTCTTAGTGCCTTCTTAGTATATTACATTAGTAATGGTATTTTGAAAATTTATTTAAAAAACTAGGGTTATTTATAGAGTTCTTACTATTCATAATTTGTCAGGTACTTTTGGGACTTTGTTTCAGGGAATCTGATGAATAATATCATTATTATTCATCATGGTGGCGAGTTTGTCACTAAATAATCTGATCCATGTTACATAGGAGAAAGTGAGGCAAAATATGTAAGTATCGACAAGGACCATTTCTCTTTAATTGAGGTGCTTTATTATACTAAAGAATTTAGGTATTTGACTGTTAGTAGGTTCTACTTTAAAGACCCTAAAAAGAAAATATTTATTGAAGTAGAAAATGATTTGAGTTTACTAAGGCTTGTTCAACACCTAAAAGATGGAGACTTTTTGGACTTGAATGTGAACCATGTTGTGGATGAGTTAGAAATGGTGGGTGATGGGGTCTTACCTGGTTATCTTTGTAGGCAAGTAGTTGATGAAAATAGTAATGTGGTTGGTGAAAATAGAAATGTGGGTGATAAAAACTCAATATTTTAGGATATTAATGTTGAAGGGTTACATGAGGGACCTACCCAAACTGATAACATAGATGTAGAAGTTGGTGTATATGAACTCTCAGATCTAGAAGGGGAGGAAACCGATTTGGCTAGTAGTGTTAACTCTCGAGAGTTTAATATTTCAAAAGATGATGATTCTGAGGTTGATGAAGAGTTAAGAACTCTTAGAAATAAAAGGATAAATTGTGTGGAAAAAAACCCTGTCCAAAATGAGAAAATTAAACTTGGAACAATAGGTGTTGATAGGGGATTTGAAGATATTGAAAAGAATAAGGCTGCTAGATACAGTGAATGATTAGGGGGGTGAGGAGTATATAGATAGCTCAAATCTTGATAGTGATGGCGACGGGTATAAATTGGATCCTGAAGCTGTCGGGGGTGTTGATTTATCCGTAAGAAAGAAAAGTAAAAAGATAAGATTTGATATTGATTGTGTTGTGGATATATTTAAGCTTGGTATGATATTTGAATATTCTAAGCAATTTAGAAAGGTTGTGGCAGAGTATGTCGTTGAATACAAAGTTAGATTAAAGCTTAATCCTAATGAGAAGCATAGAGTTAGAGTTAGGTGTGAGGACAAAAAATGTAAATGATTGTTATTTGCTAGCATAGATAAGCATTCTGGTGACTTTGTTGTCAAGAAATACTATCCTATACATTTATTCACTACTACAATAAAAATAAGTTTTGCACATCTAAGTTTATTTCAAATAAGTTCGAGGATGAAATAACTTGTCAACCTTATATAAAACTGTGGAAAATTCAGGAATTGGCGAGAAAAAAGTTGAGCTTGTGTAATACCCCATAATTTTCCTAGTTTAGTTAAGATCCTAGTGTGCGAAGCATTTAGTAGGTGAAGAATGTTCATAGAAATCACTTAGAGCCAAGTTGAGCAAAGAATCTTAGATTCGTCCAAAGTTTGGTGTTTAATTCTACAAGGGTCAACTTTGAAAGTATATAACTCTTTATGTATCTAGAATTTTCCAGCTCAAAACCCTCCAAATTGTAGATAATTGATCCATCTTTCCAACGATACCAATTTTACCTTAATCTGATACCCAGGTGAGAAGTTATGGCATTTTTCGTGTGAGGCAGTACAATACCACGATTATATCGCGTTGCGGTGAGCCCCTAAATCATAATCGTCCTTTCCAGTAGCTCACCGCAATTGGCCCATATCATGCCAGAAATCATGGTGGAATGGGTAATGCATCGCAGTGAAGTCCAAATTCGCACTCGTCCATTTCCAGTGATGCAACGCGATAGCACCGCGTCACGCCGAGGTGCAAAATCAAACTCCAGTCGCGATTTTAAAATTTATAAGGGCATTTAAGACAATTACTCTTGCCCTAATTCATGAAAATAGACTATTTAACCTTATTCTGAGCATATTACGCTCTTTATTTGCCAAATTTCAATCCAAGAAAGCCCTAAAGTTTCAACCTTAAGCCCAAGAAATTCAAAGTTTCACCATTCCTTTTTCAAGATAACTAAGAATTCAAACTTCTGAGTTCAAAAACTTCAAGAAGAAGTTTCAAGAATATCGTTAGGAATTCAAAGTTCAAGCTTTTGCATTCAAATAATCGAATAAGGTAATGAAATTATATGAATTTCAGTTTAGGGTTCATACCCAATTATCATTGTTCAAAGATGTTGATGTTACAAGTTATTTAAATGTTAAGTTGCATGTTTCCTTTCACATCTTTATGCGTGTGGCATGATTTTATGGATTGAGAACTGAATTTCATTATCTGGACTAGAATTATTAAAGAATTTCAAGATTTTATTATTGAGTATGAACTTTGTGATGATTTGATATGAGTTTAAAGCATGGGTTTTAAGCCCTAAGTATACGTATTGATATTTTAAGAAAACTATGCTTTTAAGCACCCTAAGACTAGTTTATATTCAGATTTTGAATAAGATTTGATCTTTTGATCCTCAGCTAAGATATGGAATCCACACAGTTAGTTTTATTACAGTTTAAAGTAAACAGATGCATAGCTGGTTTTCATTATAGACCCTTATGTTAGTCTTAAAATGGATTTCCTACAAAATGAGCATATAAATTCAAGGGAGTAGTATTTAGCACCGAGTTGGGTATGTATCCCAGTTCACACGCCCCAAAACTACGAGCCAACGTAGGTACAAATTCAGATCATTCCTATGTATATAGATGACAGATATAGATTGAGATCACTTAGCACAGGTTATTGTCACGCCCCAAATCCCATTGGAGCGGACTGGCACCCGTAGCCGAGGAGGCCCGGGAGAACCCGTTCATAACCTATACTTTCACATTTACATTACTTATGAAAATTAGAATTTTGGGCAGCACTTCGTTGTAAATAGAAGAAAACAGTACCTGTATCAACCCAGCAGACACGCATATATATATATATATAAACAGTAATTGGCCATCAGAGCCATCACGTCTATCAACCAAACACTCCTATGGCTATACAATATGTCTACAAAAGCCTCTACATAGATACACAACTGAGTTAGGGTCGGGACAAACTCCCGCCCACAAAAGACTTTTATACAAATACCAAAAATACATATAGAAACGACTTGGGATGCCCCGAAACAACTGGAGCTCACCACTATCAACAGAATGTCCTGGCTCTTACTGCGGAGGTGTACGACCTGAAGTACCTGTTCCTGCAGGCATGAATACAGGTCCCCCGTGAGGGACGTCAGTACGGAAATATGTACTGAGTATGTAAGGCGGTGAGTATCAAGATGAGATACAAAAGATCAACAGAACCCAGATACCAGTGAATAAACAGTATGAGTAGACCACACTTAAAAGAGCTGATGGGATACCTGCACATTACTTTCATATCATTACTTCCCGTATTCCTTATCAATACATAACATATGTCATACAATGGCCAACTGATCAGTGGTACTAATACAATACATCAGGGACCACCCCTGGAATAGCGTATATATATAATCTTTATAATACAATGGCCAACTGATCAGTGGTACTAATACAATACATCATAGCAACAATTTAAAATAAAGACATTCCATTTCTTACTTCAATTAATCTTTGAGATTGGTTACTTTGTGGTCACACCTTATGGAACTTGAAACCATGATACCTCAATAGGAAAAACATGTAAATAGGTAATCAATATCATGAAAATGAAGTAGAGAATCATGGATACCTCATTAAACCATTTCGGAGTCAACAATAGTATATGGACATTTTTTTTGACTAGCCGGACATCTTAAAAGTGAAAACAAGTTCAATTGGTAGTGTCGAAGATCATATGATGTTATTATGTGTCATGTGTCGTAGGACAATGTTGGAAGCTTACTTAAGAGTGCCATGGGTCATTATTCATGCCAAAGATTAGATAGAGTATGTCTTACATACCTTGATATAACCACTTCAATACAAGTCCAACTTGACTTCCCGTACTCTTCGAACACTTATCTACAATAAGTCCTTTGTGGCAAACTAGTATTAGCAACCAAACCTTACCATTTAGGTATTAACTTCACCAAATAATGTCTAGGAAGTAATCCTTTAACTCATCAATAAGAGTGCTACATACATCCTCTTATACTCTTATTACATTCACATATCATGTATTTTCATGCAATATCCCTCAACATCACTCTTAGCCTTTATTTCCCCTCTTAATCACCATCCAATACCAACATGATCACTAGGCATACATAACCACTAATATAATGATATATCACCACAATTCATCCTCCATAATCCAATACAACAACTTTCATAATTTACTACTAACAATTTATACAAAACAATTCATAACTATGTTTCTAGTTATCTTCCAACATCAAGACAATACTCATAATCACTTATCAATACTTATTCATGGATAAGAATCAAGAATAAACAATATTCATACCTTAACAATGAACTCTTGTATTTAGAATCCTCCTTACATAACCATGGGGTGCTTCTCGAAGCTTTCGAGATGGTGAACACAACTACGGAACCAATTCGAATTTTCTACGGTTGAATCACAAAATATTTGAAGTTGAAATTAGGCTAGGGTTTCACCTTCTCTTAATAATTGGATGATATATGATATATATGAGGCTAAGTGTATGTTTATAAAGACCAATTTTTCGTCCAAGAGGTAATAGAAAATGACCATTTTGCCTTAAAAATTTAAATAAATCCGAATCTGTCCCCAGTGGACAGTTTTGACAGGCTGAAGTAAATCGATCATAACTCTTTGCTCCGGTATCGGATTTGGGTGAAACCAATTGCATTGGAAATATAATTCAAAGGTATTTCATTTTAATATAAAGTATACCACCCAGTTCTTCCTGTACAAGGAGTTATGGTCGTTTAAAGTTGACCCAAAAATCTGTCCCAAAATTCTGTTTTTTTTTTATAGGCTGTAGTAAAACGGGTATAGCTCCTTACTTAGACATTGGATTTGGATGAAACCAATTTCATCGGAAAGAAGACTCTCAGAGATTTTCGTCGATATATATCATCTCACACAGTTCTTTTTGTACAAGGAGTTATGATTGTCTAAAGTTGATCCAAAAAAAAAATTGCCTAGCTGCAGTAATTTTCCTGCAGATTTACTGTTCACAGGCTTCCCGGCCACCGTTTTGAAATTTCGAATGTGCTCGCTTATATGAAATACTCCTCTGTTTTGGGCAAACTTTATATCGTTGGAAAGATTATTACAATACCTACACATACAACTATTGACGGGATACTTCCGAACACCATAAACTTAATTTAACCCATACGCAAGCCTTTAGGACTCCATATAATCGCGATAAGTGTACGAAAAAATTTACGGGGTGTTACATTCTCCCCCCCTTAAGAACATTCGTCCTCGAATGTTAGCATAGTTACTCAATTAATATATGTCCAAGCTTACAATTAACATATTCATCATCATAACATACTTGCATAAAAATAAACACTTACTTGTTATTGTTCTTCTTCCGTCTCATGAACTTCCTCCTCATCGTTGAATAGGTAAGGGTAATTAATCTTCATCGCTTCCTCGGCTTCCCATGTGATCTCCTCAACTTGTTGATTCCTCCAAAGTACTTTTACCGATGCTATCTCTCTATTCCTTATCTTTTTAATTTGGCGATCAAGAATAGCAATAGGCATTTCTTCAAAAGTGAGATCTTCTGTAACTTGTACATCTTGCGTAGTAGTGATGTGCGATGGATCTCCGATGTACTTGCGAAGCATCGAAACATGAAATATGGGATGAACTGCTGAGAGCTCTATAGGTAGCTCTAACTCATAAGCAACTTGTCCAAATCTTTGAATGATCTTGTATGGACCTATGTATCGTGGACTTAACTTTCCTTTCTTGCCAAACCTCATCACTCCTTTCATTGGTGATACTTTCAATAATACCCAATCGTCGATAGAAAACTCAAGTCCTCTTCTTCTAACATCCGCATAAGATTTGTGTCGACTTTGAGTTGTTTCAAGCCGTTGTTGGATCACTTTAACCTTCTCCATTGCTTGATAAACAAGATCCGGTCTAAACAAGACCGCATCACCTGCTTCAAACCGTCCTATTGGCGATCTACACTTTCTTCCATACAATGCTTCATATGGTGCCATTTTGATACTTGAATGATGGCTATTATTGTAGGCAAACTCGATAAGAGGTAGGTGATCATCCCAGTTGCCTTTGAAATCTAATACACATGCTCGTAGCATATCTTCAAGTGTCTAGATGGTACGTTCCGCTTGTCCGTCTGTTTGAGGATGAAAAGTCGTACTTAGATTTACTTGTGTCCCCAAACTCCTTTGAAAAGACTTCCAGAAATTCACGGTAAATTGGGCTCCTCGATCGGATATAATGGAAATTGGAACTCCATGTAACCGAATGATCTCCTTAATATACAACTTCACATACTCTTCCGCCGTATAAGTTGTCTTAACTGGTAAGAAGTGCGCGGATTTGGTAAGCCTATCAATGATCACCCATATGGAATCAAACTTCTGAAATGTACGAGGCAAACCTGTAACAAAATCCATGTTGATCATGTCCCACTTCCAAATTGGAAGATCTATGCATTGCATATAGCCTCCGGGTTTTTGATGTTCCACTTTAACTCGTTGGCAATTTGGACATTCAGCTACAAATTCTGCGATGTTCCTTTTCATATCATTCCAACAATACATATCTTTCAAATCTTGATATATTTTGGTTGATCCTGGATGAATGGAATACCTTGAAAAATGTGCCTCTGTCATAATCTTCTTTCTTAGCCCGTCTACATCCGGCACACACAATCGGTTTTGGCACTGAAGTACTCCTTCTCGCGTAAGCTCAAATGCCTTGGTCGCACCACTCTGAACGTTCTCCTTAAGCTGTAATAAAATAGGATCTGCATCTTGCTTCTCTTTTACCTCAGCTACTAATGAGGATTCCGCGGCATTATGCACAATAAGCTCCTCGTCCGGAGTTTCGAGAAGACGAACTCCTAGACTAGCTAATTGATGAAGATCTTTAATCATCCCTTTCCTTTCTATAGGTGCCATCATAGCCTTATGACTCAACGCATCAGCTACTATATTCGCTTTCCCTGGGTGATACAAAATATCAACATCATAATCTTTTAATAGTTCCATCCACCTTCGCTGCCTCAGATTTAGATCCTTCTGATTGAAAATATATTGTAAGCTCTTGTGATCAGTATATATATCAACATGAACCCCATATAAATAGCGGCGCCATATTTTTAAAGCAAAGATAACCTCTGCCAGCTCAAGATCATGTGTGGGGTAATTTTTCTCATGTGGCCTCAATTGCCTTGAGGCATATGCTATCACCTTACCATGCTGCATTAATACACATCCTAAACCAATTCTCGAAGCATCACAATACACTGTATACCCTTCTGTACCTTCTGGAAGTACCAACACAGGTGTAGAAGTCAACTTATTCTTCAATTCTTGGAAACTCTCCTCACACGCATCATTCCATTGGAACTTGGATGCTTTATGCGTTAGCTTGGTTAAGGGTGCTGAAATGGAAGAAAAGTCTTTAACAAACCTTCTATAATAACCGGCCAACCCGAGAAAACTACGAATCTCCGTAGGCGTTGTGGGCCTTGGCCAGTTCTTCACAGCTTCTATCTTTTGAGCATCAACCTTTATCCCTTCACTAGATACAATATGACCCAAAAATGCCACCGACTTTAACCAAAACTCACATTTAGAGAAATTTGCATAAAGCTTACAATCACGAAGAGTCTGCAATGCCTGTCGTAAGTGATTGGCATGGTCCTCTTCTGATCTAGAATAAACTAGAATATCATCTATAAAAACTATCACAAATACATCCAGGAATGGCTTAAACACCCTATTCATCAAATCCATAAAAGCTGCAGGTGCATTAGTTAGCCCAAATGACATAACTAGAAACTCATAATGACCATACCGTGTTCGAAAAGCTGTCTTGGGTATATCTTTATCCTTGACTCTCACTTGATGATAGCCTGATCTCAAGTCAATCTTGGAAAAACACTGGGCACCCTGCAACTGGTCAAATAAATCATCAATTCGGGGAAGAGGGTATTTATTCTTGATAGTCACCTTATTCAATTGCCGATAGTCAATACACATCCTCAGCGAACCATCTTTCTTACGCACAAACAATACTGGTTCTCCCCAAGGGGACATACTAGGCCTGATGAATCCCTTCTCTAGCAAGTCTTTCAGTTGCTCTTTCAATTCTCACAACTCTGCTGGTGCCATTCTATAAGGAGGAATTGAGATTGGCTGTGTGTCTGGCAACATATCAATACCAAACTCCACTTCTTGTTCAGGAGGTAAACCTGGTAGTTCTTCAGGAAATACATCAGGAAATTCATTCACAACCGGAACGGTCTGAAAAGTTAGCGGCTCTGCCTCTGTATCCCTTACTCTAACCAAATGGTATATGTACCCCTTGGAAATCATTTTTCTTGCCTTAAAGTAAGAAATAAATCTACCTCTCGGCACGCCAACATTACCCTTCCATTCAAGGACTGATTCATTTGGAAAATGGAAATATACCTTTTTCGTGCAGCAATCAATTGTGGCATAACAAGAAGCCAACCAGTCCATACCCATTATAACATCAAAATCTACCATTTCTAACTCCACAAGATCAGCCATCGTATCACGACCACAAATAGTTACTATGCAGTTTCGATAAACCCTTCTAGCTATAATAGATTCCCCGACCGGTGTGGACACTTCAAATGGCTTAACTAATAGTTCAGGTATTCTTTCGAACTTTCCAGCAACCAATGGAGTAACATAAGATAATGTAGAACCGGGATCAATTAAGGCATATAAATCAAATGAAAATATAGACAACGTACCCGTAACCACATCTGGGGAAGCCTCTAAATTCTGTCGATCCGCTAGAGCATACGTACGATTTTGAGCCCCGCTAGAACTCATGGCTCCTCTATCACCTCTAACACGACCCATTGGTTGTTCACCCCTTCCTGAATAAGGCATCGATGATGATGATGCAACAAATGACCCTGTAGGTCGTGCCATACCCCCTATGTCCCTTCGTGGGCATTCCCTCATCATATGCCCCGACATACCGCACCAAAAGCAAACATTGGTCCCCAGCCGACATGCGCCCAAATGATACCTTCCACATTAATTTCATGGCTCTCGAGGAGGTATCGATTGGCTCATATTCCGTTGCCCTTGGTAACCCACTGATCGCGAACTATGACCCTCACTTCTTTTCCCAAATTGACTGCCTCTGAACCCCTGATGCTGTGGTGGAGCACTAGCTGCAGAATAAGAAAATAATGGCCTAGGTGGTCTAGTAGAAAATTGAGGTCTAAAACCTCCCTGTGGCGCCATAAACTGCCCTGTAGATCTGGCCCTCTTAGAAGATCCGCTTTCAAATTCCTGTGTTCTTCTTCTTTGCCTCTGATCTTCCATTTTCTGTGCAAATGCTTGTATCCTAGCTATATCCATGTCTTTATTCAGTGCAGCAATAGTACAATCCCTAACCAAATACGGATCCAATCCGTCCACATACCGATGAACTCTGTCATCCATAGTAGCTATAACATTAGGAGCATATCTGGACAAAGAATTAAATCGAAGACTATACTCCCTCACACTTGTATTACCCTGTCGAAGATTTAAGAACTGATCCGCACGGGCCTGACGAGTCTCATATGGAAGATAATGATCAATAAATGCCTCTTTGAACTCTTTCCAAGTAGCTGGGGGTGCATCAATGCCCCTTGATCGTTTCCAGTCTTCATACCAATATATAGCCTCACCTTTGAATCTATATGCGGCTAACTCCACTGTCTCTCTGCCCGATACATGCATTACCTCTAGGGCCCTTTGGATCTGATCAATAAAGTCCTGCGGATCTTCATTAAGATCTGATCCGGTAAAAGTGGGAGGATCCATCTTAAGAAAATCCTGTGTTCGAAGGCTAGCCGCCCTATCTATACCACTAGGACCTGCAGTAGGAATGGCTTGCCCTTGAGCTTGCCCAGCAACTATACGAGTCAAAAGTTGCACTGCATTTCTAAGATCTTGATCAACAGCATTAATAGGTGGCTCTGGGGATATAGTTCTCCTCCCCCTTATTTCTTCCGGACTGGGGGAAGTTTTTGATGCATGCTCAGTTGGAGCGTCACTTTGATTAGCTGGTATAGTGGGTGACTTACTAGTCCCCTCTCCGGCAGCCACATCTACTTGCTTACCGGTATTCTTGCTTCTGGTAACCGGCATCATTACTATAATAAGAGAAACAAACTGATTCAGTGGTCAACTATGACTTCATATACAATATAAGCTCTATCGCATGATCTAAGACATGAAGAAAAGAAACAATTCCTAAATGTCCATAGCATCCTGTTTATAGATGTGGTGCACAACACACCGATAAACAAGTCTCTACGTAGACACGACTTTGTAGACTCACTAGGACGAACCTCTCTGATACCACTTTTGTCACGCCCCAAATCCCATTAGAGCGGACTGGCACCCGTAGCCGAGGAGGCTTGGGAGAACCCGTTCATAACCTATACTTTCACATTTACATTACTTATGAAAATTAGAAATTTGGGCAGCACTTCGTTGTAAATAGAAGAAAACAGTACCTGTATCAGCCCCGCAGACACGCATATATATATATAAATAGTAATTGGTCGTCAGAGCCATCACGTCTATCAACCAAACACTCCTATGGCTGTACAATATGTCTACAAAAGCCTCTACATAGATACACAACTGAGTTAGGGTCGGGACAAACTCCCGCCCACAAAAGACTTTTATACAAATACCAAAAATACATATAGAAATGACTTGGGATGCCCCGAAACAACTGGAGCTCACCACTATCAACAGAATGTCCTGGCTCTTACTGCGGAGGTGTACGACCTGAAGTACCTGTTCCTGCAGGCATGAATACAGGTCCCCCGTGAGGGACGTCAGTACGGAAATATGTACTGAGTATGTAAGGCGGTGAGTATCAAGATGAGATACAAAAGATCAACAGAACCCAGATACCAGTGAATAAACAGTATGAGTAGACCATACTTAAAAGAGCTGATGGGATACCTGCACATTACTTTCATATCATTACTTCCCGTATTCCTTATCAATACATAACATATGTCATACAATGGCCAACTGATCAGTGGTACTAATACAATACATCAGGGACCACCCCTGGAATAGCGTATATACATAATCTTTATAATACAATGGCCAACTGATCAGTGGTACTAATACAATACATCATATCAACAATTTAAAATAAAGACATTCCATTTCTTACTTCAATTAATCTTTGAGATTGGTTACTTTGTGGTCACACCTTATGGAACTTGAAACCATGATAACTCAATAGGAAAAACATGTAAATAGGTAATCAATATCATGAAAATGAAGTAGAGAATCATGGATACCTCATTAAACCATTTCGGAGTCAACAATAGTATATGGACATTTTTTTTGACTAGCCGGACATCTTAAAAGTGAAAACAAGTTCAATTGGTAGTGTCGAAGATCATATGATGTTATTATGTGTCATGTGTCGTAGGACAATGTTGGAAGCTTACTTGAGAGTGCCATGGGTCATTATTCATGCCAAATATTAGATAGAGTATGTCTTACATACCTTGATATAACCACTTCAATACAAGTCCAACTTGACTTCCCGTACTCTTCGAA
Organism: Capsicum pubescens; assembly: GCA_030864215.1. Lineage (NCBI taxonomy): Eukaryota > Viridiplantae > Streptophyta > Magnoliopsida > Solanales > Solanaceae > Capsicum > Capsicum pubescens. Next base: position 254,582,482 of record CM061538.1, read on the forward strand.
CACTTATCTACAATAAGTCATTTGTGGCAAACTAGTATTAGCAACCAAACCTTACCATTTAGGTATTAACTTCACCAAATAATGTCTAGGAAGTAATCCTTTAACTCATCAATAAGAGTGCTACATACATCCTCTTATACTCTTATTACATTCACATATCATGTATTTTCATGCAATATCCCTCAACATCACTCTTAGCCTTTATTTCCCCTCTTAATCACCATCCAATACCAACATGATCACTAGGCATACATAACCACTAATATAATGATATATCACCACAATTCATCCTCCATAATCCAATACAACAACTTCCATAATTTACTACTAACAATTTATACAAAACAATTCATAACTATGTTTCTAGTTATCTTCCAACATCAAGACAATACTCATAATCCCTTATCAATACTTATTCATGGATAAGAATCAAGAATAAACAATATTCATACCTTAACAATGAACTCTTGTATTTAGAATCCTCCTTACATAACCATGGGGTGCTTCTCAAAGCTTTCGACATGGTGAACACAACTACGGAACTAATTCGAATTTTCTACGGTTGAATCACAAAATATTTGAAGTTGAAATTAGGCTAGGGTTTCACCTTCTCTTAATAATTGGATGATATATGATATATATGAGGCCAAGTGTATGTTTATAAAGACCAATTTTTCATCCAAGAGGTAATAGAAAATGACCATTTTGCCCTAAAAATTTAAATAAATCCGAATCTGTCCCCAGTGGACAGTTTTGACAGGCTGAAGTAAATCGATCATAACTCTTTGCTCCGGTATCGGATTTGGGTGAAACCAATTGCATTGGAAATATAATTCAAAGGGATTTCATTTTCATATAAAGTATACCACCCATTTCTTCCTGTACAAGTAGTTATGGTCGTTTAATTTTGACCCAAAAATCTGTCCCAAAATTCTGGTTTTTTTTTATAGGCTGTAGTAAAACGGGTATAGCTCCTTACTCAGACATTGGATTTGGATGAAACCAATTTCATCGGAAAGAAGACTCTCGGAGATTTTCGTCTATATTTAGAAGCTCACACAGTTCTTTTTGTACAAGGATTTATGATCGTCTAAAGTTGATCCAAAAAAAAAAAAATTGCCTAGCTGCAGTAATTTTCCTGCAGATTTACTGTTCACAGGCTTCCCGGCCACCGTTTTGAAATTTCGAATGTGCTCGCTTATATGAAATACTCCTCTGTTTTGGGCAAACTTTATATCGTTGGAAAGCTTATTCCAATACCTACACATACAACTATTGACGGGATACTTCCGAACACCATAAACTTAATTTAACCCATACGCAAGCCTTTAGGACTCCATATAATCGCGATAAGTGTACGAAAAAATTTACGGGGTGTTACAGTTATGCTCCATGGCAAGAGTATGACACCTCTCTCTAATGTCAGATTTTTCCTTACGAGAACTAGATGTTCGACATTATGATACCTCACATAGTGTATGATGGTTAGAAGAAACTCCCTAAACCTAAGTCTTAAAAACAAAATAACAGAACAACTTTTAGAAAACTAAGTGTAAAGGATCACAAATTTACTCAGATATGGTCCTACTTAAGACACTACTTATAGAAATTCAGCTTTTTAGTTTTCATATGATAAAAGTGAGCCCTTCCTACACTTAGCATGTATGATTTGAAAACAGATTTCAAGTACAGACTTAGAACTAAGTGTGGTGGCTCACAGTATTCACATAGTATATTTTATCATTCATGATTTATGATTTCAGCTTTCAATTACTCGAGCCAAGGTGAGAAATTTATACTTAGCATGCATTTTTTATGAGAAATATATGCATTTCATCACTGTTTTACTTATGCATTCACCCCCATATGCTCGGTACATTCCAAAAGTACTGATCCACATTTATGTCTATGTGCTACATTGTTTATTAATGTAGGTCAGGTGCTCGATTCCAGCAGCTGATTGACTGCGAGCATCTCTATCTATATCCTGATAGTTGGTGAGTCTCATAGTTTGGGTACCCAGTTAATAGGTTTTCAGCTTTTCAAAGTAGTTTATTCAGTTATTTCCAATCAGTTCGAGCCAGCTAAGGGTCTACCCCAGCGACTCTCTACTTAGTAGTGATAGAGGCTTGTCCAACTATTAGATATATTTTAGACTTACAGTGTTGGTTATTCAGATTTCCTAGTTAAACACTTTCAGACATTATGTTCAGTTAATTCTAGTTTAGTTCAGACGGTATTCAGTAGTTCAGTATTGTTTTGCATGCTTAGATTCCTGTATTATGAGTTACAGTTTTAGTAGAAGGCTTAAAGGGTTAGCTTGAGACTACTCGTAGTCTTGAGCACCGTGTGATATCTCGGGACCCATTTTCGAGGCGTTACAGTTTGTATGCAGGAAAAACTATTTGTTATATGGCAAAGCATAGAGTCATTAAAGAACTCTTGGGTGATTGAAAGATGGAAGTTGCAAGATTGTGTGATTATGCAGACATGATAAAACATACTAATCCTGATAGTTCTTTTTGGGTGAGGATAGATAGAAAGTCTCAACTAGAAAAAAAATATTTGTTTACTTCTATGTGTGCTTTGGTACATTAAAGAGAGGCTGGCTAGCAGAGTGCAAAAAAATTATTTATTTAGAGAGTTGTTTTTTGAAAGGTTCTTGAAAAGGTGAATTATTAGTTGCAGCTAGGATAAATGGAAATAACCAAATATTTTCAATAGCCTGGGTAGTGGTTGATCAAGATACAAAATATAGTTGGAGTTTCTTCATTAACTACCTGACTCAAGATTTGAACTTAGGCACTGGACGTGGACCGAATGTTATGTCAGATATGCAAAAGGTTAGTCTAATTTTTATACTTTAGTTTTGATATCTTATTTTCTTCTATACAGTTCATGTTCATATATTTTTTGTTTTGATTTTGTTTTTATGTTTATGTAGGGTCTTGTGCCAACTACACTTGAGTTGCTACCAGATTATGAAATGGGATAGTGTGCTAGACATATCTGGTTCAATTGGCATCAGATCTATAGATGAGAAGAAAAAAGGAAACAATTTTGGAGATGTGCTAAATCCAGTTTTGAAGTGAAGTTTCAAGATGAGATGGAAAAACTCAATAAACTTGATAAGGATATCTGTGAGGACTTATTATATTATGATAAAAAAATCATGGTGTAGATCATATTTTAGGGAGTATTCTAAATGTGACATTGTTGAGAATTATATGTCTGAGACATTTAATTCGTGAATTTTAGCTGCTAGACATAAATTAAAAATCACTATGTTAGAGGAGATTAGACACAATATAATGGATAGGAATGTTGGAATGGGGAAGTTTGCTGACACTTGAATTTCAGATATCTCACCTATTACTTTGCTAGTTCTTGAACAAAGACATGACTGAAAGTTTCACAATTAGGTTCAATGGTCAGATTGGGTATGAAATTTAGATGGTCCTTTTAGGAATATAGTTGATATTAGGGCAAGGAATTGCACCTGTAGAAGCTGGCAATTGATAGGAATACCATGTCAACATGTTGTATTGGCATATCAACATAAAGGTATAGAGCCTGAAGTTTATGTGGAAGAGTGGTATAAGAAAGATACATTCTTGGAGGCATATGACTACTTTCTTTAGTCAATACCTAATATGAAAATATGGTCTAACACAAGTAGTGTAGTGATTGAGCCTCCTGAGCCTAGACCAATGCCTGGCAGACTAGCAAAGTGTAGAAAAAAATGATGAGCTTAAGAAGAAGTATGGAATGTTATCTAAGAAAGGACTAAAAATTACTTTCTCCAAGTGTCATCAAGTTGGCCATAATAGAACAGTTTGTAAAGATCGGGTAATACACTCATCTCTTTTAATTCAATAATTAAATGCTGGTATTTATACTGCTCATTTAATATGCTTTATTGTTAGGTTGGGATGGTACAACCTTGAAGATCTAGCCAGGCAGTAAGTTCTAGTAGGCCACCAACCCATAGCCAACCACCAAGTTTCATCCAGCCACAAATGTTTAGCCAGCAAGGCAGTTCTATATGTGTTGATACTTCTGCAGTTATACGAGTGCAGCTAACTGGAAGAGGCGGATATAGGGGAACTAGCAGAGACAAGGGAACTAGATGAGGCACTGGCAGAGGTACAGGTAGAGAAAATGGAGCTGGTCAACAACCTGGGAAAAAAGGACCATTAGAGCATCAACGTCAACAGTAGAACAAAAGAGGTATAAAACTGTAGGATTTGGTATCTATACTAATCAAATGAGTGGAAGTCAAACTTTAAATGTAAGTATGAATTATAACTTCATGTAATTCTTAATTATTTTTTGACAAATCTCATTTTACTTCATTTTATGCAGCCTGGAACTAGAGGTAAAAGAGTTGTCATTCCAGGTGCTTACAAAGATGCAGCTTAAACAAACATTGATATTGGTTATAAGCCTCGAGGAATGAAATAGAAGGGAAAAGATGTTGTCACAACTTCACAATTGCAGAGTATGAGTTAGTCAAAGAGAAGCCAACTTGGAAGTTCTAATGCACCAGGAGCCATAAGAACTTGTTGAATTAAATTGTGTTTTAAGTACCATATATGTTTTGGAGATTAGTTGTATGACTACTTGCCACGACCCGAACCAAGGTCCTGGCCGCGATGGGCATCCCAAATTATGATGGTCCAAGAGCCTTCTTAACTTGTAATCATATACATAATTCATCTATAATCAAAATGAGGAAGCAAACTAGAAACATATTCATCTTATTATTGCAACATAACAATGCGGAAATTAAGTTCAGAAAGACCCAAAACCATCTAGGAAACCAGTCTGCGAAATCTCTACCAAACTGAAAACAACAATCTGTCTGAAATTAGGACAAAGCCCTTGGTCGGACCATGAACTAAAACCAAATAAAAAATCACATGGGAAAAGGCCTTCCAAAATAAGGGAGGCTCACCAACTTCAAATGTCTGACAACAAGATACTACTTAGCGGGACCGCGGGACTGAGCCTCCGATCCTGAAATATGAGGGCATCAATACACAATGTACTGGTATGTGAAACAATTCAAAAATGACATATATTTATACAACATAGGTGAGAGCATTTCATAAATATAGTGATTATAAGATAAGTGAAAACACATGGGCATACTTTAAAGAACTTCAGCACAATTCTTGGAAATCATGACTCACCCCTTTATTTTACTTTTGAGCTAGATGGTACATCCTACATTTCTACAATTCCACAGGCTATATGAAATCCTCCCTTGACTCGGCGGCAAAGCCCCCAATCCAAGTTTGCCTCAGGGATTAGAGTTCATAAAATTGGTAATACCCCCATGTGAGCATTCCGTAGGAACCCCCCATGTAAGAAGTCCTAATTATCCTCTCATATAGGATAACATATCATAAATCCCGTATTAGTAAAACAAGGTTTCGAGCCACGAGTTATCTAAACTCCAGCCTTCTTCGGGTAACCAACTAGCTCTCTTTAAGCCTAATTTTAGTCCTTTAAATTCATGTTTCATGCTTTTAAAACAATCAATACTTATTTTGTTAAGGGCATATAATCACCGGGTATTATCATACCCAGACTTGCAAGTCATTCATATAGCACCATAATGTGTCTATAGCCCTTTTTATTTATCATTAAGTTAATCACCACCCAAAAGCTTTAAACATCATGTGAAAGAGTTTGCTAAAGATTTTCATATGAGTTTACACAAAATCACTCTCTTCTCATTATTACAATTACATGGTGGCCATCTCATTTGCGTTTACTTTAAAACTCATGAAGTCCTTCAATTTGTACCATGAACGATTACAATAATTTTAAAAACACCCCCTAGACATGTCATAAACCATATCAATCCATGAACACCTATAAGGAACTCATTCTCTAGTTTTTTTTTTTAAAACATGCATTTGAATAACCCATAACATTTTAAATCAAAGGGTATCATGATAAAAGAGGGGGATTCATTATTCATGCTCTCAATAACCTTTGTAAAACTTAAAACACACACACATATATATGTGGCTATAGTTCGATTCTATAAAAGGTGTTCAATACAAACATTTACTTTTATCAAAATAAGTCCATGATACATGCTATTCAAAACAATGTCAAAAACCCTCTTTGTAAACATGATTATATATCATTAAACTTGATAAAACAATAAAAACTTATGCCCAAGGAGTTTAGGATAGTCCCACATACCTTACATTTCCTAGCTTGAAGAATGGAACCCTAATCTTGCTATTTTCTTACGATTCTTGAACTTGAAAATCTTGAATTCAATATTACTTGGGGAAAAAGGATGGGATTCTTGTTCTTGGGGAAGAGGAAAGGGTTTGCTTGAGAATACAATTGGAGATAATGGGAAATAATTGCCCTAGTTGACGATATAATTTGTCCATTTACGAATTGTAAAGAGAGGAAAAGACTACATTTCCCCTCAAGCAATTAAATTTGTGATTGGAATGCCGATAAAAAGGTCACCGTAATGCGGTGAAGGGCTCACCGCTATTACCACCGTGACGCATCACTGTCGCGGTCAAGTTCTGGAATCAAAATCCAAACACGGCCCAATCCTCACCCAAAAATTCCAAAACCTCTCCTAGATGTGCTAACTACTATCCTAAACATGAATTAACTCAAAATTCAATACCTCGGGATTAGGAAGACCAGTTTAAAAATCTTCAAAGTTAAGAGGCTTAAAATATGACTAAGTCTCCCAACACTTAGAAAAATATTTAGGCCCTAAACTTCCCATGCATGAAACTAAGATCTAAATCAAGCCAAGAATTATACGGTATGTTACATTATCCCCCTTTGGGATCATTTGTCCCCGAATGATGACTCGGGATACAACAAGCACGATTTCAAGCACTATAGGGAAAGAAAAGAGTAGTATAAGATTTGTACCTTCTATATCATCATCCATGGTTTTAAAGAGAGTCGGGTACCTCATACGCATGTCATTCTTCGACTCCCAAGTAGCTTCCTCAACTTTTTGATTCTTCCATAACACCTTAATCGAAGCTATCTCCTTATTTCTCAACTTCCGAACTTGGAGATCTAATATAAAAATGGGTTCTTCTTCATATGATAACGAGTCTTTCACATTAATCTCTTCCACAGGCAAAACAAGAGAATGATCCCTGATACATTTCTTCAATATTGATACATGAAATACAGGATGAACAAAAGCTAAACTCACTGGCAAATCTAATTCATAAGAAACCCCAATGATCCTCCTTGTAATCTGATAAGGTCCTATGTAACAAAGACTAAGTTTTTCTTTCTTTCCGAATTGCATGACTCCCTTCATAGGGGAGACCTTTAGAAATACCCAATCATCAACCTCAAACTCTAAATCCCTTCTTCTAACATCGGCGTAGGGTTTTTGGTGACTCTGAGTTGTCTTAGTCGGTCCTAATGACTTTTACTTTCTCCATCGCCTGATAAATTAGATCAAGTCCAAACAATCGGGTCTTACCCACTTTATACCACCCAATCGGGGACCTATATATCTTTCTATAAAGGGCTTCAAAAGGAGCCATCTGGATACTGGAGTGATAGCTATTATTATAGGCAAATTCTATCAATGGCAAGTGATCCACCCAACTACCCTTAAAGTCGACCACACAGGCCCTCAATATATATTCTAAGATCTTAATGATGCTTTCTGCTTGCCCATCCATTTGAGGGTAAAAGGCAGCACTAAGGTTTACTTGGGTTCCTAGACCCTTCTTAAAAGACTACCAAAACTGAGAAGAGAACTGTGTACCTCAGTTGGATATAATAGACACTGGAGTTCCATGCAAACGAACTATTTCTTGAATGTATAGCTTAGCATAGTCATCCCCCGAATAATTTGTCTACACTGGAAGAAAATGGGCAGACTTGGTTATCCTATCTACAATCACCCAAATAGAGTCATATTGGTTTCGAGACCACTGATGTCCTATAATAAAGTCTATGTCGATCATCTCCCATTTCCAAAGAGGTAAATCTATCTCTTGGGAAGTGCCACCTGCTCTCAAATGTTCCACCTTAACTTGTTGGCAATTCAATCACTTAGCCACAAAATTAGCAATATCTCTTTTCATGTTATTCTATCAGTAAATCGCCTTAAGATCATGATACATTTTAGTAGAGTCGGGGTAAATAACATACCTGGAAGTGTGAGCCTCATCAAGAATTTATTCTCGCAACCCTTCCACATTTGGCACACATAGCCTACCTTGATACCTCAAAACCCTATCACCTCTAATTTCAAAAGCCATTACCTTTTATTGACCAACCTCTTCCTTAATCTGAATCAAGATGGGGTCCTCGGCTTGCTTCTCTTTAACTTCTGCACATAGGAAGGATTTAGCTACCTCATGAATGAAAACCCTCCATCTTCGGAATCCAGGAGTCGAACTTCTAAATTTGCAAGCCGATGAATATCCTTCACCATAGTCCTCTTTCATTCCTCGACATGAGAAAGACTAACCATTGACAATCTGCTAAAGGCATCGACCACCACATTGGCCTTGCCCGGGTGATAATGTACGCTCATGTCATAATCCTTGAACAACTCTAACCACCGCCTCTGTTTGAGATTCAGCTCTTTATGTTTGAAAACATAATGCAAACTTTTGTGATCAGTAAATATATCAACATGTACCCTAAAAAGATAATGGCACCAAATCTTTAACGTGAAAACCGTAGTCGCTAAATCCAAATCGTGGATGGGATAGTTCTTTTCATGAACCTTCAACTATCTATATGCATAGTCCACCACCTTACCATGCTGCATAATTACACACCTAAGTCCCACTCAGGATGTATCACAATACACAACAAAGCCCTATGTACCCTAGGTAGAATTAAAACTGGTGCGGTAATCAACTTGTCTTTCAGTTTCTCAAAATTATTCTCACAGGAGTCAAACCATAAGAATTTTACCTTTTTTTGAGTCAATCTAGTAAGTGGAGCAGCTAAGGATGAAAAACTCTCTATAAATCTTTTATAATACCCTTCCAAACCTAAGAAGCTTCGAATGTCGGTTGGAGTCGTGGGTCTGGGCCATTTTCTCACTGCCTTAATCTTTTGGGGGTCAACCTTAATTTCGTCACTAGAAACAATATGCCCCAAGAAAGCAATAAAATTAAGCCAGAATTCACACTTGGAAAACTTTGCGTATAATTCATGATCTTTAAGAGACTGAAGGACGATTCGAAGATGATTTGCATGAATCTCCTCACTCTTAGAATAAATCAATATGTCATCGATCAAGACTATGATGAACAGATCCAGGAACTAGCGAAACACCCTATTCATTAGGTCCATAAATATTGCAAGGGGACTAGTCAGTTCAAAGGACATAACTAAAAATTCATAGTGACCATACCGGGTTCGGAAAGCCATTTTAGGAATGTCAGCTTCTCTAACCTTCAACTGATGGTACCCTAAACGAAGGTTTAGTTTGGAAAAATATTTGGCACCCTAGAGTTGATCAAAGAGGTCATCGATTCTGGAAAGAGGGAACTTATTTTTAACTGTGACTTTGTTCAGCTAATGGCAATCTATAAACATATGAAGGGAGCCATCCTTATGCGCGAAGAATACTAGAGCACCCCAGGGAGAGACACTAGGTCGAATAAAGCCTTTGTCAAGAAGGTTTTTTAACTATTCTTTTAACTCTTTCAATTTAGCAGGAGCCATTCTATATGGTGGAATAGAAATAGGTTGGGTATCCGGCAACAAGTCATCAAAATCTATCTTTCTATTTGGTGGTATCTCGGGAAGGTCATCAGGAAAAACTTCTTGGAATTCATTAACTATATGGACGGACTGGAGGGAAGGACTTTCAGTACTAGAATCTTTAACCCGAACAAGATGGTACAAATAACCCTTAGACATGAGCTTACAGTCTCTAAGATAAGATATGAATTTTCTCCAAGGTGCTAGAGAATATCCCTTCCACTTTATCACTGGCTCATTAGGAAAAGAGAAGATGACCTTTCTGGTTTTACAGTCTAAGGTAGCATAACATGAATGAAACTAATCCATTTCCAATATAGCATCAAAATCAATCATATCTAGTTCTACAAGATCAACCATAGTATCCGATGAAAGATAGACACTACACCATTTTTATAAACTCTCCTAGACATAATAGAATCACCAACAGGAGTAGAAAAAAAAAGGGTTCCAAAATATTTTCAGGATCAAACCCAAAACTAACAGCCACGTAAAGGGTCACATAAGACAAGGTAGATTTGGGATCAAGTAACACATACACATCAAGGGAGAAGATCTGTAACATACTAGTAACCATATCTGGTAAAGCCTCTGAGTCCTGGTGGGTAGATAAAGCATATAATTGATTGCGACCACCTCCAGTAGAAGATGTAGTACCCTTAGGAGGTGGAGCTGTAGAATTTTCTTGGGACTTCACACCTCCAACATCCCTCTTAGTTGAGGGATAGTCTCTCTAAATATCAGGCCGACCACACGTATAACACACTTTCTCACTGAAGAAGCTCCTCCCTGAGTGATTCCTTCTATAATTGCCACAGCGAGGGTGTGACCTAACTGGTTGAGTTATACTTTTCTGGGACTGAGTACCCTAAGCTCTAGGACTACTTCCTGACTTAAACCGTTGCTGACTCAAAGGCCTGGGTGCAGGTGCACTAGTTGAGGATTGATAATTACTCTAAAATTTCTTCTCAGACCATTTATTACCTCAATTACTACCTAGGTGTTGACTGCTATTATTATCCATAGGACTAGCCCTCTTAGCCTCCCTCTCACTTTTCCTTACCTTTGTTTACCTCTTCTTCTCCTCTTCTACCTGTTGCATATGCACTAATAACTTAGAGAAATCCATGTCCTTGTTCAGCATTGTCCCCTTAAATTCCAACACCAAATCATCCGAGACACCATATGCAAACTTCCTCATACGAGCTCATATATTGCCCACTAGCTCTGGAGCATAACAAGACAGCTGGGTGAACTTCAGTACATACTCTTTGACACTCATCTTTTCTTATTTAAGGTTCACAAATTCCTCAGATTTTGCTTCCCTCACATCCTGGGGAAAGAAATGATCCAGGAAAGCTTCTACGAACTCACCCCACACAGATAGTTCAGCATCAACACCCTTCAAATCCACCCACTCATTATACCACTGGTTAGCTACGTCCTTCAACTGATAGGCTACCAACTCAACCCCTTCAACTTCATTAGCATACATAACTCTAAAAAAAATTCCATTTCATTAATGAATCCTTGGAGGACTTTCTCAACCTTTGTTCCAGTTAAGATGGGTGGGTTTAGCCTTATGAATTGGCCAACCTGAGTAATTTCAGATGAACCAGACACAGAACCCACATCTTCAGACTGATGGTTCTGAGAGGCCATAAGCTGAGCAGACATATGGATGGACTATTAGAACTCAGCATTTGAGACTTCTCTCTAAGGAGGATGGGTACGGTTGACACCGGAACGAGGAGCCTAAGGTGAACTAGTTTGGGTTGGAGAAACTCTTGGAGTAGCAACAAACTCTAGAGTACGAGCTCTGTTATGGGTCTGCATCCCATGAGTAGGGTGAACATCATAGCTTGGGTATTCTGTTCGTTGGATCTACGAAGAGGCATGATCAATCTCTAAAATATAAGAAAACATGAGTTAGGGAGAATTCAGACTCTATAGCACAAACCGAAATATGAAGAAATGAGAGACATTCCTAAACACCTAGTAGTTTTCTTCTTATAAGTGTGGCGCGCTACACACCCATAAAAAGGACTCTACCCGATGTGAATTCCCAGACATCCTGGGATCATAAACTGTGCTCTAATACCAAGTTTGTCATGACCTAAACCAAGGTCTTGGCCTTGATGGGCATCCCAAACTGTGAAGGTCCGAGAGCCCTCTTAACTTGTAATCATATGCACAATTCATATATTATCAAAATGCGGAAGTAAAATGGAAACATAGTCATCTTACTATTGCAACATAACAATGTGGAAATTAAATTTAGAAAGACCCAAAACCATTTAGGAAATCAATCTGTAAAATCTCAACTAAACTGAAAACAATAATTTGTTTGAAATCGGTACAAGGCCCCCGGTCGGACCATGAACTAAAACCAAATGAAAACATCACATGGGACAAGGCCTTAAGAAATAAGGGAGGCTCGCCAACTCAAAATTTCTTACAACAATCTACTGCTTAGCTGGACCGCAGAACTGAGCCTGAGATCTTGAAATATATGGAGGTTTAATACACAATGCACTGGTATGTGAAACAATCCAAAAATGACATATTTTTATACAACATAAGTGAGAGCGTTTCATAAATACAGTGATCATAAGATAAGTGAAAACACATGGGCATACTTTAAAGAACTTTGACACAATTCTTGAAAATCATGACTCACCCCTTTATTTAAATTCTAAGCTAGATGGTACACCCCACATTTCTACAATTCCACGAGCTTTATGAAATCCGCCCTTGACTCAGTGGCCAAGCCCCCAACCCAAGTTTGCCGCAAGGATTGGAGTTCATAAAATTAGTAATACCCCCCATGTGAGCATACCGTAGGAATCACCCCATGTGAGATGTCCTAATTATCCTCCTATGTAGGATAACATATCATAAGTCCCGTATCAGCAAAACTCGGTTTCAGGCCATGAGTTATATGAACTCAAGTCTTCTTTGGGTAACCAACTAGATCTCTTTAAGCCCAATTTTAGTCCTCTAAATACATGTTTTAGAATTTTAAAACAGTCAATACTTATTTTGTTAAGGGCATATCATCACCGGGTATTGTCATACCTAGACTTGTAAGTCATTCATATCGCACCATAACGTGTCTGTAGCCCTTTTTATTTATCATTAAGTTAATGACCACCCAAAAGCTTTAAATATCATATGAGAGAGTCTTGCTAAATATTTTCATATGAGCTTACATAAAAGCACTCTCTTCTCATTATTACAATCACATGGTGGCCATCTCATTTGCGTTTACTTTAAAACTCATGAAGTCCTTCAATTTGTACAATGAAAGTGTAACGCCCCGATACCTGGTCCCGACATATCACACAGTGCTCAAGACTACAAGTAGCCTTAATCTAACCCTGTCTGCCTTCTACAAAGTCTGAATCTTACAACAAGGAAAATACATAAATAATAGTCATATAAATGCAGAAATCTATCTAAAATAACTGTGAATAATCTGAATATAATCTTTTAAAATCAAATACTGTAAGTTTGAATCAAATCTAGCAGTCTAACAAGTCTCTACTACTAATATCTAGAGAGCTACTGGGACAAACCCAAGCTGACTCGAACTGTCTGAAAAGAATATTGAATCATCTAAACTAATAAGTTGAAAATAACTTAATGACTAAGTCCCCGAACTATGAGGACTAACCAATTATTGGGGTGTAGATGGAGATGCTCGAAATCATTCTCGCTATTGAAACTAAGCACCTGAACCTACATTATGAGACAATGTAGCACATAGACGTATATGTGGATCAGTACTTTGAGGATGAATTGAGTATATAGGGGTGAATGCATAAGTAAAATAAAGTCTCAATAGTCATCATAATTTGTAAATCAATGCATGCTAACTGTAAATGACTCACATAAGATGGAATATCTGAAATACTAAAATCTATAATCATGAATAATAAATCATACTTTGTAAATCTAGTGTGTCAAAACATTTACTTCTAAAAGTTGTACTAGTGATCTGTCTGTAAATCATACTGCCTAAGTGTAGAAAGGACTCACTTTTATATCTAAATCTGAAAGTTGAAATTTGTAGCTAATATCTTTCTGTAAAGTATAATCTGAATAAAGTTGTGAGCCTTTACACTTAGTTTTCTAGAATCTTTTTTGTTATTCTTTTCTGGTAAGGAAAATACTTTATCTGAAGGCTTTAGGGAAATACTTTAAAACTATTCTGGAAGCTTTTACTGTTAGGGAGGTTCTTCTAACCGACATAAACCATGTGAGCTAACATGGAGTCCAACGTCTTGTTCCCCTATGGGAAAAACCTCACGATGGGGAGAGGTGTCATACTTTAGCCAAGGAGTATAGCCTAATCTAAGTGATCACATCTGTAACTGTCACCCATATTGGAATGAGAATAATCTCATAATCTGTACCTACATTGGCTACGTAGTTCAGTGGAAGATAGGGCACACTAATCTGACACTTCCAGCTCGATGCTAAATACTACTCCCTTTTTAATCTGTATGCTCACTTTGTTGGAAATCCACTTTAAAAAAATAAGAAAAAGGATTATTACAAAACCAATTATGTATTTATCTGATTTGATTTGTGAATTAAACTATTCTGACTTCTGAAATTTGTAATAAATCTGTAAAGTGGATTCTATATCTTATCTAAGGATCAAAAGATCAAAGCTTTACTGAAAATCTGTAAATAATTTGATCATAGGATGTTTAAAGCATCATCTTTCTTGAAATATCAACATATAAACTTGGGCTTAATAATCCATGCAATAAGTTCATGTCAAAATATCTTAAGATTCATGCTTAATATTGAGAATAATGATAATTCGATTCAAAATCTAAAATTTACTGTAATAAGCATGAAAATATAGAAATAGACATGCAATTCAACTTCATAAACACTTGAAATCTCATAATCTTTCAATTAGAAAAAATGGGTATAAACACTAATTCAAAACTCATGTATATTCATAAAAAAATCATGTGAAATTAAAGTAAAAAGCTAGTTTTGGACACAAGGATGAAAGAGGATCCTTGTTCATAAACCCCACATACCTTAACTGATGATTAGATGAAGAAACTTGAATTTTTTATTCCTATTTGAGTTCTTGAATATGGATTCTTGATTATCTTGATTTGGGAATCCTCAATTTGGAGCTTTCTTGGAGAAACAATGGAGAAAATTTTAATTTCTTAGAGAAGAAGCTTTAGATCTCTAGGGTTTTTCTTTGAGAAAAAAAGGATGAAAATAAGCATAAATGCTTTGAATATGCTAAATTCCTTGTTTATGATGAATTGGGGGCTTGGGAATTGACCAAAGTGCCCCTTTTAAAACTTTAATTGAAACTGGAAAAGGGAACAAATATCTCGATTTAACATGCCACTATCGCGGTGGCTTACTGGGAATTGGAAGTTCAACGCGACGTGGAGCTATCGTGGTGCACATCTAAAATATCAGTTGGGCCATCACCGCGATGCACCACCATCGCGGTGAGCCACTGGAAATTGAGAATTGGGAAATTGGACCTCACCGCGATGCAAGATTATTTTGGAGGTTCACCGGAATTTGACGAATGTGAATTTAATCTTCACTGTGATGCGGTGTTTGCCCAGATTGCGTACTACTTCACTAAAATCGCCATAACTTCTCAACCGAGTATCGAATTTAGGCGAAGTTTGTATCAATGGAAAGCTAATTCAAATTTCTACACAATGAAGGGTCTAATTCTGGAAAATTCTATACGTAACAAAAGATATTCATTTTTAAATCTAGTCCTTGACATTCTAGGAGCGAAATTAAGCTAGGAAAAGTATGGGGAATTACAATATTTCCCCCTTGGGAAAATTCATCCTCGGGTGTGGCTAGTTAAGCTAAAAATACTGAGGAATTTGAGGCTATAAGCTATTTTGCACAACTGAAATAAACTGTATGACTGAATCTTAAACGTAATGTGCTACTAAACTGATCTGCGGGTGCATGAATTTACATGAAAATAGCTATATGGCAGAATCTGAGTCTGGAAAAGAACTGAATGAAGGAAGACTATTACCTTCGGCTAAATCTGAGTTCGTGGAAAAGAGATGGGGATACTTGGTACACATGTCTGCTTCTGCTTCCCAAGTAGCACCCTCAACGGATTGATTTCGCCACAGAACTTTGACCAAGGGAACTTCTTTGTTCCTTAGTCTACAGATCTGGTGATCAAGAATCTTTATTGGAACTTCTTTATATGAGAGGCTATTCTGAATATCTATACTTTCTAGAGGAACTATAACGGCTGAATCGTCCATGCACCTCTTCAATAAGGACACATGGAATACTGGATGAACTGAGGATAAATATGCGGGTAGCTCAAGCTCATACGCCATCTTCCCAACACGACTCAAAATCTGGAAGGGTCCTACATATTGGGGACTAAGCTTCCCCTTCTTGCCAAATCTCTTCACCCCTTTCATGGGTGAAACTTTCAAATACACAATATCATTCACCGCGAACTCAAGATCTTTTCTTCTTACGTTTGCATAAGATTTTTAACGACTCTAATATGCTTTTAATCTCTCTCAAATCAACTAAACTTTCTCCATGCCCTCAAACACCATGTCTGGCCTAATCAAAATGGCCTCACCCACCTCAAACCAACCAACTGGCAATCTATATCCCCACTCATAAACAGCCTCGAACAGAGCCATCTGAATACTAGCATGATAACTGTTATTATAAGAGAATTCAATCAACGGCAAATGCTCATCTCAACTACTTCTGAAATCAAGAACACATGCCCTCACCATATCCTCTAAGGTCTGAATGGTACTCTCTGCCTGACCATCTATCTGTGGATGAAAAGTTGAACTAAGATGAACTTGGGTACCTCTCCAAAACTGAGAGGTAAACTGAGTACCCCTATCTGAGATGATAGATAAAGGAACTCCATGCAATCTGAGTAACTCTCTGATATACATCTTGGCATAATCTTCAGTTGTGTAAGACATGTGATTTGGAAAGAAATACGTTGACTTAGTCAATCTGTCTATAATAACCCAAATCGAATCATGCAGAAAGTCCATATTCACCTCTTCCCACTTCCAAGTGGGGCTACCAAACTCTTGCAATGCACCACCAGGTCTTTGGTGCACTACCTTAACCTGTTGACAAGTTGCACACTTAGCTACAAACTCTGCTATATCTTTATTTATACCACTCCACCAATAGATTTCCCGCAAGTCGCGGTACATCTTGGTGGCTCCTGGATGAATGGAATAACACGCACTATGAGCTTCTGCCATAATCTGCTTCCTCAAATAATCAACACATGGCACACACAATCTATTCTGGTATCTCAACATACCATCTCCTTCTTGGGAGAAAACCTTTATCTTTTGGTCTTTAACTGACTCCTTCAGTTTGACCAAACTAGAATCCTTATCCTTTTTTTTTCACTTCTGAAACTAGAAAAGATTCAAAAACTACTCTGAACCCAAACATTTCCTTCATCTAAATCAACCAATCTAACACCCAACCTTGCTAATCGATGAACTTCCTGAACTAACTTTTTCTTATCACTCTCCACACGAGCAACACTGCCCATAGACAATCTACTAAGGGTGTCTGCCACTACGTTGGCCTTGCTCGGATGATACAACACACTCATATCATAATCTTTCAACAATTCCAACCACCTGCTCTGCCGAAGATTCAACTCCCTCTGAGTAAACACATACTGCAAGCTTTTGTGATATGTGAACACATCAACATGCACCCCATAAAGATAATGTCTCCAAAGTTTCAAAGCAAACACAACAGCAGTTAACTCAAGATCATGGGCAGGGTAGTTCTTTACGTGAGGCTTAAGCTGTCTAGAGGCGTAGGCTATAACCTTACCTCTCTGCATCAACACATAACCCAAACCAATTCTAGAGGCATCACAATACGTAACGAAACCATATGTATCATTAGGTAATGCTAAAATTGGGTCTACAGTGAGTCGAGTCTTCAACTCCTGAAAACTCTTCTCGCAGGAATCTAACCACTGAAACTTAACTTTCTTCTGGGTCAATCTAGACATAGGAGACACAATAGACGAGACACCCTCAAAAAAATATCTGTAATAGCCAGCTAAACCCAAAAAACTTCTAATGTCTGACAGAGAAATAGGTCTAGGCTAATTTCTTACTGTTTCTGTCTTTTGAGGATCAACTCTAATACCATCACTGGAAATAATATGACCAAGGAAAGCTACTGATCTTAGCCAAAATTTACATTTGCTGAATTTGACGAATAACTGGTGATCTCTAAGAGTTTGTAACATAATTCTAAATTGGTTTGCATGATCATCCTTACCACGGAGTAGACAAGAATGTCATCGATAAAGATGATGACAAATATGTCCAGATAATGTTTGAACACTATGTTCATCAAGTCCATGAAGGCTGTTGGGGCAATGGTTAGCCCAAAGAACATGACTAGAAATTCAAAATGACCATAACGGGTTCTGAAAGCTATCTTTGGAATATCACATTCTCTTACTTTAAGCTGATGATATCCGAATCTAAGGTATATCTTTGAGAAATAACTTGCACCTTGGAGTTGATCAAATAAGTCATCAATCCTAGGAATAGGATATTTGTTTTTTACTGTAACTTTATTCAGTTGATGATAGTCAATGCACATTCGCAAAGAACCATCTTTCTTTTGCATGAATAAGAAGGGAGTGCCCCATGGAGAAACACTAGGCCTTATGAAACCCTTGTCTAAAAGATCTTTGAGTTGCTCCTTTAACTCTTTAAGCCCGGCCGTAGCCATACGATAAGGAGGAATAGAGATAGGCTGAGTATTTGAGAGAAGGTCAATCCTGAATTCTATTTCCCTATTGGGAGGTACCCCTGGCAAATCTTCGAGAAAAACATCAGGAAACTCATTGACTACACTTACTGAGTGAACTATTGGAGTCTCAGACTTAGTTCCCTTGACTCAAAATAGATGATAGATATACCCTTTAGAAATCAACTTTCTGGCTTTAAGATAAGATATGAAGTGACTCTTGGGAGATACGGAATTACCTTTCCACTCAAAGGCTGGCTCATCTAGAAACTGAAAATTCACCACTCGGGTGCGACAATCTATGGATGCATAATAAGAGTGAAGCCAATCCATACCAAGAATGATGTCAAAGTCAACCATATCTAACTCTATTAAATCCACTAACATAATTTTATGAAGGACGGTGATAGGACATTTTCTATAGATCTGTTTGGCAACAACTGACTCACCTACTGGGGTAGAAACCAAGAAAGGCTCAGGGATCTTTTCAGGACTTATTTCAAAATTCACTGCAACTAGTGGGGTCACATAAGAAAAACTTGACCTGGGGTCTAACAACACATAAACATTAAGATGAAAGACACGAATCATACCAGTAACAACATCTGGTGAATTCTCTTATTCCTGATGGGATGGTAATGTATAAAACCAATTCTGGCACTGACCGCCACCAGTACTGGATGATGTTCCCTGAGGAGGGACTGGCGACCTAGAGG
The DNA here is from genome assembly GCA_030864215.1 of Capsicum pubescens. Taxonomy (NCBI): domain Eukaryota; kingdom Viridiplantae; phylum Streptophyta; class Magnoliopsida; order Solanales; family Solanaceae; genus Capsicum; species Capsicum pubescens. The sequence continues at coordinate 254,601,783 of CM061538.1, forward strand.
AGCTGGTGCACTAGTAGCCTGAGTCTAGGGACGAATATCTCTATTCCCCTGTTTAGCATGAGGACACTCCCTAATTCCATGACCCAACTTACCACAACCATAACAACCCTTCTGTCTAACCAAGAACTCTCCAAGATGATTCTTACCACACTTAGCACATGGAGGATAACTAGACCTTTCGCTCACACTATTCTGAGATCTGGACATAGAGGACTTACCCCACTGCTCTTGTCTAGCTCTGGGAGCGGGAGCATTACCTGAAGATGGTGCTGGCATCGATGAACGATTCTGAAACTGAGAACAATTTCCCCCTTGAGACCTAGCCTTCCCCGTTCCCTATTCTAGCCTTCTTATTTCCCTTCTCTCATCCCTTCAACTTCTCTACCTTAATCTGTTGAGCATAAATCATCAACCTAGCAAGATCTGTATCTCCAATAAGCATGGCATTCCTACACTCTTTGACTACCAAACTAGATACTTTAGTAACAAACTTACTCATGCTAGCCCTAGGATCATCCATCGTATCAGGTGCATACTTAGACAACTGATTGAACTTAAGGCAGTACTCTTTCACTATCATTGAGCCCTGCCTTAGGTTCATAAATTCTTTTATCTTAACTTCTCTCATTTCACGGGGAAAGAACCTATCTAGAAAAGCATCTCAAAATACCTGCCAACTCATGGGAGCTGCATTCTTACCTCTACCATTCTTCCACATAACCACCCAATCATACGCTACATCATTTAACCTATAGGATGCCAACTCTACACTCTCGTCTTCAGAAACATGCATAATTTGGGTGATGTTCTTTACCTCATCTAAATAAAGTTGTGGGTACTCACCTGCCTTCGACCCAAAGAACTCTAGCGGATCATTCTCATGAAATCTCTGATTCTGGATGCTTCTAAATCACCATTCTAATGAAGTGGAACTGCAGCCTGATGGTTTTACTGAACATTGGCAGTCATTGCCTAGTCCAACACCTAAAAGACAGCCCTAAACTCAGCATAGGATATATTCTCATTCAAAGGATCGGTGGGGCAACTGTTTACCAGTTCTACGAGATTGGCTCGACGGGGAGGCATATTCAACTGCCACATAAAAGCATGAGCTAAAAGAAGATAGTGATATTGTAAGCATGATAGATCATGAAAGAAAGAGATAATTTTCTAAGAACGTCCCGTAGCTTCTTACTCATAAATGTGGCGTGCTTCACACCTATGATCAAGACTCTATGTAACACGGCTTGTCTGACTCCCTAGGACTCTTATAAACCTTAGGCTTTGATACCAATTTTGTAACACTCCAAAACCTGGTCCCGAGACGTCAAACGGTGCTCAAGACTACAAGTAGCCTTAAGCTAACCCTGTTTGCCTTCTACTAAGTCTGAATCTCATAACAAGGAAAATATAGACATAATAGTCATACTAAATGCAAAAATTCATCTGAAATAACTGCGAATAATCTGAATATAATCTATAAAAATCAAATACTATAAGTCTGAATCAAATCTAGCAGTCTGACAAACCTCTACTAGTAATTCTAGAGAGCTACTGGGACAAACCCCCAGCTGACTCAAACTGTCTGAAAAGAATACTGAATTATCTAAACTAATAAGCTGAAAATAACTGAATGACTAAGTCCTCGAACTATGAGGACTCACCAACTGTCGGGATGTAGATGAAGATGCTCGAAATCACTCTCGCTGCTAAAACTGAGCACCTGAACTTACATTATGAGACAATGTAGCACATAGACGTATATGCGGATCAGTACTTTGAGGATGAACTGAGTATATAGGGGTGAATGCATAAGTAAAACAAAGTCTCAATAGTTATCATAATTTGTAAAGCAATGCATGCTAAATATAAATGACTGACATAAGCTGAAATGTCTGAAATAATGAAATCTGTAATCATGAATAACAAATCATATTTTGTAAATCTAGTGTGTCATAACATTTAGTTCTAAAAGTTGTACTAGTGATCTATCTATAAATCATGCTGCCTAAGTATAGAAAGGACTCACTTTTATATCTGAAATCTGAAAGCTAAAATCTGTAGCTAATATCTTTATGTAAAGCATAATCTGAATAAAGTTGTGAGCCTTTACACTTAGTTTTCTAGAAGCTTTTCTGTTATTCTTTTCTGTTAAGAAAAATACTTTATCTGAAGGCTTTAGGGAAATACTTTAAAACTGTTCTAAAAGCTTTTACTATTAGGGAGGTTCTTCTAACCGACATAAACCATATAAGCTAACATGGAGTCCAGCATTTTGTTCCCCTATGGGGAAAACCTCACGATGGGGAGAGGTGTCATACTCTTGCCAAGGAGTATAACCTAATCTAAGTGATCACATCTGTAACTGTTACCTATATTGGAATGGGAATAATCTCATAATCTGCACCTACGTTGGTTACATAATTCTGTGGAAGCTAGGGCACGCTAATCCCACACTTCCAGCTCGGTGCTAAATACTGCTCCCTTTTTAATCTATATGCTCACTCTGTTGGAAATTCACTTTAAAAAAATAAGCATAAGGGTTATTACAAAATCAATTATGCATTTATTTGATTCAATCTATGAATAAAACTATTTTGACTTCTGAAATCTGTAATAAATCTACAAAGTGGATTTCATATCTTATCTGAGGATCAAAAGATCAAAGCTTTATTAAAAATCTATAAATAATTTGATCATAGGATGCTTAAAGCATCATCTTTCTTGAAATATCAACATATAAACTTATACTTAATAACCCATGCATCAATTTCATGTCAAAACATCTTAAGTTTCATGCTTGATATTGAGAATAATGATAATTCAATTTAAAATCTGAAATTTACTGCAATAGGCATGAAAATATAGAAATAGACATGCAATTCAACTTCATAAACACTTGAAATCTCATAATCTTGCAATTAGAAATAATGGGTATAAACCCTAATTCAAAACTCATGTATATTCATACAAAATCATGTGAAATTGAAGTTAAAAGCTAGTTTTGGACACAAGAATGAAACAGAATGCTTGTTCATAAACCCCACATACCTTAATTGATGATTAGATGAAGAAACTTGAATTTTTATTCCTATTTGAGTTCTTGAAGATGGATTCTTGATTATCTTGATTTAGGAATCCTCAATTTAGAGCTTTCTTGAGAAACAATGGAGGAAATTTTGATTTCTTGGAGAAGAAGCTTTGGAGCTCTAGGGTTTTTCTTTGAGAGAAAAAGGATGAAAATAAGCATAAAGTGCTTTGAATATGCTAAATTTCTTGTTTATGACGAATTGGGGCCTTGGGAATTAACCAAAGTGCCCCTTTTTAAACTTTAATTGAAACTGGAAAAGGGAATAAAAATCTTGATTTAACATGCCACTGCGACGCGCCACTATCACGGTGGCTCACTGAAAACTGATGACTGGGAACTGAAAGTTCAACGTGATGCGGAGCTATCGCGGTGCACTACTAAAATGTCAGTTGGGCCATCACAGCAATGCGCTACCATCGCGGTGAGCCACTGGAAATTGACAATTGGGAAATTGGACCTCACTGCGATGTGAGTTTATCGTGGAGGTCCACTAGAATTTGACGAATGGGAATTTAATCTTCACCGCGACGTGATGTTTGCCCAGATTGCATACTGCTTTACTAAAATCGCCATAACTTCTCAACTGAGTATTGAATTTAGGCGAATTTGGTATCGATGGAAAGTTAATTTAATTTTCTACACAATGGAGGATCTAAATCTGGAAAATTCTATATGTAACAAAAGATATTCATTTTTAAAGATAATCCTTGACATTCTAGGAGCAAAATTAAGCTAGAAAAAGTATGAGGTATTACAGAATAATTACAACAATAAAAAAAATACCCCCTCGACATGTCATAAACCATATCAATCCACGAACACCTGTAAGGAACTCATTCTTAAGTGTTCTTTTAGAAACATGCATTTAAACAACCAATAAAACTTTAAATCAAAGGATATCATGATAAAGGGGGGGGTCTTTATTCATGCTCTCGATAAACTTTGTAAAACTGAAAACACACACATATATATACGTGGTTATAGTTTGATTCTATAAAAGGGGCTCAATACAAACATTTACCTTCATCAAAATAAGTCCATGATACATGATATTCAAAACAATGTCAAAAACCCTCTTTGTAAACATGATTATATATCTTTAAACTTGATAAAACAATAACAATTTATGCCCAAGGAGTTTAGGATAGTCCCACATACCTTACGTTTCCTAGCTTGAAGAATGGAACCCTAATCTTGCTATTTTCCTGTGATTCTTGAACTTGAAAATCTTGAATTCAAGATTACTTGGGGAAAAGGGATGGGATTCTTGTTCTTGGGGAAAAGGGTAGGGTTTGCTTAAGAGTATAATTGGAGAGAATGGGAAATAATTGCCCTAACTGATGATATAATTCATCCATTTACGAATTGGAATGAGAGAAAAAGACCACATTGCCCCTCAGAAAATTAAATTCGCAATTGGAATGGCGATGACAAGGTCACAATATGCGGTGAAGGTCTCACCGATTTACCACCACGATGCCCAACTATCGCGGTGAAGTGCTAGAATCGAAATCCAACACGACCTAATCTTCGTCCAAAAAATTTAAAACTTCTCCTACACATGCTAATTATTACCCTAAACATGAATTAACTCAAAAAGCAATGACTTGGGGTCGAAAAAATCACTTTAAAAATCTTCGAAGTTAAGAGGCTTAAAATATGACTAAGTCTCCCAATACTTAGAAAATATTTTAGGCCCTAAACTTCCCATGCTAGCAACTAAGAGCTAAATCAAGCGAAGAATTATACGGAATGTTACACTGCTTTAGTATTTTGTTGGGGTATTTAAAGATTCTGAACTATTTTGTTGGTCTATTTTAAGTTTGTTTTGATGAATACTTATCTATTGTTGTAGCTCATTTGAGCAGTTGAATGGTAGATTATTTTGTGTGAAAAGTATTTATCACATGTACTTGTGTTCTTTTGCTTTACATTATTATTGAGTGATACTTCATTTTGTTGAATTATTTAAATGAATCATTTGAACACTGGAATAACAAAGTAGAATAACCTAACCAAATCAATTACCACTGGAAAGCGAAATCAAAACAGAGTTGAGTAACATTAAACAACTTTTCTTCATTGCTTTGTACATAATTTAAGTCACAAAACAAACCAATTACAATAGGAAAGCCAAACCCAAACAGTACCATACAAGTAACCTCACCCAGAATTAGCCAAAATTCAAGCAAAACTAAAACAGTCCCATATACAAGCAACCTAACCCAAAATTAGCCAAAATTCAAGAACATTTCTCAAAGAAATTCCATGTAGCAAAAATCACAATTGCACCAACGCATATCATTGTTAATTTTCTTGATTGATTCCTCTCTTCTTCAAATAATTTGACTTTTTTCAATAAACCCGACATCACCATCTTTGCTTGAGAAGGCATTTCGTCATCATAACAATCGAAGTAATTGCATCCACCTCTCGCCTACAAGTTTAAAGAAAAAATTAAACTAAAAATTTTAGTTGTGGTCATTTGATGAAAATGTAAGATGAATACCTTTGAAGTTTTGCAGCAAAAGAAACTGCGTCTATTGTTGAGTTGTGCCAATGAGGTCTTAATTTCAGCTTTGACCCTCTATAAGCATACTCCTTTTGCAATTGAAGAAGATGAAGACATTGAGAAAGATGAATTAGACATTACTATTAAAAATGACAAAGAGGAAGAAATTAAGAATAGAATGAGAATTTAGTAGGAGAAGAAGAAAAATCTGATGACCTTCAACAAAAAATGGTGGTTATGAAGAAGAGAGGAAGAAAGAGGGGAAATAATAGGGTAAGATTAAAGAAATTAGGTCTAAATAAAAAAGGAGAAATAATACCATCGGGAGTGCCACATAAGCTGCTTGATTTCACGCACTTTACAAATGTGAGAACATGCAAAGATCCATGTGAGATGTTTGTGCTTAATTGACACCGTTTGTGAATGACTAAAGGGTTGAATAGGTACATGGCCTAATTGAGGTGCCAATACGGAAAAAAGTCAAAAAGTTTAGGGGTCTGCCTGTGTATTTTGTCATTTTATTTTGTACATAATATATTTCTTACAAAATATTATTACATAATATTTGAGTATGCTGTTATAGGGGGTAATTTTACAAAGAGTATGCTACTATAATAACCAACATTGTTCTTATAGATAAAATGTCGTTATAGAGAAGTAAAATATTACTTGAAAAATCAATTTCAGAGAAAATCAGGCCACTGTAGTGAATTAACGTTATAATGATGTGACATTATAGAGAGTTCAAACTAAGCCTTTTAAGTGGGCCGGGCCAGGTCAACCCAAAACCGGCTCGTCAAGTTTAACCGGTTTGTGGGCCGGTCTGGATTCGGGCCTGGTTAAACGGTCCAGTCTGATTCCGAGCCCAGTAGCAATTTTTTAAAAAACAACCTGGGACCGGCTCACTTAACCTAACCCGGTCCAACCCACCTAAACTCAGTCAAAATCGGTCTAAAATCTGATCAAAATCGGTTAAAACCAAAAAAAAAAATTAAATATTTTTTCTCCAATATACACTATATATACCCACCTATATACATTTTAAATACGTTAAACAATATATATACACTATATATATAGTATATACTACATTATAATTTAAAAAATATATACACATACACATAATTACACGTGTAATCGTGTATACAACTATACGTTAGTTAAATATATATAATACTCTAAATAAAACATATGGTACAAGATATATACTACAATATAATGATATATATACTAATTTATAAAACATATACACATGTATACGTTAAATATATAAAACTTTATAGTCTATAGAAGATATATACTAACACATATATACGTACCATTCAATATATGTACTACTTTAAAAAATATGGTACAACATATATACTACAATATAATGATATATATACTAATTTATAAAGCATATACACATGTATACGTTAAATATATACTACTTTAGAGTCTATAGAAGATATATACACATATATACGTACCATTCAATATATGTACTACTTTAAATAAAACATATACTACAATATATACAAATACTATATATATAGTTATATACTAATTTATAAAATATATACACATGTATACGTTAAATATATACTACTTTATAGTCTCTAGAAGATATATACACATATATACGTACCATTCAATATATGTACTACTTTAAATAAAACATATACTACAATATATACACACACTAAATATATAGGTATATACTAATTTATATAATATATACACGTGTATACAATAAATATATACTACTTTAGAGTCTATAGAAGATATATACACATATATACGTACCATTCAATATACGTACTACTTTAAATAAAATATATACTATAATATATATACTACAATATATAAACACACTAAATATATAGATATATACTAATTTATAAAACATATACACATGTATACGTTAAATATATACTACTTTAGAGTCTATAGAAGATATATACACATATATACGTACCATTCAATATATATGTACTACTTTAAATAAAACATATACTACAATATATATACTACAATATATAAACACTATATATATAGTTATATACTAATTTATAAAACATATACACATGTATACGTTAAATATATACTATTTTATAGTCTATAGAAGATATATACACATATATACGTACCATTCAATATATATGTACAACTTTAAATAAAATATGTACTACAATATATATACTACAATATATACACACACTATATATATATAGTTATACACTAATTTATAAAACATATACACATGTATACGTTAAATATATACTACTTTATAGTCTATAGAACATATATACACATATATACGTACCATTCAATATATATGTACTACTTTAAATAAAACATATATTACAATATATATACTACAATATACACACACACTATATATATAGTTATATACTAATTTATAAAACATATACACATGTATACGTTAAATATATACTACTTTAGAGTCTATAGAAAATATATACACATATATACGTACCATTCAATATATATGTACTAATTTAAATAAAACATATACTACAATAAATATACTACAATATAATGATATATATACTAATTTATAAAACATCTACACATGTATACATTAAATATATACTACTTTAGAGTCTATAGAAGATATTTACACATATATACGTACCATTCAATATATGTACTACTTTAAATAAAGTATATGCTACTTAATATAATAAATTAATAATACTTGATAGTAAATTAATAATATATTAAAACTAAGTATTTAATTTAAACTAGAAATTCAATTTAAATCATTAAATGGAAAAAATTACAAAGTAAGGACTAAGGAGTGAATGAATGTTGAATTTTATTGATTGTAAAATGATCCAAAATTTATAATTTACATGAATGAAAAATCTACAAATTTTGCATCATTTTTTCCAACTCATTCATGTTAATATTAATGGAAACTTGCATAGGATAGTCAAAGTCAATGGGGGTAAAACCATGCATTGGACTTGATTCTGCTGAGTTCTCCCTTGAAGTCATAATTTCTTCAAGTTTCTGTTCGTCTTTCGGCTCCTCCTCCATTCCTTGATTTCTTCATTCCGCTCTAATCTAATCTCTAAGGAAAACTAGAACATTCATAGTATTGCTTCCCAATGAATGTCGGTTGTCTCCAAGATATTATCATCTCAGACTAAAAGCACTCTCCGATGCAAAGGTTGACATTGAAACATTCAATATATCTCTAGCTAATCTTGAAAGCACAGGATATTATGTTTCATTATTCCTCTACCAATTCAACACATTGGTCCATCGTCTGCGATCCTCTATTGGTGTTCGAAGATAATACTTAATCTCTTCCCGATAAGTTGTTGTGTAAGATCCCGCCTCAACACTGTTCCAACAATTTAAATCATAAAAGTAATTAGAAAAACCACTATGTGCCTGCCTTTTAGAAGATGATGGCTCCTCGAGAGGATGAGAAGCGACAGTTGGAGTGATATTTTTCGGTACAGCTAAATCAAGTAAATCAGCATAATGGTTATATAATTTATCTATGTAAGCGTTCACATCACCCATAGTCGTCCACAAATCTGGTTGTTTGTGTTCTTCATCATTAGAATCATTGTTAGTATTTATCTCTAAGTTAGAATAAATAAGAGTACTAAAGTGGCACATAGTAGTATATTTCATACACGTATTTAGCATAGCGCCAACCAAGTAAATAGGGGAAATAAAAAAAAAATATTTTTTAAATTTAGCAAACGTAGCACCAACAGCTTTTTTGTAACTTTCTTTATTCTTATATTCTTTAAGCAACCCAGAAATATCGGTTATATATGCTAAAATATTACAAACAGTAGAATAATAAGCACCGAAAAATTCAACCATAGCAATATAAAATTTTACCAAAAACTTAACAAGATCATCAATTACAGCCAAATCAAAATCATGTAGCATGCATTCAGACGAATCGGCAAATGAACCACAATGTTGGTTAAAAGTTAGTGTAATAGGAACTCTATATTTATGACAAGTTTTTAAAAAATCATACGTAGCATTCCATCTAGTATCACATTCCTCAGGCATCAATATTGGTGAAAGTCCATTTTGTTCACATTTAAGTTTAAATTCTCTAATTCTTTTTCTTCGATTATTTCCTTAAATAAAATCAACAGCACGGATTTTTTCAATATAAAGCTCAAAAAACTCATGACCATCTCTTACAATTAAATTATATATATGAAAAACACACTTAACATGAAATATTTCAGGTAACGGCGGAGATAGCTTATGTTTTAACTTTCTAATAGCAGTCTTGTTGTTAGAAGCATTATAAAAAATAATACATAAAATTTTATTTTCAATACCATACAATTCTGCAACTTTAGCAATCGAATCAGCAATAAAATCTCCAGTATGTTTACGATCTTCATCATACAAAAAAGTTAGAATACGTTTTTGCATAACAAAATTACTATCTATCCAGTGATAAGTAATGGTTAAATAATCATTTTTATTAACAGCACGACCAAAATCAGAAGTTAGAGCCATTCTACATTGAATATTTTTTAACAATGTAGATAAATAAAAATAATATTGTGAATGAAGTCTAAAAATATCGGCCCGACAAGTATTTCTAGGAATACCATTAAACATAGGATTATAAATTATTTGATATAATGAATAAAAGCATCAGAAGAAGAAAAACTAAAAGGCAAACAACCCACAACTATCATTTTTGGTATTCCTCCCGGTCCCTCAATTTATTATACTTCTTCATTACCTAACCGGTTGCTAGGTCCATTCTAGTTTGTATTGGCTCACCAACATCCTGACCATCTTTTGCAGTATTTAACTGTCTTTCGTGATTATCACTTATATGTCTCATTAAAGTACTTGTACCCCCTTGCTTGCCTCCTCTTTTATGCTTATATATTTGTTGACAAACATTGCATTGCACCTCAGTATCTGATATACATTCAAAAAACTGTCATGCAATACTAGTTGTTTTATGAGCTCTTGGGGCACGAGGAGGACGGGGAGGGAGATTAACCGATTCAAATCTAACATTAGCATTTCCTACTGCGGGTGTCTCATCAATATTTTCATCATCTTCATCTAAATTAACCGCATCTACTTCATTTTCTTCTTCTATACCGTAATTTTTCTGAGCTTCTACATAATTCATATCGTGGGCACCTACACCTACTTCTTCCTCAAAAGGTTGACTAAGCGGTACCGGAGGCACACGGGTATATCTACTACTTGAACTACCTCTACCGCTAGTAATTCGCTTTTACCACTACCACTTATGGGACAAAAAAATTTACACTTTTAGTGGGGAGGTTTCTTAATTTATCCATAATATAAATCAAACTAAAAAAATTCAAAACACAAATATAATAAAATTAAATATTCAACAATTAAAAGACTAATTAAAAATTAAAAGTAAGAGATGGAACGACAATACCAAATTTTGGAAGTATCCGAAAGTTGCGACTTTAGAAACTTCCATTAGTACTTTGTAATCGCAAAATTAAAAAATTAAATTGAGCACTTTAGGAAATATATAAAATATTTGAGATTTGAGAGAGAATGAGATATGAGAGAATCAAAATTGTGTGGAAAATGATTTGAAAGTGTAGGGTATTTCTAGGAATTCTTTTGGGTTTAAAAAAATATTTTAAATGGAAAAACTTTTTTTTTAATATAAAATGGCCATATAGCCCTTTTTGGGCTCCCAACGGTTATATAGCCATTGGGCCCAACGGCTATAATGGCCCAACGGTCTAATTTAACAAAAAAAAAAAAAAAAAAAAAAACCGGGTCGGGTTGAATCGGTTAACCGATGGGCCTGGACCGGTTTTGGTCCGGGCCGGGTTAACCGAGCTCAATTTTAAAATTGGCCCAACCCGGGATCCTACAGCCCGTGGGCTGACCGGGTCGAGTTGTATTAGTGAGGCGGTTCGAGCCTGGTCAAACCGGCCTGTTTGACAGTCCTAGTTCTAACTGTAGTGGGAATGAATTGGTTGTCACCCTATCATGCTATCTTGGATAATCACGCCAAGACTTACTTTGGTTGTACATGATATTCCTGATTTTGTTGAAGGGTACTATTAGCGTGCGCCAAGGAGGGTGATATCATTTCTGAGAGCAAAAATGATAGTAGAGAAAGGGCGTTTGGCTTGCTCAGCACACTTTCATGATACAAGTGTTGTCAATCTCTCACTCGAGTCGGTTCATGAGATTAGTAAGTTTTCCAAAGTCTTTCCAACAGACTTTCCAAGTATTTCACCTGACCGTGACATCAATTTGATATTTATCTAAAGCCAGACATTTAGTACAAGGCCTGATTACTCTCTATTTTGCATTTTAACAGGTAACAAATGGAATCACTCGATAGTTCTATATTCCCTTTTATGTTAATCTTTATCTAGAAATTAGAAAGACAAATATTGGCATAAAAAAGTGGAAGCGTAAATTAGTTTCACACACTAAATTAGTTCTCACTTTCTTGCTGTGGTTTTTCCTTGACCCTTCAATTTACATAAATAGAAAGTATTTATTGTGGAATTCTAGTCTTAATGGACAAAGTTACTTTGGTAACTATTGCTCGGACACCAAGATTATGAAAGAGAAAACGGAAAAGGTACAAATATACCCCTGAACTTTGATAAATGGTACATATATATCCTTCGTCATACTTTCGGTATAAATATACCCCTACCGTTAATGATTTGGTACATATAGGCCCTCCTAACTAACGGCATTCCACGTGTCACGATCCTAGTCATTTACCCATTTTTATACGAAAAAGGTACAAATATACCCCTGAACTTTGATAAATGGTACATATATATCCTCCGTCATACTTTGGGTACAAATATACCCCTATCGTTAATGATTTGGTACATATAGGCCCTCCTAACTAACGGCATGCCACGTGTCATGATCCTAGCCATTTACCCATTTTTATTTATTTTACCCTCAAATAACTAATCCACTATAATTAAAAATCCACTACCCGACCCATTACATTCCAACCTGACCCGATCCAAATTGAAGCTTCTGAGAGACGTGTTTATGACAAAAGCTTTTGAGACTCAGAATTGAACGACGGATTGATGCAAATGGCAGCGACGAACCAGATCTGAAGGCATTTTAACCCTAAACGCGTCTCTTACCACTAAACCGATATTCCTAACAAATTTCGACCATCCTTTGTATAAAATCATTCGCATTTTCCTCCTGATACAATGGACATTCTACTTATTTCCATTAGAATCTTGAAGTTCAATTACACCTGAAGTCTTTGGCATATACTCTCGCACAAAGTCAACTAATATAATCTGCAAATTGTGATGAGTTTTGAAGTATGCATCAAGAAGAATGCAAGATTAATATGCATGAGTATGAATATACTGACATACAGAATAGTTTACAGAGGAAAAAAATTGACACATTCAATTTACCTCACCAGAATCCAATTCCTTACTACGTTATAACCTCCAAGAGTCATCATGAAGTAAGAATTTTCTCGCGTAAATATTTTGGCAGCATTAGTTGCCTTGTTTGCTTCTGCAGCTCTTAGAAGCTTTAGGCGCACACGCGTGAAGCTTCAGTTTGGATCGGGTCGGATTGGGATGGAATGGGTCGGGTAATGAATTTTTAATTAGGATGAATTAATTATTTGGGAAAAAAATAAATAAAAATGGATAAATTGCTAGGATCGCGACACGTGGCACGCCGTTAATGAGAAGGTATATATGTACCAAATCATTAACGGTAGAGGTATATTTGTACCTATAGTATAACGGGGGTATATATGTACCATTTTTCAAAGTTCGAGGATATATTTATACCGATAGTATAACGGGGGTATATATGTACCATTTTTCAAAGTTCGAGGGTATATTTGTACCTTTTCCGTAAATAAAAATGGATAAATTGCTAGGATCGCGATAAGTGGCACGTCGTTAATGAGAAGGGTATAGATGTACCAAATCATTAACGGTGGGGGTATATTTGTACCTAAAGTATAACGGAGGGTGTATATGTACCACTTATCGAGGGTATATTTGTACCTTTTCCGAAGAGAAAATGATCAAGAAATATTACTAATGACATCCTCAATTAGAAGTCCAAGTGATGCATAAGATGAACCACCCTCCTCCATGGCTGCATTGCTTTTCTCTTTCATCTCCTTGGCCTTTTTCCTGATTTCATTCTTTTCGCCCTCTGCCATCAGCTTTCGTATGCCACATTCAATTTCCTTCGCACCCACAATGTCGACATGTTCACATTTCCCCTCGATATCCATGAAATAGTCCATTCGAATCTCTACTGCCAGCCCCCATTCTTTAACCAACACATACGCATTCATCTGTTGGTCGCCAAATAGAGGCCAAGTGGCTATTGGGACCCCAAAATACAAGCTTTCGAGCATAGAATTCCATCCACAATGAGATACAAATCCACCTACTGCTGGATGAGATAGTATTGCCACTTGAGGTGCCCATCCTATCACTTTTCCAATCCCATTAGTCCGTTCGATAAATCCTTGTGGTAGCACTTCTTGAAAATCCTCGTGATTACTTGGCATCTCCATTGCCCCCTTTGTTGAAGGTCTTCGTAAGGACCATAAGAACTTATGGCCAGAACACTCTATTGCAACAGCTATTTCCTTGATCTGTTCGGCATCAAACCTTCCCATGCTGCCAAAGCACAAAAACACTACAGGCGACTCTACCTGTGCATCCAACCATTTGATGATACTTTCTGTTTCGGGTTGACTGTTCCGACCGTGACCCCCCTCATTAAAATTCACAACAGGACCAACAGGATAAATTTGTGGAAGTGAATGAGACTGAAGAGAAAAAGGTTCTAGCTCCGCAAAGGTGTTGACAATAATACCTTTGGTCTCTTTGAAGCGAATAATCCAATCAAAGAACGTGGTCATCGCGACTGTTTGATCTGTCATCACTCTTGGCAAGAATTTAGCAGGATATGGGTTTTTAAAACCAGGGATTATTAATTCTTCATCGGAATCCCTGTACTTGGAGGTGTCTATATGATGCTCCTTTTTCAAAGATTCAAAATGAAAACCTAGTGCAAGGAACGTAAAACTTGAGGTGAAGAAAATGTAACTAGGAACACTAAATTCATTCGCAACGTCAATCATACAGGTACAAAACAAGTCAAGCACGAAGCCTGCTAGCCGAGAAGTGGATCGTGTGCTATTCACAAAATCTTTAACTTTCGGTTTGTGACTATGAATGAAGTTGATGAAGAATGTCTCCTTATCTGACAAGAATCCAGTAGCGGTTTCATCGTCAATTGTGATGTTGATGAACTGCAAACGTGGTGTACAAGAGAGTGATTCGATGTAGGATTGAACGCCTAGGTCCATGGGAAGCTTCATGACGAGGATAGAGATGTAGAAACGATCATCTCTTTTGAGAATGAGCTTTGCAAGTTCAACCGCGGAGATGAGATGACCTGCTCCTGGCAAAGGTATGAAAACTAGCTCTGTGTTAATCGCCATTGACTACTGTTGTATGAGATTGGATCTAAGTGGAAAAGAGTAAGACACGTTCCACAAATTGTTTCCTCTTACTCCTCAATAAGATTGAGAAAGGCGTTTTTGTCTTTGCATTTTTAGAAGAACAATTACTCCCTACCTTTCCAAAACAATGGTTTTGATGGTGTTTAAGGAAATAAAAAAGATTTTTAAGACTTGTTGTTTTAAATTAAATGTATCAAAATGTTCACTACCTTTTCAAAATAATAGTTTTGATGGTGTTTAAGAAAATAAAAAAGATTTTTAAGTCTTGTTATTTTAAATTAAAATATTACTAAAATAGGAAAGAGTTTTTTGAAACAGACTGCAAAAAAAAGAAGATATTTTCTAAACATAGGGAGTATTTTTTTTAAAATATTTTATTTCAATCATTGTTTTCAAATTCTTTTCTATATTTTACGTCAATTGTTTTTATTTTTTCCCTATATTTTAAGTCAATCATTGTTTTTGTTTCTTTCTATATTTTACATCAGCCACCTATATATAAACCTGTCAAACGGGCCGGGTTGGCCCGGCCCGAACCGGCCCGAACCGGCCCTACATATCAAACCGGACCGGTTTGACCCGGCCCGGTAAGCCCTAGGGCTTTAGGGTTCCGGGTTCCGGTCCGGTTTTTTTTTTAAACTGGGCCCGGTTAACCCGGCCCGGACCAACCCGGTCCAGGCCCGCCGGTTAACCGGCCCGGCCCGGCCCGGCATTAAAAAAAAAAAATTAATTATTGGGCCAAACTAGCCGTTGGCCCAACGGCTATATTACCGTTTTTGGGTCCAAACGGCTAGTTTGGGCCCATTAACTTAAAAAAAAAAAAAAAATTTAATCCCCAAAATAAATCTATAAATACCCTACAACTTCAAATCATTTCTCACACAATTTTTCACTCTCTCAAATCTCATTCTCTCTCAAATCTCAATTCTCAATTCTCAAATATTCAATATATTTAATTTCTTAAAGTGTTCAATTTAAATTTTTAATTTTTCGTTTACAAAGTACGAGCGGAAGTTTCTAAAGTCGCAATCTTCGGATACTTCCAAAATTTGGTATTGTCGTTCCATCTCTTACGTTTAATTTTTATTTATTGTATTAATTGTTTAATATTTAATTTTATTATATTTGTGTATTTTGAATATTTTTAGTTTAATTTAATTTATATTATGGATAAATTAAAAAACCTCGCTACTAAAGGTGTTAGAAATTTTTGTCCCGGAAGCGGTAGTGGTAGTAAAAAGCGAATTACTAGCGGTAGAGGTAGTTCAAGTAATAGATATACCCGTGTGACTTCGCCTCCGGTACCGCTTGGTACACCTTTTGAGGAAGAAATAGGTGTAGGTGCTCACGATATGGATTATGTAGAATTTCAGGAAAATTACGGTATAGAAGAAGAAAATGAAGTAGATGCAGTTAATGTAGACAAAGATGATGAAAATATTGCTGAAACACCCGCAGTAGGACATGCTAACGTTAGATCTGAATCAGTTAATCTCCCTTCCCGTCCTCCCAGTGCCCCAAAACCCCGTAAAAGAACTAGTATTGCATGGCAATTTTTTGAACGTATATCAGATATTGAGGTGCAGTGCAATATTTGTCAACAAAAATATAAGCATAGAAGTGGCGGTAAGCAAGGGGGTACGGGTACGTTAATGAGACATATAGCTGAAGATCACATTAGAGAGTTCAATATTGCAAAAGGTGGTGGGGATGTTGGTGGGTCAACGCAAACTAGAATGGACCCAACAACCGGTCAAGTAGCGAAAAAGTATAATAAATTGAGGGACAGAGAAGAAATAGCTAAAATGGTAGTTGTGGGTTGTTTGCCTTTTAGTTTTCCTTCTTCTGATGCCTTTATTCGTTATATACAAGCAATTTATAATCCTATGTTTAATGGTATTCCTAGAACTACTTGTCGGTCTGATATTTTTAGACTCCATTCACAATATTGTTTTTATTTATCAACATTCTTAAAAAATATTCAATGTAGATTGTCCCTAACTTCCGATCTTGGTCGTGCTGTAAATAAAAATGATTATTTAACCGTTACTTGTCATTGGATGGATAGTAATTTCATAATGCAAAAACGTATTCTTGCTTTTTTATATGATGAAGATCGGAAACATACTGGACAATTTATTGCTGATTCTATTATTAAAATTGCCGGATATTATGGTATAGAAAATAAAATTTTATGTATTGCTTTTGATAATGCTTCTAACAACAAGACTGCTATAACAAAAATAAAATCTACGCTATCTCCGCCCTTTCCTGAAATTTTTCATGTTAAGTGTGCATGTCATATATATAATTTAATTGTAAAAGATGGTCTTGACTTTTTTGAGGTTTATATTGAAAAAATTCGTCTTGCTGTTGGTTTTATTCAAGGAAATAATCGTAGATCTAGAATTAAAGAATTTAAAGTTAAATGTCAAGAAAATGGACTTGCACCGATTTTGATGCCTGAGGAAATTGATATTAGATGGAATTCTACGTATGAATTTTTAAAAACTTGTTATAAATATAGAATTCCTATTACACTAGCTTTTAACCAACATTGTGGTTCATTTGCTGATTCTGCTGATTGCATGCTACATAATTCTGATTGGGTTATAATTAATGATCTTATTAAGTTCTTAGAAAAAATTTATGTAGCTACGGTTGAATTTTCCGGTGCATACTATCCTACTGTTTGTAATATTTTGGCATATATAGCCGATATTTCTGGTTTGCTCCGACAATATAAAGATAAAGAAGGTTATAAAGAAGTTGTTGGCGCTATGTTTACGAAATTTAAAAAATATTTCTTCCCGATTCCCCCTATTTACTTGGTTGCTGCTATGTTAAATCCGTGCATGAAATATAATCATATGTGTCACTTTAGTACTCTTATTTATACTAACTTAGAAATAAATACTAACCATGATTCTGAACAAGTACAACCTGATTTGTGGACGGCTACGACTGATGCAAAGGAGTACATAGAAAAATTATATAATCACTATGCTGATTTATTTGATTTAGCCGTACCTACAAATATCACTCCAACTGTCGTTCCTCATCCTCCCGAGGAGCCATCAGCTTCTAAAAGACCGGCACATAGTGGTTTTCCTGATTCGTTTTATGATTTAACTTGTTGGAACAGTGTGGATGAGAGAGCTTACACATCAACTTATCGGGAAGAGCTGAAATATTATCTGCGGACGCCACCAGAGGATCGCAGACGACGGATCAACACGCTGGATTGGTGGAGGAATAATGAATCACAATATCCTGTACTTTCAAGATTAGCCAGAGATATCTTGAATGTTCCTATGTCAACCGTTGCATCAGAGAGCGCCTTCAGTCAGGGACGACAGCAGCTTGGAGACAACCGACACTCATTGGGAAGCAACGCAATGAATGTTTTAGTTTGCCTCAGAGATTGGATTAGAGCAGAAAGAAGAAACCAAGGAATGGAACCAGAGCCCAACGGCGACCTCAAACTTGAAGAAATTATGACTTCACGGGAGAACTCAGCAGAATCAAGTCCAATGCATGGTTTTTCCCCCGTTGACTTCGACTACCCTATGCAAGTTCCAATTAATATTAACATGAATGAGTTGGAAAAAATGATGCATAATTTATAGATTTTTCATTCATGTAAATTATAAATTTTGGATCATTTTGCAATCAATAAAATTCCACAAATTCATTCACTCCTTAGTCGTTGTTTTTTATTTTTTTTTATTTAACGATTTATAATTTTAATATCTTCTATACAAGTGTATATTTAATGTATACATGTGTATATGTTTATATATCTTATATAGAAGTGTATATTTAATGTATACACGTGTATATATCTTCTATAGAAGTGTATATTTAATATATACATTGTGTATATAGCGTATATAGTGTATATTTGACCGGTTTTTAACCGGGTTTGACCGGGTTTTAGTGGGTTTGACCGGGTTTGACCGGGTTTTAGTGGATTTAAAGTATTACATATACATAGAATAGAGTGTATATATGTGAATAGATCTTCTAAAGATGTGTATATTTAACGTATACATGTGTATATATTTTATAAATTAGTATATAACTATACAAATATATGTTGTAATGTATATATATTGTAGTATATCTCATGTAACGTATTACATATACATAGAATAGAGTGTATATATGTGAATAGATCTTCTATAGACGTGTATATTTAACATATACATGTGTATATGTTTTATAAATTAGTATATAACTATACAAATATATATTGTAATGTATATATATTGTAGTATATCTCATTTAAAGTATTACATATACATAGAATAGAGTGTATGAATGTTAATAGATCTTCTATAGACGTGTATATTTAACGTATATATGTGTATATATATTTTATAAATTAGAATATAACTATACAAATATATATTGTAATGTATATATATTGTAGTATATCTCATTTAAAGTATTACCTATACATAGAATAGAATGTATATATGTGAATAGATCTTCTATAGACATGTATATTTAACGTATACATGTGTATATGTTTTATAAATTAGTATATAACTATACAAATATATATTGTAATGTATATATATTGTAGTATATCTCATTTAAAGTATTACATATACATAGAATAGAGTGTATGAATGTTAATAGATCTTCTATAGACGTGTATATTTAACGTATATATGTGTATATATTATATAAATTAGAATATAACTATACAAATATATATTGTAATGTATATATATTGTAGTATATCTCATTTAAAGTATTACCTATACATAGAATAGAGTGTATATATGTGAATAGATCTTCTATAGACATGTATATTTAACGTATACATGTGTATATGTTTTATAAATTAGTATATAACTATACAAATATATATTGTAATGTATATATATTGTAGTATATCTCATTTAAAGTATTACATATACATAGAATAGAGTGTATGAATGTTAATAGATCTTCTATAGACGTGTATATTTAACGTATAGTCGTTGTTTTTTATTTTTTTTTATTTAACGATTTATAAATTTAATATCTTCTATACAAGTGTATATTTAATGTATACACGTGTATATATCTTCTATAAAAGTGTATATTTAATGTATATATTATGTATATAGCGTATATAGTGTATATTTGACCGGTTTTTAACCGGGTTTGACCGGGTTTGACCGGGTTTTAGTGGGTTTGACCGGATTGGGTTAAGTGGGCCGGTTCCGGGTGGGTTTTAATATTTTTACTGTGCAGCCCGGCCCGGCCCGGACCGGTTAAGGCCAAACCCGGCCCGTAACCGGCCCGGAACCCGGTAAGAATGAGAGGGCCGGTTCCGGGTTGAACCGGCCCGGCCCGTTAGACAGTCTTACCTATATATATATAAAAGCAAAACAAGAAGCCCCGTGGCAAGATATTAAAAAGCCATGTGACAATTTTTTGGACAAAAATTAGTAGTTTTGTAATAACAATTTTGAATTAAAAGATAAAAAGTATTTGAATTTAAAAATATATTTATCCTTTATTTTAAAAAGAAAATATCATTATCTTGAAATTAGGAACCTAATATTAAAGAGTTATAAATGAACTCTTATTATTCACTAATGGGTAATTACACATGCAGATTTTGTGACTTGACTAACGGGTCACATTTGATAAAAGGAGCCTCTTAAATTGTATTTAAATTAATTAACTTAAAAACAGAAAAGTATGGTTAAAGAGTTCTAAATAAAACTCTTACTATTTCAAAAGTTTATTCCTTTAATATACTATAAAATATATTTGAATACATGTAATTTAATAATCTATATATATATATGTACCAAATCATTAACGGTGGGGGTATATTTGTACCTAAAATATAACGGAGGGTGTATATGTACCATTTATCGAGGGTATATTTGTACCTTTTCCGAAGAGAAAACGATCAAGAAATATTACTAATGACATCCTCAATTAGAAGTCCAAGTGATGCATAAGATGAACCACCCTCCTCCATGGCTGCATTGCTTTTCTCTTTCATCTCCTTGGCCTTTTTCCTGATTTCATTCTTTTCGCCCTCTGCCATCAGCTTTCGTATGCCACATTCAATTTCCTTCGCACCCACAATGTCGACATGTTCACATTTCCCCTCGATATCCATGAAATAGTCCATTCGAATCTCTACTGCCAGCCCCCATTCTTTAACCAACACATACGCATTCATCTGTTGGTCGCCAAATAGAGGCCAAGTGGCTATTGGGACCCCAAAATACAAGCTTTCGAGCATAGAATTCCATCCACAATGAGATACAAATCCACCTACTGCTGGATGAGATAGTATTGCCACTTGAGGTGCCCATCCTATCACTTTTCCAATCCCATTAGTCCGTTCGATAAATCCTTGTGGTAGCACTTCTTGAAAATCCTCGTGATTACTTGGCATCTCCATTGCCCCCTTTGTTGAAGGTCTTCGTAAGGACCATAAGAACTTATGGCCAGAACACTCTATTGCAACAGCTATTTCCTTGATCTGTTCGGCATCAAACCTTCCCATGCTGCCAAAGCACAAAAACACTACAGGCGACTCTACCTGTGCATCCAACCATTTGATGATACTTTCTGTTTCGGGTTGACTGTTCCGACCGTGACCCCCCTCATTAAAATTCACAACAGGACCAACAGGATAAATTTGTGGAAGTGAATGAGACTGAAGAGAAAAAGGTTCTAGCTCCGCAAAGGTGTTGACAATAATACCTTTGGTCTCTTTGAAGCGAATAATCCAATCAAAGAACGTGGTCATCGCGACTGTTTGATCTGTCATCACTCTTGGCAAGAATTTAGCAGGATATGGGTTTTTAAAACCAGGGATTATTAATTCTTCATCGGAATCCCTGTACTTGGAGGTGTCTATATGATGCTCCTTTTTCAAAGATTCAAAATGAAAACCTAGTGCAAGGAACGTAAAACTTGAGGTGAAGAAAATGTAACTAGGAACACTAAATTCATTCGCAACGTCAATCATACAGGTACAAAACAAGTCAAGCACGAAGCCTGCTAGCCGAGAAGTGGATCGTGTGCTATTCACAAAATCTTTAACTTTCGGTTTGTGACTATGAATGAAGTTGAGGAAGAATGTCTCCTTATCTGACAAGAATCCAGTAGCGGTTTCATCGTCAATTGTGATGTTGATGAACTGCAAACGTGGTGTACAAGAGAGTGATTCGATGTAGGATTGAACGCCTAGGTCCATGGGAAGCTTCATGACGAGGATAGAGATGTAGAAACGATCATCTCTTTTGAGAATGAGCTTTGCAAGTTCAACCGCGGAGATGAGATGACCTGCTCCTGGCAAAGGTATGAAAACTAGCTCTGTGTTAATCGCCATTGACTACTGTTGTATGAGATTGGATCTAAGTGGAAAAGAGTAAGACACGTTCCACAAATTGTTTCCTCTTACTCCTCAATAAGATTGAGAAAGGCGTTTTTGTCTTTGCATTTTTAGAAGAACAATTACTCCCTACCTTTCCAAAACAATGGTTTTGATGGTGTTTAAGGAAATAAAAAAGATTTTTAAGACTTGTTGTTTTAAATTAAATGTATCAAAATGTTCACTACCTTTTCAAAATAATAGTTTTGATGGTGTTTAAGAAAATAAAAAAGATTTTTAAGTCTTGTTATTTTAAATTAAAATATTACTAAAATAGGAAAGAGTTTTTTGAAACAGCCTGCAAAAAAAGAAGATATTTTCTAAACATAGGGAGTATTTTTTTAAAAATATTTTATTTCAATCATTGTTTTCAAATTCTTTTCTATATTTTACGTCAATTGTTTTTATTTTTTCCCTATATTTTAAGTCAATCATTGTTTTTGTTTCTTTCTATATTTTACATCAGCCACCTATATATATATAAAAGCAAAACTAAAAGCAAAACAAGAAGCCCCGTGGCAAGATATTAAAAAGCCATGTGACAATTTTTTGGACAAAAATTAGTAGTTTTGTAATAACAATTTTGAATTAAAAGATAAAAAGTATTTGAATTTAAAAATATATTTATCCTTTATTTTAAAAAGAAAATATCATTATCTTGAAATTAGGAACCTAATATTAAAAAGTTATAAATGAACTCTTATTATTCACTAATGGGTAATTACACATACAGATTTTGTGACTTGACTAACGGGTCACATTTGATAAAAGGAGCCTCTTAAATTGTATTTAAATTAATTAACTTAAAAACAGAAAAGTATGGTTAAAGAGTTCTAAATAAAACTCTTACTATTTCAAAGGTTTATTCCTTTAATATACTATAAAATATATTTGAATACATGTAATTTAATAATCTATATATATATATATGTACCAAATCATTAACGGTGGGGGTATATTTGTACCTAAAATATAACGGAGGGTGTATATGTACCATTTATCGAGGGTATATTTGTACCTTTTCCGAAGTGAAAATGATCAAGAAATATTACTAATGACATCCTCAATTAGAAGTCCAAGTGATGCATAAGATGAACCACCCTCCTCCATGGCTGCATTGCTTTTCTCTTTCATCTCCTTGGCCTTTTTCCTGATTTCATTCTTTTCGCCCTCTGCCATCAGCTTTCGTATGCCACATTCAATTTCCTTCGCACCCACAATGTCGACATGTTCACATTTCCCCTCGATATCCATGAAATAGTCCATTCGAATCTCTACTGCCAGCCCCCATTCTTTAACCAACACATACGCATTCATCTGTTGGTCGCCAAATAGAGGCCAAGTGGCTATTGGGACCCCAAAATACAAGCTTTCGAGCATAGAATTCCATCCACAATGAGATACAAATCCACCTACTGCTGGATGAGATAGTATTGCCACTTGAGGTGCCCATCCTATCACTTTTCCAATCCCATTAGTCCGTTCGATAAATCCTTGTGGTAGCACTTCTTGAAAATCCTCGTGATTACTTGGCATCTCCATTGCCCCCTTTGTTGAAGGTCTTCGTAAGGACCATAAGAACTTATGGCCAGAACACTCTATTGCAACAGCTATTTCCTTGATCTGTTCGGCATCAAACCTTCCCATGCTGCCAAAGCACAAAAACACTACAGACGACTCTACCTGTGCATCCAACCATTTGATGATACTTTCTGTTTCGGGTTGACTGTTCCGACCGTGACCCCCCTCATTAAAATTCACAACAGGACCAACAGGATAAATTTGTGGAAGTGAATGAGACTGAAGAGAAAAAGGTTCTAGCTCCGCAAAGGTGTTGACAATAATACCTTTGGTCTCTTTGAAGCGAATAATCCAATCAAAGAACGTGGTCATCGCGACTGTTTGATCTGTCATCACTCTTGGCAAGAATTTAGCAGGATATGGGTTTTTAAAACCAGGGATTATTAATTCTTCATCGGAATCCCTGTACTTGGAGGTGTCTATATGATGCTCCTTTTTCAAAGATTCAAAATGAAAACCTAGTGCAAGGAACGTAAAACTTGAGGTGAAGAAAATGTAACTAGGAACACTAAATTCATTCGCAACGTCAATCATACAGGTACAAAACAAGTCAAGCACGAAGCCTGCTAGCCGAGAAGTGGATCGTGTGCTATTCACAAAATCTTTAACTTTCGGTTTGTGACTATGAATGAAGTTGAGGAAGAATGTCTCCTTATCTGACAAGAATCCAGTAGCGGTTTCATCGTCAATTGTGATGTTGATGAACTGCAAACGTGGTGTACAAGAGAGTGATTCGATGTAGGATTGAACGCCTAGGTCCATGGGAAGCTTCATGACGAGGATAGAGATGTAGAAACGATCATCTCTTTTGAGAATGAGCTTTGCAAGTTCAACCGCGGAGATGAGATGACCTGCTCCTGGCAAAGGTATGAAAACTAGCTCTGTGTTAATCGCCATTGACTACTGTTGTATGAGATTGGATCTAAGTGGAAAAGAGTAAGACACGTTCCACAAATTGTTTCCTCTTACTCCTCAATAAGATTGAGAAAGGCGTTTTTGTCTTTGCATTTTTAGAAGAACAATTACTCCCTACCTTTCCAAAACAATGGTTTTGATGGTGTTTAAGGAAATAAAAAAGATTTTTAAGACTTGTTGTTTTAAATTAAATGTATCAAAATGTTCACTACCTTTTCAAAATAATAGTTTTGATGGTGTTTAAGAAAATAAAAAAGATTTTTAAGTCTTGTTATTTTAAATTAAATTTATATTAAATGTATCAAAATGTTCTTTAATATTGTAGTCTTAAACATATTACATCAAAAATTGAAATTAAAATATTACTAAAATAGGAAAGAGTTTTTTGAAACAGACTACAAAAAAATAAGATATTTTCTAAACATAGGGAGTATTTTTTTTAAAATATTTTATTTCAATCATTGTTTTCAAATTCTTTTCTATATTTTACGTCAATTGTTTTTATTTTTTCCCTATATTTTAAGTCAATCATTGTTTTTGTTTCTTTCTATATTTTACATCAGCCACCTATATATATATAAAAGCAAAACTAAAAGCAAAACAAGAAGCCTCGTGGCAAGATATTAAAAAGCCATGTGATAATTTTTTGGACAAAAATTAGTAGTTTTGTAATAACAATTTTGAATTAAAAGATAAAAAGTATTTGAATTTAAAAATATATTTATCCTTTATTTTAAAAAGAAAATATCATTATCTTGAAATTAGGAACCTAATATTAAAGAGTTATAAATGAACTCTTATTATTCACTAATGGATAATTACACATGCAGATTTTGTGACTTGACTAACGGGTCACATTTGATAAAAGGAGCCTCTTAAATTGTATTTAAATTAATTAACTTAAAAACAGAAAAGTATGGTTAAAGAGTTCTAAATAAAACTCTTACTATTTCAAAAGTTTATTCCTTTAATATACTATAAAATATATTTAAATACATGTAATTTAATAATCTATATATATATATATATATATAAGCAAAACTAAAAGCAAGACAAGAAGCCACGTGGCAAGCTATTAGAAAGCCAAGTGGCAGTTTTTTCGACAAAAATTAGTAGTTTTGTAATAACAATTTTGAATTAAAAGATGAAAAGTATTTGAATTAAAAATATATTTATCCTTTATTTTTAAAAAAAAAAAAAAAAGAATATCATTATCTTGAAACTAGGAACCTAATATTAAAGAGTTATAAATGAACTCTTATTATTCACTAATGGGTAATTACACAGGCAGATTTTGTGACTTGACTATCGGGTCACATTTGATAAAAGGAGTCTCTTGAATTGTATTTAAATTAATTAATTTAAAAATAGAAAAATATGGTTAAAGAGTCCTAAATAAAACTCTTATTATTTCAAAAGTTTATTCCTTTAATATACTATAAAATATATTTGAATACATGTAATTTACTAATCTATATATATATATAAAAGCAAAACTAAAAGTAAGACAAGAAGCCACGTGGTAAGATTTTAAAAATCCATGTGACAGTTTTTTGGACAAAAAATTAGTAGTTTTGTAATAATAATTTTGAATTAAAAGATGAAAAGTATTTGAATTTAAAAATATATTTATCCTTTATTTTTTTAAAAAAATAATATCATTATCTTGAAACTAGGAACCTAATATTAAAGAGTTATAAATGAACTATTATTATTCACTAATGGGTAATTACACATGCAGATTTTGTGACTTGACTATCGGGTCACATTTGATAAATACAGTCTCTTGAATTGTATTTAAATTAATTAACTTAAAAATAGAAAAGTATGGTTAAAGAGTCCTAAATAAAACTCTTACTATTTTAAAAGTTTATTCCTTTAATATACTATAAAATATATTTGAATACATGTAATTTAATAATCTATATATATATAAAAGCAAGACAAGAAGCCACGTGGCAAGATATTAAAAAGCCATGTGGTAATTTTTTGGACAATTGGACAAAAATTAGTAGTTTTGTAATAACAATTTTGAATTAAAAGATGAAAAGTATTTGAATTTAAAAATATATTTATCCTTTATTTTTTTTAAAAAAAAATATCATTATCTTAAAACTAGGAACCTAATATTAAAGAGTTATAAATAAACTCTTATTATTCACTAATGGGTAAATTACACATGCAGATTTTGTGACTTGACTATCGGGTCACATTTGATAAAAGGAGTCTCTTAAAAATAGAAAAGTATGGTTAAAGAGTCCTAAATAAAACTTTTACTATTTCAAAAGTTTATTCCTTTAATGTACTATAAAATATATTTGAATACATGTAATTTAATAATAATAATAATAATAATAATAATAAAAAATAACTAATAGTGTATTGTAGTTAATATAGTAGTGTATACGTGGTTCTTCATATTTAAAAGTAAATAATTACAAGCAACTAATTATAAATTTATTTAAATTTATTATGCTATTTATTTAAATTTAAAGATAAAGATTAAAATTTAAAAATAAACCAATTCTACATATTTTGAGGTATGACTTTTTTTTTTGAGTATTCTACATTTTTTATAGTTTAAATTACACATATAAAAATATAAAGTTTATTTTAATTAGTTTATGGTTAAAGATAAAATTTGCTAAAAAATATTTGTTTGAATTTTTTTTATAATATTTTTTATAGTTTTAAATTGAAACTATAAAAGGATAAAGGTTATTTTTAGAGATATAAATAATCAAAGTAAACTTTAGATAAAGATAACATTTGTTGAAAATTAGTTTGTTAAATTGGTGTTTAATTTTCGAATTTTGAATTTTAAATGGAAGTTAGGATTCTTTTAGTCTTTGAATTGAAAACAAACTCTATACTAGAAAAAGTTGAATTTGAATTAACTCTTTCTATATAAACTCAATTTTCAATCAAACCTTTCATTCCATCCTTTAAATTCTTTTGAAATTATTCTTTAACTGCTTATACTGCATTTATGGTTGGCAATATGCTTACATTAATAGATCTGTACACAATTTGTATTACTACTTAAAGCTTGATTTTAGATTATTTTATTATTATTTATAACAATTTGTGTTATTTTTTGTTATATAGCATTTCTATCATGGGCAAAGAGGCTATAGAAAATGCATATGAGATTCTTCAAAATATTTATCAAGGTAGGTTGTTTATACTTGATTTGACTTAATAATTAATTTTTATTATTTACAACTAACATTATATTTATCTTTTGTCACAAAATGTAACTAAAGTATCTGAAGTTCTTAAAGACCTGATGTATATAAACATCACAAAAATGTGAAATGAATATTTAAAGAATTAAATATATTGGAATCAATAATTAGCTCCTTCATGAAAAAATAAAACCAATGAAATAACTTATGTGAAACATTAAAGATGTATTTCCAGTTTTACATCAATAAAAGTAGTGACAAAGTTTACACCACCAAGATAAAGTCACCACTGAGTCTAGCCACGCAATTTGCTCATCCAATCTATTTTTATCTGATGATAAATTTTTAATGCGACGAATGCTTCTGAAGAAGCGTTTTGGGTTGCTTCCTATCCGAAAACAAGATCAAAAGTACTCGCCATTTTTTATGTCTATTATTACTTTCTACTCATAATTATTAGACTTTTTTGCTTTACTGATGTTGAAGTGAATCATTAATTAATGTATTGTAAGTGAGATTGCATGCCAACAATTCAAAGCTGCATCTATTATTGATATTTATTTTTTATTTTATATATATATATATATGCAAATGGAAATTGCCCACTTTCTTTCTTCTTTTTTCTACTGATTTTGACGACAAAAAATGAATGAAAGAATAAATTTGCACATGACTCGATGTGTGCATATAAATATTGGTGGACTATTAACTTTCTTACTTTTGTAACCTAATTTACTTTAGCTGCACCAACAATCCTGTCAAATCACTGTTTTTTGTTGGGAATAATAACTCATGTTATTGTTAAAAGATTCACATCTCTTTCTAAACTAAGCTAACATTTGGTCATACATGAAAATCTTATCTTCAGATATTTTAAAAATTTTAAAAATTGACTGATAAAATGCATGTGTAAATACATGGTTATAAAACAATGCATGTTTAACACAACTTTTAAAACTCAAATTTTTAAGTTTTAACTTTAAATTTATGATCAAACAAAAATAAATGAATATAAATATATTTGTATATATATGTAGAAACATTACTATATCAAATTTTTTTATTTTAATAAATTTCTCTTGAATAGAGAAGCTAACATTCTAAATCACATTTCACATATTTACTCTCTTTTAAGAAATTATAAAATAAATTTTCAAGCATTTGTATTTTCAATTGATTCATTTTTTCCTTGACTTGATTATAATTTCTAACAATTTGTATTTTTTATTATACAAAATTTTATCCATGAGCAAAAAGACTTAGATCATATACATGAGATTTCTCTGAATATTGTCAAGATATACTGTTTATGCTTAATTAAATTTTAATAAATTTTTTATTTTTACAATTAACATGTTATCTTTGTTCACATATGTAACTAAAGAATATGAAATTTTGACTTATATGATGCATCCACATATCTCAAAAACGTGAAATAAATATTTTAAAAAATGATCAAGTAGAATGAAGAAGCAAAATATATAAAGGAGATTTTGCAGATTATTTGTACGAAGAATAGATTCAAATCATATTTGTATATGTACAAATATTATTATATTAAATTTTTTTATTTTCATATATTTCTATTAAACATAAAGACAACTTTCGACAGTATTACTATATCACATATCTACTCTCTTAAGAAAAATTATAATAAAAATATACAGGCATTTAGATATTTTAATGAATTTATTCTTTCTTGATTTTATTTGCAAATCTATATTTATATGTAATTTTGTAAGCGATTGTATGTCTTTACTCTTTTATCTTATACCACCGAGTGGTATTTTCTTCTTGAGTAGTTCATTATTAGAAAGAAAATAAAGATTTAACTAAGCAAAATATTTTTTAAGGTATATGCGAGTAAGTTATAATAATGAATGTAAATCACAGTTTAAAAATGTAAATTTTTAAAATTGTAGCTTTTAAGTATAATTAAATATGATCTATGTAGATTACATATTAAAATTCTTTTTTCACTAAATGAATTCATAATTTTACTTTTTTTTCCTTTAAAATTCATATTCAAGAAATTTACATACATCGTCAAATTCTTTTTAATTCTTACTACAAGTTAACAATTTTTTAAAATTTTGAGTAAAAGAAAAAAATTTGAAATAGAATATGAAATAAAATATGGTTTGATAGACGTGAAGAAGTTTAATTTGAATTTTAAATCATAACCACTTCTAACAAATTAGAATATTTTGAAGTCTTCTTCTAATTTATATTTAATATAATTTATTATGCGTAACAAATATTTATCAAATTCTTATTTTTTGTATTTTTGAGATGAAATAGAAGAAAATTTAACTGATTAATGCGTAACGTTAAAAAAAAAGCCTCAAAGTCGAATTGTATAGTTCGAAAGGGGAGGGGGGAGGGGATTTAAACTAATTTTGAGAATATAATGAAGTAATTCGATTATGTACATATTACTATTTATAAATTTTAAATAAAAGAGATGGAGGACAATAGAATAAACAATATAACAAAGTATAACATGAAACATTAAAGTTTTTTGCAATTACATACCACTGTTATTTATATAAGATTTAATTAGAGATGGAGGAAGGGGAGAAATTAACAATCTATATCTTTAAATTATGAACAATATTTTTAAAAAATATGAAACATAAAAATTGCTTTTACTATGATATGATTATTTTTCATATGATTTGATTAGAGATGGGGGAGGGATGAGGGGTAGAACTTTTTTTTTTTGTATCTCATAATTGAAATATAATAAGATAGTTGATTTTTTTTTAAGATTCTCATTTTGTGGGTATAGATTGGATATGTTATTGTTGAATATTTAAAGTAATATGCTTTACCATTCGAAAGAGGCATTTGATGTCAAACGATTAAACATGATATTTAAATGTTATCCGTGCATCGCGCAAATACATATACTAGTTTGTTTTAAAAGGGACGAGTGGTCCCGTAATATTAATTAAGTTAAAGTAGGTCAAGTCGTTTAAACAATTACGTTGTTTGATAATTATAGCTTCTATTGTTATTGAGGTAAAAGGGTAAAACTAAAAAAAAAATGGGGATTGTTGAAAAAAAAATTCACTTTCACTCAATTTTTAAAACTCATAGGGTCGTTTGATTGGGAAACAAGTTATACTGGGATTAGTTATCCTGTTATTATATTTTTTAATGGTTGTTTGGTTTGTGGTACTAAATATAATATGCATTGTATTATTTTTAAGAATAGATAATTTGTTTACAAAAACATCCTTCAAGAACAAATAGTTTATTCATAAAAATACCCAACACCTTATTTGACTTAATTATTTTTCTTCATATTAAATCATACAAAAGAAATTGAAAAGTTGCTAATTTTTTGAACTTTAGTAGTTTTTTTTTCTTGAAAATACATGTTAAGAATTTATGTTGATATTTTTTAAACGTGTATGAAGCTTTAATATTTTATATTAAATTACTTATTTTTTCCTAAATTTTATATTTTGTCCTAAATTCTATAAAATTTTGACAATCTCATATTTTGTTAAAAAAATTCATTATCAAAAAAATGTGAAAACAAATTACTCTCATTTTTTATTATTTAGTATCTTTAATAATTGGAGTGTTAAATTGTATTTTTTCTTAAATTAAATTTTTAAATATTTTTAGCTATATATAAAAATTAATTTCTTATTTAATAATTAAGCATGTACTAAGTTAGAAATGGAATACCAAAATACTTCAATTACTTGTCCATGATAAATTTGAAGTGAGATTAATAAATATTTCTATAAAATAGAAAGATAATAAACCCTTGGATCAATTTTGAATTTGATTGTATAAATAGTTTTATGGAGTCACTATCATTTTTTCATGACTCATCACTTTTATAGTATTTAATAAGTCCATATAATTGTTCAAATTTATCAAATAGATGAAAATTTACAGAGTAAATAAAATTTAAATTAGAAATAAAATTGATAAAAAAATTTGATGTGATGACTACCAAAATCTCACATTCTTTCTTATATATAGTAGAAAAGTAAATTAATATATCTATATCTATATATATTATAAAGCAGAGGACGAAGCATCAGATGAAGCCAAGTGGCAAATTGATGAGATGCCACGTGTCAGTTTTTAGGACAAACTTAATAGTATTGTAATAAGAATTTATAATTATCTGAATTAAAAAATATATTATCCTTAAAAAAAATATTAATTAGTTTTAAAATAAAAACCTACAATGAAAGAGTTTTAAAATATATATTTGTGATGTGTATCTAAAACTTATACTTACTTGCAATTATTTTAAAATTTAAAATATAAATTAAAATTTAATAATTAAATTTAACGTAGATATCTATTTGAAATACCTTTATGTATCGAATTTGTCATTGATTTTTATTTAAAAAAATAACAAAGAAACAAAGAAATGAAAGGAAAGAAAAGGAACGAAAATTGCAAAAAACTTGGAACAAAAAGTAAAGAGTAATAAATTGTTACTTTTGAACCAAACATAATTACAAAAAAAATAGTTAGTTATAATAGTAGAGAATTATAATTGGACTCTTATTATTGTTTAATCAATAATATAAGATATTATCCATTATCAACCTCTTATATATATATATATATATATATATATATATATATATATATATATATATATATATATATATATATATATATATATATATATATATATATATATATATATATATATGAATCTAATTATTTTTACTTATTTAATGAAAGAATCAAATCTTTCCACAAAATATGCAACACATGTTTGCTACATATCCGTTTCAAAATCTATTTTTGTGAAATTATATTTCCACAAAATTAGCGTAGAAGATAACACAAATTTAATAAAATTATATTTTTTAATTCACATTCTATTCATTTTTAAGTATTGTTAATTATTCTTATTATAAGATAACCATAGTATTTTAGAATCTTATCTTTTCTAATAAATTAATATTATATTTAATTTTAAATTCGAATTAAATTTTAGTTTGCATGAAATTCAACTTTGTAATCTATTATATATACCCCTTCAGTGATACATATACCAGTGCAATCTTTCTTCTTCTCCTTTTATTTATTACTTTTATCTTGAGAGAATTTTGTACGATCGTTTTATTCACAAATATATTGATTAATTTTTTTTTCGTACATCAAAACTATTTTGTTGTATACATATTCACTATAGAAATATAAATATTATTCGCAAGTTTATTACTAATAAAGTCATATTTATGTCCTTTCTTATTCTCAAGTTTACTATTGATATGTTTTTCATATACTTAAAATATTTTAATATACATTATTTATTTTGCCATAGAAATTTCTACTATGGATAAAAAGATAGTAGGTAATGCTCATCAGATTTCTCCAAATAACTATCAAGGTTTGTTGTTCATGTCTAATTTTTCTTTTTAATTTTTTTATTATTATATATATTTAACACTATATTTATCTTTTAAATCATAGATATACCTGTCATGGATGAAAAGATTATAAGTAATGCTCATCACCAAGGTATGATGTTCATGCTTGATTTAACTTTTAAATTGTTTTATTGTTATTTATAATTAACATTATATTTATCTTTTATCACATATATACCTATCGTGGATAAAAAGATTATAGACAATGCTCATCTAATTTTTTTAAATAGCTGTCAAGGATGTTATTCAAGCTTAATTTAAATTTTAACTACTTTATTGTTATTTGATTAACATTATTAAGGAAGTTGATTTTCCCCAAACCTGATGTATATAAATATGTCAAAAATACGAAACAAGTATTTAAAAAATCAACAAGTACAATGAAGGCTCGAAGCACGTAAAGGAGATTTGTTATATTATTTGTGTAGAAAATGAATGCAAATATATTTCTTTGTATATAAATATTATTGTACCACATTTTCTTTTCTTTTATTTATTTCTCTTTAAGCATAAAGACAACAACAACCCAGTATATTCCCACACAGTGAGGAAGCATAAAGACAGATATGAAATATACTATATTACTTTTAAATATTTACTTTCTTAGAATATAATATTGAATTGTTCTTTCGTTTGGGGTGTGATGGGGAAGAAGGGTGGGGGTGGGGGCTGATAGACCAATGAAAAATCTAGGAAGAACGAACATTTAGCTGGGAAGGATTTAAAAAGTTGAAGATAATTACGAATCTTTTATGTTTTATGTGTTAGTATTAAAGGTATGAGATTTTCGGAAGTTTTACAGAAATAAAATGAATACAATGAACAATAAAACACAAATTTAGATTGAACAATCTATTTGAAATAAGAAAATAGAAAGTTCAACTACTTATAGCATGTAACTCAAAAAAAAAAAAAAATCAATTTCAAATTATAAAATATAATTAGATACAGTAGGGGAAATGTGCAAAGGTTGGGGAATTGGGGAGATAATATTTTAAGCTAATTTTGAAATATAATAAAGTAATTAGATAATGCATGCACTAATATCCATAAATTTTAAATTAAAGAGATGTGAACAACATAATAAAAATAAAACAATAAAAAAATCATAAAATATATCTATTTTAGCTAATAAGTTTATGATTGTATAAAGCCAAGTATTAACCTAATAAAAATTCATATTAACAATCTAATAGTTTTAAATAGTGAACAATTTAATAAAGAAAAATATGAAACATAAAAGATTTTTTAATTATATGAATCGTATTTTTTTTTTCAAATATAAATTTGGTTATGGGGTTGTGATGGTGTTGGACCGGGTGGATGGGGTGGGGGTGGGGGTGGGAAGCGGTTCGATTTGAGGATGTACATTTTATTGAGAAACAATGAATTTTAAAAAATAATATGATTTAACATATTCGAACAAGACGCCCAATTTAAAGTGATTTAGAAATAACAATCTTCATTTTTTTAAAAGATTAGTTTGTTATTCTTTGTTATTCTTACTCTATTTTTATTATTACTACTACTATCATCATATCATCACTTCATTGATTTCAAGTATTTATCTCAATTCAAATATATAAATTATTAGATAAATATACATTTTATTTGAAAAAGTAAGTATAAGAAAGAATAACAAATTAATTTTTTAATAAATTAATATGATATTTTAATTTGAATTGAAATAAAATTCTAGCTTCTTGATCTCTCTTATATATACTCCTATATCATTAGCTTGGTGACTTTATTTACCGAATTTCTTACATCCTTAATTTTTAAAAATTATTTCCGATTTAATATTTTTCTTTTTATATGTAGGAAGGATTATTTTCATTTTCATTTTCATCTTCATCTGTTAATGTTAACGAAAAGGAACAACTTCCACATCATTAATGTTATATTTATCTACTTCTTGCAGCTCTTCGTCTTTCACTATAATTGGTAACATCCTCAAAGAAAATAAGAACAAAGGGGTCGCTAATGATTGAAACGACGACTTTGACAAGTAAAAGATTCATAAATCAGTTGATTCAAAACTTTTCAACTATTTAATATATGAAAAAGTTTTATTAAGAGTTGTAAAGTTTTATTTAGAGTTGTTCTTATCTTTACAGTGATGATTTTATTATTGTTATTGACTTACAGGGGAGATAAAGAAGAATGAAGAGAAAAGCAAAATAGATAAATGTGGAAGTAGAAATTTTATTGATATGATGGACCAACTTAAGTTTTTCTAAATATGTGTTTCAAATTATTGATCTCTTTTTAACGCTGTTTTATTTGATAATTTTTTGTTATTTAATTCAATTATTGCAATTGATAATTGTTTCTTTATTTAATATCGCATATACGAGTTGTTCTGTGTTTAAGAATTTCTGAAAATTCAAAATTCTTAAAGTGTAAAAAATATAATTAAAAAATATATATGAAATATATATACTTTTTTTTTTGCAATTACATGTTTGGTTTCACCCATATAAATTTAGTTAGGTGTGGGGGAGAAAAAGTATTAACAATCTAATATTTTAAATTGTGAATAATATAATTAAAAAATCTGAAACATAAAAGTTTTTACAATTACATGATTATTTTTTTGTATAAATTTGGTTAGAGGAGGGGATTTTGGTGGGAGGGGTGGAGGCATGTGATTGGGGGGAGAGTGCGGTGGGGGGGTAGATTTTTATTTTTTAAAAAATTAAGGGTGAGGTGGAGGGGGAGAGAACTAAAAATAATTTTTTTAATTTTATTTGTGCATCGCACGGGTACGTATGCTAGTATATTACAAAGCAAAGGACGAAGCACTAGAAGAAGCCATGTGGCAGCACAATAGAAAGCCATGTGGAAATTTTAGGACAAGGATATAAATATGGTAATAAAAATTTTGAATAAAAAAATTAGAGATATTTAAATTTTAAAATATTAAGTTTTATAAAAAAAATTTATCATTAACTTAGAACTAATATTGAAGAATTCTAGATGAACTCTAACTATTCATAACTTATCCCTTTCAATATTATAAAATATATTTAAATATTAAATAATAACAAGTAGAATAAGATAATATTTGAATTTGAAAATACATCATCCTTTTAAAGAAAAAAAGTCATTAGCTTAAAAATAGAATCTCATTTGAATTTTTGATTGAAAATGATTAAGCTAATTTATTTATTCATTTCTTACTTAGTTAAAAATAATAGTAATTTAAAAACTTACATTTAACTGTAAAACGAAAACTTATTTATATGATAAAGGCCAATTATTTTTGTAAAAAAAAAATCATAAAATAAAGAAAAAATAAAAAATTATTAATTAATCTAAACCAACTTAAACCACTCACTCACGTAACTTCTTCATCTCTTATTTCTCCATTTTCCTGGAGCATTATCACACATGCTCCATTTTTGTAGAAGAAAGCTTGTCTTTTTATATTCTAAATTTAAATTTAAATGTTTTTTGGTAGCAACTAATTCAATATGAATTTCAAAAATTGTAACGTATTATTTCTCGCAAAGTTCATGTTCATGTTAGTATTATTTTATATTATTTATTTTAATTCAAAGATTGTATGTTATATTATTCATTTTAATAAAGTTTATTTTTGAAGATAATTTTTTTTTTTCTAAAATGTTTTTAGATAAATATAGAGTTTGTTGAAAATTAGTTAGTTAAATTAGTGATAATTTTTTAATTTTGAAGTTGAATAGAAAGTTACAGATTGTTCAAGAATTTGATTCGAAAACAAACTCTATACTAGATAAAACAGGATTCAATTAATCCTTTTCTATATAAATTCAATTTTCAATCAGATTTGCTTCTTATTTTATTTTCTAAACTTTTTGTGCTTATTCTTTGATTCTTCAATCAGATTCGTTTATTAATATATATTCATGGCTGGCATATGCTTACATTATTATATTTGTGCACAATTTGCTTACCATTCAAAGCTTAAATTTAGATTATTTGATTATAATTTGCTAACAATTTGTATTATTTGATCGTAAAGAATTGAGATCAATGATTGTCATGACATAATTTTATATACAGAAAAGGACCTAAAATGCCCTTCAACTATCCGAAATAGTGCAAAAATGTCCACTGTCCACCTATTGGGCCTGAAATGTCCTTGATGTTTACCTATTGGGTCTACTTTGCCCTTTATTTTAACAGATTAATTTATCATTGATTCATTAATGATGTAACTTCTTCTAATTGACCAACTAATAATTAATTAAATTAATTAATAATCCAACTCCTTAAACCTGACCCACAACCCATACAAACTTAATAATCTGACCCGTTTAGTATGAATTGCTATTGGGATAACAACAAATATAATTTTAAAGCATCTAAACGGTTTATTTTTTTGTTCGTATCACCTCTAATCAGGAAAAGAAACCAAATTGGGCAGTACGCTCTTTCTTGAAAGTAGCAATTATTTCATGAACCTGATATGGAAGTCAGGCCGGCTCAAGTGCATTAGAGGCCTAAGATTAAATAAATAGATGCCTTAAAATTTTACGTAAAAATTTACTTTTTTCTTATAAAGTCTATTGCGTTTCATCCTTTTTTGTGACATAGTATTCTAGATAAATCAAACTTATTTGAATTATTCTTTTTTATAAAAAAAAATAATTTTTCTACAAATAATATTTAAATTTTTCAGAAAAATCTATAATCTATTATTACTATAAAAAAAAAAAATGAGCCCCTCATATTGGGGGCCTAAGATGGTCGTCTTTTTTCTATAAGGGTAGAGCCGGCCTTGATGGAAGTACAGTTGCATTTCCTCATTGCTTTAACCTGTAGGTTACAATAGAAACAACCAGTGGTATAAGCGTATAAGAGAACAACCAATTAGGTCACTTGGGCCGATAACTATTCCATGGGAGCGTCCTATTGACATGGAATGTACGCAAACATTACCTCTATCTCAAAGGCGAGATAGAGAGGTTGTTTTTTATTATTAGGTTTGGATGGGTTGTGGGTCATTCTCTCTCAATTCTCGCTCTCCTGTCACGGTTTCCTCTCTATCCTCTCTCAATTCTCGCTATTACAGTGTAGGTGTGAGTGTTTTTGGGTGTCTCGATGTGCTGGTGTGTTTTCATACTGCGTATGTGTGTTTTCAGTGACGATGGAGTGGAATCCTTCTATTACCCCCATTAGTGTGTGAATTATGAATGGAAATTGGCGCCTTCTGAGACGGTGAGCTCTGTGTATGTGTGCGATGGTGAGAGGGTGGTGAGAGGTTGAAGATGAGTCCTCTCTCTATTAATTGTGAGCTTCCTAAAAATGGATGATAATCTCCATCTAATGTGATCTGTGTCCAGTGAATTGAGTGTTGAGTGAGGAAGATCGTCCTTGTGTATGTCCATTTTTTTTATGTTAATGAGTTGGATTATTAATTAATTTAATTAATTATTAGTTGGTCAATTAGAAGGAGGCACACCATTAATGAATTGAGGATAAATTAATCTGTTAAAATAAAGGACAAAGTAGACCCAATAGGTAAACATCATAGGTAAACATCAAGGACATTTCAGGCCTAATAGGCAGACGGAGGATATTTTTGCATCATTTCGGATAGTTGAAGGGCATTTTTGGCCTTTTTCCGTTTTATATATTGGATGTTGATCTCCTTTCTTTGATTGTGCTAGGTTGCATGGGTTAACAAATAATTTTCATAATGAAATAAAGAGGTTGGCTTCATTGATACCTACTTCTGAATAATCAATAAACTTTGAAAATGACAGTCTAGAGGTGACAACCTGAAATCGAACAACAAAAGAAGCATAGATAATTGCTTATGGAAACATAGATGCTTTGTTGTTTTTCTTCCAAGAATCAACCATTTGGATCTACCAGTTTGTCACACTAATTTTTTTCCCTTTATATTATCCTTCTTTATAAAAATATATATTTACCAAACAAATATGTTATTAAGTTTGAATTTAAATTAAACTTGAATTGAAATTAAAAGGTAATGTATTAAGTTTTCTTTTTTAAAAAAAGAAATAGTCCATTTTTTTGCAAGCAAGAAAGAAAAGATAAAGTATCCTAGAATTCTATATTTTTAAATATATAAATTGTCTTTAATTTTTTTAAAAAAAGTATTTCTAACATATATTTTATTGAATTTGAATTCAAATTTAAACTTAAATTGTGATAAATTCTATTTTTCTTAAAAAAAATATATATCTTCATTGTTAACGAAAAAAAAAAAGAAAAGAATGTCATAGAAAAAGATAAATTATCGTAAAATTTTATGTTATATATATACTTCTATAGAAAGAATATTTCCAACAAATATGTTACTGAAGTTGAATGTAAATTTGTAGGCATATAGATATTTCAATTGATTTTTTTATTTTTTCTTTAAAATTATTTGATTATAGATTTATAATAATTTATCAGTATTGTTACATAGAATGGCATCAATGAAGAAAAAGACTAGATCATGCACACATGAGATTTCTCTAAATAACTGTAATTTGAATTAGGTCAAATTAAATAATTTGAAGTTTTTAAATAGACTGTGAAGATAAGATGTTTAGTGAAATATTGCAACTGAAATTTCTCAATAAGATTTGTTATGTGCAATTTGTTGAAATATAGTGAATTAAAAAGGTGATAAACATGTCATGTATTTGAAACATATCCTGAAAATTTATGTTAAAAGTTCAAAAAAAATTTATTGTTATTGTTCTTTATAATTAGTGTTACATTTATCTTTTTTTTGTAGATATAACTAAGAAATTTGAAGTTCTATATACCGTGTATACAAGTATATCATAAATATGAAAGGAATAATTAAACTTTTATTTTTTATTTAAGATGCTCAAAGTGTTTTTAAGAAATAATAAAAATAAATAGAGGTAGAGAGATGGACATTGTGATAGGGGAGAAAGTGTAGGAGATTGTGGTGGTCGGGGCAAGGGTGGGCTTGGTGGGTGGGATAGGGGGTGGGCTTGGTGGGTAGGTGGTAATCGAAATGATGGATATAGGTGGCGTTTGGGGGTGGCGGTAGAAAAATGATTTTTTTTAAAAAAATAAAAGTTAAAAGGTTTAAAAAAAAATTAGGGTCAAGGTAGGTGTGCGGGAGGGGGGGGGGAGGGTTTAAGAATTTTTTTTGTTAAAAATCTAAAATAAATTATAACTTTTTTGGAGGTGGGGGGGATGGGGGAAAGAGGGAGGTGTTGGGTTAGGGGTCGGGGTTATGGGTGGGTGAGATAAAAGGAAAAAAGTTTTTTAAAAAAATATAATAATTTTTTTCTTGTTTTGGAAGGAGGGGGGGGGGGGGGGGGGGAGTGAGTGGAGTAAGAGAAAAACTTGAATAAAATTTTTGAAAGTTTTTAAAAAATAAAATTTGTGGGGAGTGGTGTGGTGGTAGGATAAAAGGTGAGTAATGAGTGTGGGATTTGATGGGATGCGGTTATTTTAATAACAGGGAGAGCTTTTATTTGAATTAATTTAATAAATATAATAATAAGTATAAATAAAATACTTAAAGATATTATTGATGAAATTAAACAATAAAAAAATTATGAACAATCGAATAAAGTGTAAAAATTTAAAAGAGAATAATAAATTATATGTCCTTAGTTTGAATTGAGAGTTCTAAAATTTAAAATTTGAAAATTAAAATTTTGTAATTGACACAATGAAGCAGAGTGTTTGAAATGAAATTGAAAGATAAAGCTCTAAGTAACTAATTGTTAAAGTTGAATTTATAGACTAAAAAAAATTAAAATTTGAAATAGAAGATAAAATTAATAATATAATTACATGTCTTAATTGATTAAAATTATAAAGTTAAAAGTCCAACAGTAATATTAACATTTATTTAATATTTCTTATTTTATAAGTTTTAGAAATCAGTCAATGGAATATGATTTTAAAAGATACTCCCTCCGTCCCAAATTATCCGTCTCAAATTTCCTAATTTGATTTCTCATTTTACTTGTCTTTTTTCATTAATCAAAAAGAGATAAATTATTTTTTCCATGTTTTACCCTTTGCATTAATTATTTTTTTCTTCAAATTAAAATATAAATATTATTTAATAGGAGTACTATGGTAAACTAGCCATGTTATTAATTATTTTTCTTAATCAATGTGTCATCTCAATTTGAAACGAATAATTTGAAATGGAGGAAGTATTACTATTGTTCTTTTCATAGTGACATATCTAAAATAATTAAAATTGTGATCAGTTATTAAGTATCAGTTGTACTTTCACTATTAAAAATTATTTTAATATTTTATTTACTTTAAAATATGTTAATGTGATGTAATATCTTTAGTATTTTTAAATAAACACGATAGAAAATGATAGCAGAGATCAGACTTTATAATAAAATATATTTATTAATTTATACATGAAATAATAACTTATTATTTATTTAAATTATCCCGATTGACATTAAAATATCATATGCTTCGGTGAATATTTTAACATCAAGTGAAACACATTTT
Source organism: Capsicum pubescens (assembly GCA_030864215.1). Taxonomy (NCBI): domain Eukaryota; kingdom Viridiplantae; phylum Streptophyta; class Magnoliopsida; order Solanales; family Solanaceae; genus Capsicum; species Capsicum pubescens. The sequence continues at coordinate 254,643,902 of CM061538.1, forward strand.
GTTGAATTAAACAATCGATTTTAATATTTTTTTTCCTTTTCGAGTTTATTTGAAAATTATACAAGAGAATAAAATTTTTTTATAAGTGTCAATATATTAATATTCTTTATAGAGGCATACAAAAAAATAAAGGATACCGATCCATGTATAAATTAATTTTGAATATACTTAAATGCATTTTATGGGTGTTTAACAAACGAAAATAACTACCTACTTGATGAAATATTTCTTATGGACACTCTTTTAGGTATTCTATATTTAAAGTTACATATCAAATAAAGTTTTTGGAAAATATTGTTACTTCCCAGCAATTCGATTAGTTATTCTGCCAATGATTAGAACTATTTATTGTTGCTATGACTTATAATGTATTTTAGAGAAGGAATCTATAATCGATATTTACACGATCTTACTATTTTGATTATTTAAATTTTGAATATTTTTTATATGTACTCCATAATCAACATGACATAATGACTCAAAGTTCAATTATAGTACAATAAATTCAACACACATGGAGCCATAACTCCACTTGAGACTCAATACATAAAGAAAATTAATGAAAAAGACATGGTATGACTAACTTTTTGCATGGAATATACTTGTAATTTTATTAATTTATTTCAAAATTTGTCTTTATCAATGTTAATAGATTATCTAATTTTCAAATTATTTTTTAAAATTTTTATTTAAATAGTATTCAACTTAAATTCATTTACTTCTCTAATAGTCAATAAGTTAGATGTTAAAAAAATGCTCGAAGTAGTAATTCATATTTTTATTCAAAAATTTTATTATTAAATTTGCTACACTCATAAAGTTTGTGAAAATTCAAATTCTCAAATATAATATATTCATGAAATTTATTAATACTTTGCTAAAACAGACAGTTTAGTTAAAAATAAACTCACTTTTCTTATTCTTATTTGAGACAAAATATTGAAGTAGTTGCATTAATTCATAACTTGGAATTTAAATTAAGTAATTGATATGTATATATTTTGCACAAATCTTAAGAAAGAATTAATAAGAGGTGTAAATTGACTAATATAATTCTATTATCTTTGTAATATTGATTATATGATTTTTTTTAATTAATGTGAAAATTAATTAATAAGGGTATAATTGAAAAAAAATTTCTCTTGATCATTTAAACATGTCAACTATTTTAAGATAATTTTTTTAGACAAATATACCAAAAAATTTAAATTTGGCTATTGATAATTTATGTAATTAATTAATATTTATAATAATATAAAAAAAGTAATAAATCTTTTGCGATTTACTAAAATAAATAAGAAATAAAAATAATTAATTTTTAATATAAGAAAAAAGCTAAAAAGAACAAGTAATCTAATAAGGAACAAGAAGAGATTTATAAAAAAAAATTTAACTACTATATATAATTAAATTATACATATATGAATAAAATTATCATAAAATAATAAATGAGAACAAATGTAACAATATGTATGAAAAAAATAATAAACATGTGTGACTATCTAATTGTACTAAAATATTTGTGGGGACTACCAAAAAGAGAGATTCTTCCTTGTATATAGTTTACTAGATAAGTATGCCCGTGCTTAGCACGGATCCAATATGAAGGATTTTGAAATAACTTTGTATTTGCTATGAGTATTTTGAGGTGTAAATCTGAAATCAAATTAAAATTATTTACTTGATATTTTTTCTGACATCAATAAACAGTTCTCTTAATTCAAAATCAAAATCAAAAGCATTAGACCAAAAAAACTTTGTATAATAGATTTGAAATATAAATTACGTTTGACTATGAACATAAAGCTTATGAAAACTCAAATTTGTCGACATAGTATATCAATAAATTTTATTATAAAAAGAAATTATGTCCTCTTTCATGTTTGAGATAAAAGAATGTATAGTAGTATGACGAATTAGTTTGTAATTTGAGAAACGCGAGCAATCTACTCAATTGATAAAACTTTGATTTGATTAATTTAAATGTCAAATGATTACATTGTCAGTGATGTAAATTGGATCAAAAAATACTTCTTCTCTATCAAATTTTAATTAGGCTAAGTTTGAAAAAAAAAATCAAATTTATTTTAGTTTACATATATAAATTAAATTTTAAACTTTAAACGAAACGAATTTAAAATTAAATATAATTTCTATTTAAAATTATTCCCCTTATTCCAATTCAAGTATATTATTTTTCTTTTTAAAAGAATAATTATTTTTTTATTTTTGCATATTTTTTTTTTCAAATTCTGCATGACATTTTTAAGACCATAAAATATAGGCTCAACCTCAACTTCTAATAAAGTGTTTCAATCTGACATTTTTGATTTGGATTTTTAAAAAACTTTGGCTTACACATATTTTCATTCGTCTATTAGATAGTTAAGTTAATCATATAAAATATTTCGTCTCCTTAATTATACGTATCAACCTCAAATTGAAATGTTATAGAATACGTATAATTAAAGACGATGATATATTTTATGCGGTTAACTTAACTATCTAATGGATAATGAGAACACAATAGAAAGTGTGTAACTGAGACACTTATTAAAAGTTTAATTGTCCGGTTGAAACAAGACTTATAGTTTGAGAATTTAAATGGAATACCCTGATAAATTTAAGGGGTTAATTATGTATTAATCTTATTAGCTTAAGATCATAAAATTTCATTTCACATTCCACGCTTAATCTAGTTAAAATGCTAAATTGAAACTGAGAAAATATTTTTTCCTAGTGAATACTCTTAGGAGTCATTTGGTAGGAGGTGTAAGGTAGGATATCTTATGAATACGTGATAATTTAATGTTATCAATCAAACATGATATAAAGATAATATTGATTTAGTCTTGACAATCTATCTGATTTTATCAACCATGAAATTATTTTATATCACCTTCCATATGATATAAAATAGTCTAGGGATTAAGATTATAATTTTGAAATAATTTAATCTACGTACTAAACGACCCTTCAATCTACTTTAATTGAAAGTAGCAAAATAAAATAAAAATAAAGGAAAACGAAATTGAATATTAACTGTGGGTACTTTGATAAATGGAGTAGCAAGGAGGAGGGCCCATATTTTCAGAATTACCCAGGGATTTTGATCATGATGTGATTGACATGTGAGTGATAGACTGGTATGTCAAATCAATAATTATATGAAAGTTAGCTGAGTTTTTCGTCATTTGGTTGTTCTTGATACATAATGTACACTTGCTTTAAGCCGGAAATTTTATTTTTGGATGAAAATGCCCTTGGCAGTCCTCATGCTCATCTTTCTATAAAATACTAGATAATGAAAGGCCCATTTTACGGGCCCAATATTATAATTTTAAATATATTTATTAGTATTTAATTAGTTTATAAAATAAATTAAATTAATATTTTTAACTAAATACGATACAAAATGATAATAGAGAACAACTTTAGAAAAACTATATTTTTTATTTTTATAAAATCAAATATAATAACTTACAATTTAATTAAATTTTCCTAATTAAAATTAAAATATAATATGCTTCAATGCTTATTTTAACATCATGTCAAAAATATTTTTTTGAACTAAGTACCTAATTTTAATGTTTTCATTTTTCAATTTAATTTGAAAATTATACAAGAGGATAAATTAAAATTATAAGTGCCATTATATTAACATTTTTTATAAAATCTTACGAACAATATTTTCTTAAAACATGGTATTTTTACCTAATATACTATATAAATTAAAGTAAATAACGCATTTCTATTAAGGAGATAAGAAATTGTTTTTATCCATATAAATACATCCTACATTCATTTTCATAATGAAATAATATAAAAATACTAAGGATACATTATTGATAGTTGAAAATTATCTATAAAAAAATAGTGCACAAATCAAATTAATATTGGTGGATTTAAATTTTTTATTAATGGGTTTAAAAAAATATATCTTAGTTAATGTTAGTTTGAAGTTATTTTACATATAGGTTAATTTATCTATTATATCGTACTCTTTTCATTCCTTTTTATGTGCTCTATTTAGGTTAGACACACAACTTAATCTCTTACTCCTATAAAATTAAAAGTAATTTTACTAATATTCCCCTAATTAAATTTTATACCTCTTTCCAAATCAATGATGATTACATTTATTGAACAAGCGCATAATAGAAAGATTTTGTTCAAACTATTCTTCAAAGATTAAAGGAGCAAATATTTAGGAATATAAGCACAATCCAAATGGAGCAAACAACAAGGAATGAATGGAGTATTATATATCTTATTTTTAAGATTACAAATCTCAATTTTTATGAAAGATTATATATAAATATATTTATATAATATGGTAAAAGTTCTTTACACTAACCATTTAATGTACTTCAATCTATTTTTAAAAATTATCTTTTAAATATCCATTTTGCGAGTTGACATGCACATCAATTGTGATTACACCTATAAACCATAGGTGAAGCCTTATATGAATATTACATATGTAATTCTATTTCATTTCTAGTAAAACATTTATAAACTGATTTAATGATATTTTTTTATAAAATTATTTTATAATGATCAAAATAAATTTCTTTAAATAGGTTAACAACTTTAAATTTTAACCCTCCAAGTTCATGCGTGATAGTATTTTTTGAGAAAAAAATTTAAAATATTAAAAGCTTAGAGTATTGAAAATTTTGGCAGAGTCAGAACTTTTACTTAGAAAGTTTAAAATATAAGAAAATAAAAGTTCAACATCTACCATATAAAAATAAAAAATAATTTTAGTTCTATATAAATAATCAAATATTTCGTGAAAGGAAATTCAGATTATAAATTTTAAATTTATTACTTCGTGAATAATGTGGTTGAATAAGTTGGGACTTGTAAGTGAAAATATTGTTAGCCACATAATGGATCCACTTAGAAAATGTAGACACATAAGTCAGAAAAAAATGACTAATGAAGTTTTTTGTTGATATGACTATTGATTAATGATTGTACCATTTAGATGTGAAATGATAAATATACCCTTGGTCGTCTTCCAACTCACTCTTCTAAAAAGATCATCCATTTATATTATAATTAAATTATAAGTTAGAAATAATAATTAATGACAAAATTCGTTTATCCATGTAGACAAATAAGAATAAGAGATAAGTAAAACTTAAATAGACATATATACTTAATACATGTAATACTTAAATAATATCATAAAAGATAGCATTAGATTTTGTAATAAGTTCATAAAAATTATTCTACTTATAATGTTAATAAACTTAAACAAATTTTTTTAAATATCTAGAAATGGTGAAAGAGAACAAAGAGATGACGCTTCTAGAATTTTATTGAGTATTAGCGTTAAATGACTATATTGACCTTGTTTATCCTCTAACTCACCATTCTATATAATTAAAAAAATAATAATAATAAAAAAATATACAGTTTCATTATCTTATTAAATTGCCCTTGAAATAAGTCATGTTTACTAAACTACCCTTGGTCGTCCACTTGATCACCTTCCTATATAATAAAAATAATATAATATATCTATTTTTATCAACCATGAAATTATTTTATATCACCTTCCCTATGATATAAAATAGTCTAGAAATTAAGATTATAATTTTGATTACGTACTAAATGACCCTTTAATCTACGTTAATTGAAAGTAGCAAAATAAAATAAAAAGAAAGCAAAATGAAATTGAATGTAAACTGTGGCTACTTTAATAAATGAAGTAGCAAGGAGGAGGGCCCATATTTTTCAAAATTGCCCAGGGATTTTGATCATGATGTGATTGACATGTGAGTGGTAGACCGGTATGGCACATCAGTAATTATATGAAAGTTAGCTGCGTTTTTCGTCATTTAACTGTTATCGATGCATAATATACACCTGCTTTAAGTTGAAAATTTTATTTTTGGACGAAAATGCCCTTGGTCATCCGCATGCTCATCTCTCTCTCTCTCTCTCTATATATATATATATATATACATATATATATATATATACAAATATATATATATATATATATACATATATATATATATACATATATATATATATATACATATATATATACATATATATATATATATATATATATATATATATATATATATATATATATATATATATTAAAAGTGTGAAGACCCTTAGAAAAGTGAATTAAACTTTTTGCCTCTCATTAAAAGTCACCGCTTTAGATAAAATCGTCTTTTCGCTATTTTCTTTATTAATTTAATGATATTAAATATTGACTATAGTAACAAATAAAAACCTTTCCAAACAAAAAATAAGATACTGTTTTGGAAAAAACCTTTCCTGGCTAAAATAGAATCAATCGAAATTTAAGATTATATTTTCTACAAATTATTTTCTTACTTGAATTAAATATCACAATTGAAATACCTTCATACTAAATCTTTTCTTACATTCTTCCTCTTTTCATGTTTTTTTCTTCTTTCACGTCAAATATAAGGAACGATTATATTGGATACATAGAAATAAATAAAAAAAATATAGAGATTCATGATAGTATTTGCTAATACTTGTCTTTCTCGAGTATATTTAATGTTCAGGAAGAAATTACTAATACAAAAGAAAATGTTCAGGAAGAAATTTTATGATATAGTATATTTATGATATACTTACTAAAAAAATAATTTTTGAATATAGTATTAGTAAGTATTTCAAAATTTTTAAAATTTATTTGATAATTTATTTGTGGTATTGTTATTCAAGATTTATTTAATCTAGAGGGAGACTTACCTTAAAAATTAACTTTTAATTGAAGATGTTTGTTTTCTGTAAGGTTTTTATGCACTCCTTTATAACATTGGCTTTTCATGGAATAATGAGGGAATAATACGGAGACGATAAACGTTTGGTGATAGTTCAGGTAATAAACTAAAAACACTGAGATATTTTATGTGTGTTTTTGATCCTTCACTTTTTTCATAAGTCATCATAAGAATTTTAAAGTTGTTTGTTGAATAAGGGAAAAGAGTGATTTGTAGTATGATCTCTCATAATTTATTTTAGACGATCATTTAGATGTATAGAGAAGTTGGTGAAAGTTAACGCAGGAAATTAAATTTTTTGAGATACTTTAGGTTATGTTTTTGACCCTTCGTTTTATTCATAAATCATCATAATAATTTTGAAGTTGTTTGTTGATAGAGGAAAAGAAAAGAGTGATTTGTAGTATGAGATCTCAAAATTTGTTTCAGACTTAGACAATCATATAGATGTATAGAACGTTTGGTGAAAGTTTGGGTAGAGAACTAAAATAATTGAGATACTTTTTGTATATTTTTTATTCTCACTTTATTTATACGTCATTATAATAATTTTCAAGCTGTTTGTCGATAGAGAAAAAGGAGTAATATGTTGTAGTATGAGAACCCATAATAATTCCGATATGAAACTAAAAAAATTGAGATATTTGAGGTGTGTTCTTAGTTAGTAAGGGAAAGTGGAGGACAAGGACAAATTCAAATAAAATCTCTATCGATCCTCAAGCAATGAATGTTAAGCCCAGATTGGCGAATGACATTCCAACTAAAGTAGTTAATTTCTACAATTTCTTTAAGATTTATTTTTTATCTGATTTGATTTAAATAGAAGAAATTTATTAGATAGTCATTTTTATCCTTTTAAATATACCCACGACCAACTGAATACAAATTTAAATTACTAAAAGATTTTTCTATCCAAATTTTGAAATGAAAAATTGACTTGCAACCTACAATTCTGTTGTATTTGATCTAAGTAGATTTATGATGCAAATAAGATTTCGATGCTTCCTTCAGTTGTCGTATATAGACTATAAAGCATATTTTTTCTTTCATAAAGTTGAGTGCATTATAAGAAAAGTTTACTATAAAATAGAGACATCTTTTGTACTACTTTGGATGGTGATCTCGAGCTTGCATTCAAGAATATCTATTTTACCTATGAAGTATGGCACGTGAAAATACTATTGTACCTATGTGGCCATAATTATCTGAGATTTGATAGGAATAATTGACATATTTGGTTGTTAGTATTATTTGTCTAACTACATTATTACATACCCTTGAAATAATGGTCTATATTATATTTATACTATATTAAAAATGTGAAGGCTTTAAAAATATTGTTTAAACTTTTTGTCCTTCATTAAAAGCCTCTGTTTTAGACAAAATCGTCTTTTTACTATTTTTTAACATTTAAAGGTTGAAAGTAATTAAATATTTATGATAAAACTTTTCATTTTTAGAAGTCATCAGAATTAATGACAACTAATATCTTTTCATTAATTTAAGAATTCGAAATCAATGAAAGTTGATTTAAAGAAGGTTTAAAAAATCTAGAAATAAAGATGAAAGCAATAAGAAAAATATAAGAAATACCAAAGTTTAAAAGTTTTAAGTATATAATCAAAGATTTTCTAAATGTTTAACTTTAAAAATAAGGAAAGATTTTAAATATAGAAAAAATAAAAAAAATTATCGTACTACAAATATAGTTCAAGTCGATATGTCTCTCTTAGCCTCTAACAACAAGGAAAAGAGGTAATGCATGACAAACGCAAAAGTGACGATCCATTAACCACTTGAAACTTTTGGTAGTATATGTTATGTTTACATTATTATATTAAAGTGACAAGGATATTTGAGAAGTGATTTGAATTTTTTGCACTTCACTAAACATCTTCGTAATAGACAAAATTATCTAATTTTAAATAATAAAAAATTACACGTGCGAGGCACGTGCAGTTCAACTAGTATATATATATATATATATATATATATATATATATATATATATAGAGAGAGAGAGAGAGAGAGAGAGAGAGAGATCATAGTTGTCTAGATGTTTCTATAAAGTTATAGGTGCATAAAATTTCTAAAATGTCATTATGTTAGTTGTGAAATTGCAATAATATCCTTGATCGTCATGGAGCTCACTTTTCTATATAATAATAAAATATACTAGATGAGATATGGCCCGTGCTTTGCACGGATCCAACACTATTGAAGCTCTATTTATTTATTTATTTATTTATTTATTTATTTATTTATTTATTTATGATTAAGTTTGTTTTGACATACAATTGCATATTGAGGTGTATATATAAATTACTAAATCAGGGATTTATATGCAGGGCTCCAAGAGAGCTTCATATTAAAGGCACATTTAGAAATAAAATTGTCCAAGCTGTATAAAACATGGCAAAATATTTATTCTTAGATTTCATCTGGTTGCAAGATGACTCATTATTTACATCGATGAGTACTATTTATGTATTGATAAATGGTGATGCATTTGACACCGTTTGAGATTCTTCTTCTTTGCAATTCTTGCAAATATCGCACCTGTAGAATTATGAATCATCAATCAATTATCAATATCTATATAACATGAATATACCATTATATACTTCTAGCTAAGTGAAAGATGGAAAGAATGGAAAGGAAAAGAAAAAAGAAAAAAGAAAGTGACAAATCCCTCACCCATTCTTTTTGTTCAGTAAGTAGTCAAAACATTGTAGCATTATATTATAGAATATTGTGAGGAAGTTCTATCAATTCAACTCAACTTCAACTCAAACTACAACTTTGAATTTTTTTTTATGGCCAAGCGCGCACTTAATAGCCTCTAGCTACACATTTCTAGTTTGATTTTCTTAGAAGAAGAAAGTAACTAAGTAATAAAAAGTAATAACAATCTCCTAAGTTTAAAATTGTATCCTTGTATGAAAGTATATATAAGTATACATATACACCATAAATTGAATTATGATAAGGAGCCTCCTATAATAGGTTACCTTTTCAAGACATTGTCTTTCTTACAAGTTACAACATATGGTTGTAACTGTCCCTGTCAAATAAAGAAAGTTCATTTGTTGGAGAGAAAAATTTACTCATCGCCGGTTAAATCGTATAGTAGAAATGAATACGCCAAAGATGTCAAGAAAGAGCCATTTGGGTAAATATGTGGATGTGCATTTTAAAGTTCATGTAATACCTCGTGCTAATCTTAGCTTGGTTCAGCTCCTAGTGCATGCATAAGAGGCTTAAAGCCTGAAAATTTAGCTAAGTGTTGGGGACTTAGCCATTTTTAAGACCTTCTAACTTTGTGGATTTTAAGTTGACCTTTTGGAATCCGAGACTATGGTTTTTGAGTTAATTCGTGTTCAGGGGTGTAAGTAGCATGTCTCGGGGAAGTTTTGAATTTTTTGGACGAGGATTGGGTCACTTTCGGATTTCGATTCCTGAACCTCACCACGATAGTGGTGCATTGCAGTGGGTATAGCAATGGGTACATCATCGCGTTGCGGTAAAGGTGTTTTCGTCTAGTTCTTGATTTATAATTTGAGTGCATGTGTCATGATCTTTATCCTAGTGTGTGAAGTGCTTATTACATGAAAAATGTTCATAAAAATCACTTAGAGCAAAGTTGAGCTAAGAGCCTTTGATTCATCCCAAGTTTGATATTCGATTCTACAAGGGTCAACTTTGAACATATATAACTTTTTATGTACGTTTAATTTCTCAGCTCAAGACCCACCAAATTATAGATAATTGAATTAGCTTTTCAATGATATCAATTTCGCCTTAATCCAATACCCGAGCAAAAAGTTATGATCATTTTTGTCAAAACCAGTAAGCCACCACAATAAGACCACATCACGATGGCCTTTAAATCGGCATTCCAGTTAAAATTTTTTGGTTTAAATGATGGAGGGTCAATTGAGTCTTTTTCCACCTCAACCCAATTCGTAAAAACACGACCTAAGGCTTCAGTTAGGGCATTATATGCCAATATTCTCTACTTTTTCTCTCAAGAAAGCTTTCAAGATCATATCTAGGGCTTTCAAGGTCAAGATTTCTCCACCAAGTCAAGTCTAAGGGTATCCTTTCACCCTTGTACCCAAATTGCATGATTTTAAGAATTTATTTAATTATTTTGAAGCAGGGTTCATACCCAAGTATGTATATTCTTGAAGCATGTGATTTTCATGAGATTTAAAGCTTTAAATATATCAAGAAGTGCTTATGTTTATGCTTTTAACTTACATGATTTATTCTATGAATGAGATTGCACTATCTTGACTTGTTATTGTTGAAATATTTCAAGATCGTTATTGAGCATGAAGTTTTATTATGAATTGACATGAGTTTTAAGCATGGGTTTTAAGCCCTAAGTTTTAGTATTGAGACTTCAAGAAGATTTTGCTTTTAAGTTTCTTTGATAAGCTTATTTCAAGATTTAAGCAAGAATTGATCTTTTGATCCTCAGATAAGAGATGGAATCCACATTTATTCATTTTGATTATAGTTTAAAGAAAAGAGACGCATACATGGTTTTCATTATAAACTCTTATGCTATTTTAAGGTGGATTTCCTAAAGAGTGAGCATATAAGTAATATGGGAGTAGTATTTAGTACCGAGTTGGGCATGAGGCCAAGGTTACATGCCCAGAACTACGTGCCACCGTAGGTTTTAATGCCTATAGTGGGTTCAATATAGTGATCACTCTAGTTTAGGTTCTATTCCAATGGCAAGGGTAGAACAACTCTTCCAACGTGGGTAAGAGACGTTGGAATCCATGATAGCTCACATGGTGTATGTCGGTTAGAAGAACCTCCCTAAGAAAGAAGAAAAGAAATTCTTTTAGAACTAAGTGTTATGGCTCAATAATTTTATATTTATGCTTCATTACTCATGTTTATGATTTTATAGCTTTTGTTTTATTCAAGCCCAAGGTGAGTCATTTACACTTATCATGCATTATTTGAAAGTTTATATGACTATTCAACTATTGTTTTACTTATGCATTCACCCCCACATACTCAGTACATTCCAGAAGTACTGATCCATATATATGTCTATGTGCTACATTGTCTCATAATGTAGGTACTAGTTGTAGCACATCATAGGCAGACAATTCGCAGCTTCCATCCAGCAGGTGATGAGTTCTTTTGATTGAAGGACTCGAGTAAACTATTGTAATACCTTGTACTTTTCTTAGCTTGAATTAATCCCTAGAGTTTTAAAGAATAGCTTCCAAAATAGATAATAATTATTTCGTATGGAATTTTCCAGATTTATACTCCCATTGTTTGGAAAATCTAATAAGCTTTCCAACGATATAAGATTCTCCCAAATACGACACTCGGTGAAGGAGTTATGGCATTTTTAAGTTGACAATGTGCCATCTGGGAACCTAGCGCATCGCGAAGACAGTTGAAATGGTGATTGTCAAATTCCAGTGGCCCTCCGTGATAGCCCCGCGTCGCGGTGACGTCCCATTTCACATTTGGCATTTTCTAGTGAGACTATGCGATGCTGGCGTGTCGCGCCAAGGGCCAAAATTGCAATCCAAGGGGGGCACCGCGATTGTGGCACATCGCGGTGAATGCCCAGTTCCCGCTCATCCTTTTCCAGTGAGCCACTACAATAGTGGCGCGTCGCGGTGGCCTAGTAAATCGAAAATTTTGGTCATTTTTCCAGTTCCATTTAGGAGTTTAAAAAGGGTATTTTGGTAAACTACCCAACCCCTAATCCGTCCAAAACACATCATTAAGCATATACCAAAGCACTTTATGCTTATTTCATCACTTTTCTCTCAAAAGAAAATCCTAGCTCATCAAACTTTCTCCCCAAGAAATTCAAATTCCTTTATTAATTCTCCAAGGAAATTCTAGATTAAGGATTTCCAATACAAGGACTCTAAGAATTCATCTCCAAAGCATCAATTGGTATCCAAGATTCAAGCTTTTCATCAAAGATCATCAATTAAGGTATGTGGGGTTCTTCAACAAGGATAATTCTTTCATCCTTGTGCCCAAAATTTATTTTAATTATAAATTTACTGAATTTTATGTGATTTCCCATGAAATTTAAGTTAAGGTTTATACCCATCATTGTTATTTACAAGCTTATGATGTTTCCAATGATTTAGAAAAATTGGGATCTTCAGTTTTTAGCTTGCGTTTTAAATTTGTTTAAGGGTATTTGGGTCTTTTTCCTAAGCTCTAAACTCATCCTAAACACGAAATTCAACCCATAATTAACCTAAATACTCATCATTATTCAATTTCTCTCAACTTAAAGATCCTCTTTTCAAGAAAAAGAAATGTTAGCTCTCAAGAATCACGGCCAAATCTCAAGAACTCACCATCAATCCTTCTAATTCATTATCCTAGGTATGTTAGATGTTCATCCATAGATTTCTTTCATCTATGGAGTCCAAATATCCTATTTAAATTATAAAATTTTGATCTTTACAAGTTAATTGATATTAAATTGTGATTTCACCCATGAATCTCCATGTACTATTGATTTTATACCATTCAATGAAATTATTATTGTTATTCAATCCTCCATGTTTTAATATTAATATTTATTGAATTAAACTATGATTTAATACTATTATGTTGAATTCGTGCTATTTCTATAAGTTCCATGACATTTCAATGATTGTTTTAAACCATGAACTACAAGTGTTTGATAAAATGCTTACAAGAGTGATTGATTTAATAAAAGCCTTCATGCTTTGTCCCCAAGCTTTAGTGTCATTTTACCATTGTTGTTTTTTAGTCCTGCGGGTATTGAATACCCAAAAACCATAGTTATTTATGTAGTCTAGTCTTATTACATTACAAAATAGTCTTCAGAACATACTATAAGCATTATCAGAATAGTCAGATATCCGTCGGTTAAACTCAGAATAGTCTAGTATTTCAGTGTCATTGAGTTGGGAGTAGGATTTAGCACAGAGCGAGTGTAAGGATAGAGGCTTCCCCGCCAGATAGGTAATTTTGTTAGTAGCAGTCCCTATACTCCATATCTATGTAGCTAGCATAGGATATGAGAAGTCACCCGTCAGATTAGGCTTGACTATCTAGCAGGGGTCAGCTATTAGTTTAGGCTTGACTATCTAGTAGGGGTCAGTCATTAGTTTAGGCTTGACACCCTTAGTCCTTTGGATATTATATCAGTTTAGTGGATCCACACAACCAGTGTTAGTACCCATGGCATGGTATTAACACCCTTCCAGCTGGGGTTACAGATTAGACCCTAATTAGCTCAAATTGAGGAATGTCAGTTAGATGATACCTCCCACAGTCTCAGTTACAGTCCCAGTTCAATTATTCAGTCTTAGTGTTATTTTACCAACGCATACAGATTTTAGTTATTTCAGTATTTCAATTTACAGATTTTACTCAGTTCATGTTATATGCTTGGTAATGCATCCTAAGTATCTACAGATTTTCACGTATCTTCAGTATTTACAAATTTTCATGCATACTCAATATTTACAAATTTTAACATATTCCTAGTACCTACAGATTTCATGCTCTTTACTCAGTACTTCATGCTTTACATGCATATTCAGTAAATTATTAGTTCTGTTCATGAAACCATGCATATCGTCCTTCCTCATTTAGCATACAAATATATTTAAAATACTGATCGCACACCTCTTATTTTGCGCAATAATGTATTATATCATAGGTTCTGACACTCAGTTCCTGGCTTGCGATTAGACTTATTAGATCCCCAGCAGTAGCAGTGGTGAGTCCTCATACTTCGAGGACAGGCTTACTTTATTTCATGTCTCGGTTTAGTAATTAGTTTGAGTTAGTTAGGGCCTGTCACATCAACTCACATTCATTCAGTTTTAGAGTCTTATCAGACATTAGAGTCAGTTATTCTGTATTCAGACATATAGTTAGTTACTTCTTTTATCAGCATTTTATCATATTGAGTCAGTTATTAAAACCTTATGGAAAGTTAGTATTCTTCTGTATTTATGATCATGTTATCCAGTGCTCACAGCAGGTACCGGATCATGGGTTAGCTTATGATCCCTTAGGACTGTAAGCACCTTGTGACGCCTAGGGTGTGCTCTCGGGGTGTTACAAACTTGGCATCAGAGCCTAAGGTTTAAAGTGTCCTAGGAAGTAGGGAAAGCCACTTCAAGTAGAGTATTATGCATGGGTGTTTAGCGCGCCACACTTATGGACGACAGGCTACAAGGCATTTAGGAAAAAGTTTCCCATTCTCTCAATATTCATGTCATGCGAGTGAGCATGAGCTCAAGTTAAACTTCCTATCAAATCCATTTCTTTTTTCTATTTACAGAACATGCCTCCCAAGAAGAATGGAAAAAGAATAGGAAACCAACCAGCCCCTCAGCCCGTCCAAAAAGATCCACTAGACGAGCATGTCTCTCACGCAAAATTTAGAGTTGCATTTACTACTCTAGAAAACTCTGTAGCAGCATAGACTGAATGGCCAGTAGCTGTTTCGGCCAACCCAG
This sequence comes from Capsicum pubescens, assembly GCA_030864215.1. Lineage (NCBI taxonomy): Eukaryota > Viridiplantae > Streptophyta > Magnoliopsida > Solanales > Solanaceae > Capsicum > Capsicum pubescens. The sequence goes on from CM061538.1 coordinate 254,659,206, forward strand.
TGGCCAATATTGCTGCAACCAGAATTTAGGATTTCACCCGAATGAATCGTCCTTCTTTCATGGGATCCAAGTCTGAAGAAAATCCACAAGAATTGTTACATATAGTTCAGAAGGTCACGGATGCTATTGGGGTGACATCTAGTCAGAGTGCTGAGTTGATTGTATACTAGTTCCAGGATGTATCCCATATTTGGTTTAAGAAGTAAAAGGTTAATAAGGGTGTAGATGCAGGGCCTGTAGAGTGGGAAGAATTTTCCACAGCTTTCTTAGACAGATTCATCCCATTGGAGTTGAGGAAGGCCAATGTGTTAGCGTTTATTAACTTAAGGTAGGGAAGCATGAGTGTGAGGGAGTATTCCCTTAAGTTTATTCAGTTAGTTAGATATGATCCTCATGTGGTAGCGGATAACTGGTCTAAGATGAGTAAGTTTGTGTCTAGAGTATCTGATAGTATGGTCAAGGAGTGTAGGACCACAATGCTGATTAGTGAGATGGACTTGTTTTGGCAGATGGTCCATGCTCAACAGATAGAGGAGAAAAATATTAAGGAGAGAGAAAAAGGAAACAAGAGTGCAAAGACGGGTAGTTTTAAATTTAGTTAGCTAATGTCAGAGGGTGGTAGCCGTCCTCAGTTTTATCAGAGGTCTTCAGTCCCAACACCCTCTTCATCCAGTGCTCCCGTACCTAAATTCTAAAATGACAATAGGGATGAGCACCAGGATCTAAGTCCCAAGTCATGGTTAGCTGTGCTCGTACAAATACTCTATGTTAGAAATATGACAGACAGCATTAGGGTGAGTGTAGAGCGGGTAGTGATGTGTGCTTTGGGTGTGGAAACCCAGGCTATCAGATTCAAAAGTGTCGGGTAGTTTCTCAGAAAGGTAGGGATGTGCACCAACAGGGCTAGTCCCATGAGTCGTCAGTTCAATCCAGTCACCCAACTCAGCAGGGTGCTACATCCAGTGCTACCAATGGTCAGTGTCTGAATAGATTATATGATCTTCAGTCCCTCTAAGATCAGGAAAATTCTCCAAACGTAGTTACTGGTACATTGCTAATCTTTCAGTTACATGTTTATTCCTTACTAGACCCTGGAGCTTCTCTTTCTTTTGTAATTTCATCTATAACCGTCAATTTTGGAGTCAGTCCTGAAACTCTAGCAGAGCCCTTTTCAGTCTCTACCCCATAAGGTGTTTCCATTTACGCCAAATAGGTATATAGAAACTTTCTGATCATAATATCTCAAAAAGTTACTTCAGTTGATCTCGTGGAGTTAGAGATGACAGATTTTGACATCATTTTTGTCATGGATTTGTTCTACTCATGCTATACCTTAGTTGATTGTAGAAACAAAATAGTTTATTTTTAGTTCCAAAATTAACCAGTCCTTGAATAGAGGGGTAGTACCACAACTCTTAGGGGTCAGTTGATTTCGTACCTTAGAGCGAGAAAGATTATATCAAAGGGGTGTATTTACCATCTTTTGCGAGTTGAATACTCTAACTCAGAAACTTCAACTCTTGAACCAATTCCAGTAGTAAATGAATTCTCAGATGTATTTCCTAAAAATCTTCCCGTAGTTCCTCCCAAAAGGGAAATCAACTTCGGAATAGACTTTCTTCCAGATACTCAGCCCATATCTATTCTTCCATACAAAATGGCTTCAACTGAACTCAAGGGGTTAAAAGAATAGTTAAAGGATCTTCTAGATAAGGGATTCATTAGACCCAGTGTCTCCCCGTGGGGCACACCTATTCTATTCGTGCATAAGAAAGATGATTCTCTCAGAATGTGCATAGACTACCGTCAGTTGAACAAAGTCACAGTCAAGAATAAATATCCCCTTTCTAGAATCGATGACTTGTTTGATCAACTTTAGGGTGCGAACTATTTTTCAAAGATAGACCTTAGATCAGGCTATCATCAGCTTAAAGTCAGGGAATGTGACATCTCAAAATTAGCTTTTCAAACTCAGTATGGTCACTTCAAATTTCTATTCATGTCCTTTGGTCTTACGAATGCCCCAACAGCCTTTATGGACTTGATGAACAAAGTGTTCAACTAGTACTTGGACATGTTTGACATAGTCTGCATTGATAACATTCTTATTTACTCCCGTACTGAAACTGATCATGCAGACCATCTCAGAATAGTATTAAAAACTCTTAGAGCTCACCAGTTATTCGGTAAATTTAGTAAGTGTGAATTCTGGCTAACATCAGTATCTTTCCTTGGCCATATTATTTACGATGATGGCATTATAGTTGATCCTCAAAAGACTGAGGCAGTGAGAAACTAGACTAGATCCATTTCTCCATCAGACATAAAGAGTTTCTTGGGTTTAGCTGGCTATTACCGTTGGTTTGTTGAAGGATTTTCTTCTATTGCATCCTCCATGTCCATATTGACTCAAAATAAAGTTAAGTTTCAGTGGTCAAATTCCTATGAGAAAAGTTTTTAGGAGTTGAAGACTCGACTCACCTCATCCCCAGTTCTTACCTTGCCAGATGGTTTAGATGGGTTTGTTCTGTACTGTGATGCATCCAGAGTAGGTTTGGGTTGTGTCCTCATGCAGAGAGGTAAGTTCATAGCCTATACCTCTAGACAACTTAAACCCCATGAAAAGAATTATCCGACTCATGATATTAAGTTAGCAGAAGTAGTATTCACCTTATAGATTTAGAGGCATTACTTGTATGGGGTGCACATTGATATATTCACTAACCAAAAGAGCCTGCAGTATGTGTTATCTCAGAAAGATTTAAATCTGCATCGGAGAAGGGGGCTAGAGTTATTGAAGGATTATGACATGAGTGTTCTGTATCATCCAGGCAAGGCCAATGTAGTAGTTGATGCTCTTAGTAGGTTGTCTATGGGTAGTGTTGCTCATGTTGATGAGGGTAAGAAGAAGTTAGCTCAGGAAGTTAATCAACTTGCCCAACTAGGTGTTCGCTTACTTGATTCAATAGAATGTAGTTTATGGTTGCAGAGTAGCTCAGAATCATCTTTAGTTTCCAAGGTGAAGGAAAAGTAGGATAGAGATACCAGTCTAGTCAAGTTTAAAGAATCAGTCCGAGATTAGAAAGTGAACGTTTTATCCCAAGAGGGGGATAGTGTATTGTGTTGCCAGGTTTTATTGTGTGTGCCTGGTGTAGTAGATTTGAGGCAACGAATTCTTACAGGAGAGCATGGTGCATGTTACTCTACTTATCTAGGGTCACGAAGATGTACCGCGATTTACGGGAGATCTATTGGTGGAGGGGGATGAAGAGGGATATTATAGAGTTTTTAGCTAAGTACTCTACATGCCAGCAAGTTAAGATTGAGCACCAAAAGCCTAGTGAGTCCATACAGGAGTTTAATATTCCCACTTAGAAATAGGAGGAAGTTAGCATAGACTTTGTGATGGGTTTGCCTCATACTCATCATCAGCATGATTCTATTTGGGTTATCATAGATAGGATGACCAAATTAGCTCATTTATTTCCAGTCCATACCTCTTATTCATTCAAGGACTATACCAAACTTAATCTCAGAGAGTTGGTCAGGTTGCTCGATGTTCCTTTATCTATCATCTCAGATATAGGTACCCAATTTACCTCTTACTTCTGGAAGAATTCCAAAAAGGTCTTGGTACCTAAGTCCATCTCAGTACAGCTTTCCACCCTCAGACAGATGGTCAAGAAGAACGGACCATTCAGACTCTAGAATATATGTTGAGAGCATGCGTAGTTGATTTTAAAGGTAGTTGGGATGACCAGTTGCCAGTATCTAAATGTTTCCATTTGAGGCTCCCTATGGTAGGAGATATAGATCTCCAATTAGTTGGTTTGAAGTAGGTTAGGCCACAGTGGTAGGCCTGACTTGGTATTTGATGCGTTAGAGAAGGTTCAGTTGATCAGAGAAAGGCTGAGGGCTGCCTAGAGCCGACAAAAATCATATGAAGATATGAGGAAAAAGGATCTTGAGTTTGAGGTCGGTGATTTTTTTTACTTGAAAATCTCTCCCATGAAGGGCAGAAGATATTTGGCAAGAAAGGGAAACTCAGTCCTCGATATATCGGTCCTTTCAGAATTCTCAGTCATTTCAGAAAGGTAGATTACGAGCTTGAGTTTCCTTTAGATTTAGCCTCAGTACACCAGTGTTCCATGTCTTATTGTTGAAAAAGTGCATTGGTAATCCAGCTGTAATTGTTCCCTTAGAAAGTGTAGATATTCCGTATAGTCTTTCCTTTGAGGAAGTTCTAGTCAAAATTCTTGATCATCAGGTTCGTAGACGAAGGAAAAAAGAAGGTTCATTGGTCAAAGTTCTTTGGTGGAATCAGTCTATTGAGGGAGACACTTGGGGAGCATAGGTAGATATACGGACCAAGTACCCTCATCTTTACTCCACGAATCCAGATTCAGTATAAGGTACTAATCTTCTTAAGATTTCTCTCTATCATGGTCTGTTTCAGTTGTACATCATGTTCATGCCAGTCGTGCATTCATGAGTCAGTTCAGTCATGCATTTCATGCATCAGATATGTATTTTCAGGTTGTAAGCTCAGTCTATCAGTTTTCCGTCAGCTTAACCAGTCTCATTCGACGATGAATGATCCCAAGGGGAAGATATAGTAAAACCCCGCATTTCCTTAGCGTAATCTAAGTCCCAATACATAAGTATTCATATATAAAATTTTTGAAACACTCATTATTTGTAAGTTTAAAGTATGTCATTGCATAGTTAATTGAATTAGCTTTCCAATGATATAAAATTTGCCCAAATCCGATAACCGGGTAAGAACTTATGGCGATTTTAAGTTTCAGTCATTTAACACCATCATTTTAACCCTTAGCGCATCGTGGAGCCAGTCTAAATGATAATTGGCAATTTCCAGTGAAGGTGTGCAATCTTGGTGCATCGTGACAAAGGCCAATTTGCCATTTGGCAATTTCCAGTGTCTCTCCGTGATTCCACCGCGTCGCGGTGAGCTTCCAGGTCAAAAACAAGGTGGCAACGCAATTACGCCATATCACGCCACCATGTATTTTCCCAATTGTCCCTTTTCCAGTGGCTTGGTGTGATAATGGCGCGCAACACCAAGGCCAAAAATTGGGATCTTCAGTTTTCAGCTTGCGTTTTAAATTTGTTTAAGGGTATTTAGGTCTTTTTCCTAAGCCCTAAACTCATACTAAACATGAAATTTAACCCTGAATTAACCTAGATACTTATTATTATTCAATTTCTCTCAACTTAAAGATCCCTATTTCAAGAACAAGAAACCCTAGATATCAAGAATAAAGGCCAAATCTCAAGAACTCACCATCACTCCTTCCAAATTCATTATCCCAGGTTTGTTAGATTTTCATTTGTGGATTCCTTTCATCCATGGAGTCCAAGTATCCTTTTTGAATTAGAAAATTTTGATCTTTACGAGTTAATTGATTTTAAATTGTGATTTCACCCATGAATCTCCATGTACTTTTGATTTTATACCATGATTGAATGAAATTGGTATTATTATTCAATCCTCCATGTTTTAATATTATTATTTATTGAATTAAACCATGATTTAATACTATTATGTCGAATTCATGGTATTTCTATAAATTCCATGCCATTTCTATGATTGTTTTAAACCATGAACTATAAGTGTTTGATAAAATGCCAACAAGAGTGATTGATTTAATAAAAGCCTTCATGCTTTGTCCCCCAAGATTTAGTGTCATTTTACCATTATTGTTTTTGAGTCCTGGGGGTATTGAATACCCGAAAACCATAGCTATTTATGTAGTCTAGTCTCAGTACATTACAGAATAGTCTTCAGAACATACTATAAGCATTATCAGAATAGTCAGATATGAGTTAGTTAAACTCAGAACAGTCTAGTATTTCAGTGTCTTTCAGTTGGGAGTAGGATTTAGCACCGAGAAAGTGTAGGGATGGCGTCTTCCCCATTAGATAGGCAGATTCGTCAGTAGCAGTCCCTAAACTCCAAAACTACATACCCAGCATAAGATATGGGAAGTCACCTATCAGATTAGGCTTGTCTATCTAGAAGGGGTCACCCATTATTTTAGGCTTGATACTCTTAGTCCTTTGGATATTATATCAGTTTAGTGGATCCACACAACCAGTGTTAGTACCTGTGGCACGATATTAACACCCTTTCAACTGGGGTTACAGGTTGGACCCTGATTAGCTAAAATTGGGAATTTTTGTTAGATGATACCTCCCACGATCTCAGATACTGTCTCAGTTACAGTCTCAGTTCAGTTATGCAGTCTTAGTGTTGTTTGACCAAAGCACATATATTTTAGTTATTTTAGTATTTCAGTTTACAGGTTTTACTCAGTTCATGTTATATGCTTGCCATGCATCCTCTATATCTACATATTTTCAAGTATCTTTAGTATTTATAGATTTTCATGCATACTCAGTATTTATAGATTTCCAGATATTCCCAGTACCTACAGATTTCATGCTCTCTATTCAGTACTATATGTTTTACATGCATATTCAGTAAATTATTAGTTTTGTTCATGAAATCATTCATATCATCCTACCTCATTTAGCATACAAGTACATTCAAAGTATTGATCACATAGCTTTTCTTTTGCGCTCTGATGTATTAAATCATAGGTTCGGATGCTCAGTTCTCGGCTCACAATTAAACTTATCAGATCTTCAGCAGTAGCAGTGGTGAGTCCTCATACCTCGAGGATAAGCTTACTTTATTACATGTCTCAGTTTAGTAGTTATTAGAGTTAGTTAGGGCCTATTCCATCAAATCACAGTCATTCAGTTTTATAGGCTTATTAGATATTAGAGTCAGGTAATCAGTAATCAGACATTACAATTAGTTATCTAGTTTATTAGTATTTTATCAGATTTAGTCAGTTATTAAAACCTTATGGCATGTCAGTATTCTTCCGTATTTATGATCATCTTATCAAGTGCTTACAGCAAGTACCAGCTCATGGGTTAGCTTATGGTCCCTTGGGACTGTAAGTACCGTGTGACGCCCACGGTGTGCTTTCGGGGCATTACAAACTTGGTATCAGAGCCTATGGTTTTAAAGTGACCTAGAAATTCTGAAAGCCGCATCAAGTAGAGTCTTATGCATGGGTGAGTAGCGCGCCACACTTATGGAAGAGAGGCTACAAGGCATTTAGGAAAAAGTTTCCCATTCTCTTAGTATTCATGTAGTCCAAGTGAGCATGAGCTCAAGTTAAACTTCCTGTCTAATCCATTTCTTGCTTCCGTTTACAGAATAAGCCTCCAAAGAAGAATGGATGAAGATCAGGAAACTAGCCAGCCCCTTATCCCGTACAGGAAGATTCTCTGGATGAGCATGTATCTTACGCAGAATTCATAGCTATGTTCACTACTCTAGCGAACTCTGTAGCAGCACAGAATGAATGGCCAGCTACTGTTCTGGCCAACCCAGTGACTAATAGTGCTGCAACCAAAATTTAGGATTTTACTCGAATGAATTGTTCTTCTTTCATAGGATCCAAGTCTGAAGAGGATCCACAGGAAGTCTTAGATATAGTTTAGAAGGTCATGGATGCTATGGGGTGACATCTAGTCAGAGTGCTGAGTTGGTTGCATACCAGTTGTAAGATGTATCCCATACTTGGTTTAAGTAGTGGAAGTTTGATAGGGGTGCAGATGCAGGTCCTGTAGAATGGGAAGAGTTTGCCACAACTTTCTTATATAGATTATTCCTATTTGAGTTGAGGGAGTCCAAGGTGTTAGAGTTTATTAACTTGAGGCAGGGAAGCATGAGTGTGAGGGAGTATTCCCTCAAGTTTACTCAGTTAGCTAGATATGCTCTTCATATGGTAGCTAATAACAGGTCCAAGATGAGTAAGTTTATGTCTGGCATATCTGATAGTGTAATCAAGAAGTGTAGGACCGTAATGCTGATTAATAAGATAGACTTGTCTAGGTTGATAGTCCATGTTCAATAGATAGATGAGCAGAATATTAAAGAGAGGGAAAGAGGAAATAAGAGGGCTAGGATGGGTAGTTTTAACTTCAGTTAGCCAAAGTCAGAAGGTGGTAGCCGTCATCAGTTTTATTAAAGGTCCTCAACCCCAACACACTCTTCATCCATTGCTCCCATACCCAAATTCAGAAATAACAATAGGGATAAAGCACAAGGCTCAAAGTCCTAGGTCAGTGTTAGTAGTGCTCGTATAAATCCTCTATGTTAGAAATATAGAAGACACCATATGGGTGAGTTTAGAGCAGGTAGTGATGTGTGCTTCGGGTATGGAAAGCCAGGCCATCGGATTTGAAAGTGTCGGGTTGTTGCTCAGAAAGGTAGGGATGTGCGCCAATAGGGCCAGTCTCATTAGCCGTCAATTCCATCCGGTCGCCCAACTAGCAAGGTGCCACTTCCAGTGCTACCAGTGGTCAGCGTCCGAATAAATTATATTCTCTTCAGTCCCGTCTAGATCATGAAAATTCTCCTAATGTAGTTACTGGTACATTGCAGGACTTTCACTTATATGTTTATGCCTTACTAGACCCTGGAGATTCTCTTTCTTTCATAACTCCATATATAACCATCAATTTTAGAGTCAGTCTGAAACTCTAGCAGAGCCCTTTTCAGTGTCTACCCCAGTAGGTGTTTCCATTATAGCCAAACAGGTATATAGGAACTGTCCGGAGACAGTATCTCCGAAAGTTACTTCAATTGATCTCGTAGAGTTAGAGATGACAAATTTTGACGTTATTCTCGACATGGATTGGCTCCACTCATGCTATGTCTCAGTTGATTCTAGAAACAGAATAGTTTACTTTTAGTTCCCAAATGAACCAGTCCTTTAATGGAGGGGTAGTACCACAGTTCTTAGGGGACAGTTGATTTAGTACCTTAGAGCGAGAAAGATGATATCAAAGGGGTGTATTTACCCTTTTGTGCAAGTCAAAGACTATAACTCAGAAACTTCAACTCTTGAATCAGTTCCAGTGCTAAATGAATTCTCAGATGTATATCCTCAAGATCTTCCCAAAGTTCCTCCCGAAAGGGAAATCGACTTTGGAATTGACCTTCTTCAAGATACTCAACTCATATCTATTCTTCCATACAGAATGGCTCCAACTTAACTCAAAGAGTTAAAGGATCTTCTAGATTAGGGATTCATCAGACCTAGTGTCTCTCTGTGGGGCGCACCTATTTTATTCATGCGTAAGAGAGATGGTTCTCTCAGAATGTGCATAGACTACCGTCGGTTGAAAAAATTCACAGTCAAGAATAAATATCCACTTTCTAGAATCGATGACTTGTTTGATCAACTTCAGGGTGCCGTCTATTTTTCAAAGATAGACCTCAGATCAGGGTATCATCAGCTAAGAGTCAGGGAATATGGCATTCCAAAAATAGCTTTCCGAACTCGGTATGGCCACTTTAAATTTCTAGTCATGTCCTTCGCTCTCATGAATTCCCCCGTAGCCTTCATGGACTTGATGAACCGAGTGTTCAACCAGTACTTGGACATGTTCATCATAGTCTTCATTGATGACATTTTTGTTTACTCACGTATCCCAACTGATCATGCAGACCATCTCAGAATAGTGTTATAAACTCTTAGAGCTCACCAGTTATTTGCTAAATTCAGTAAGTGTGAATTTTGGCTAAGATCAGTAACTTTCCTTGGACATATTATTTTTGATGATGGCATTATAGTTGATCCTTAAAAGACTGAGGCGGTGAGAAACTAGCTTAGACCCATCTCTCCATCAGATATCAGGACTTTCTTGGGTTTAGCTGGATATTACCATCGGTTTTTTGAAGAATTTTCTTCTATTACATCCCCCATGTCCAGATTGACTCAGAAAAAAGTTAAGTTTCAGTGGTCAGATTCCTACAAGAAGAGTTTTTAGGAGTTGAATACTCGACTTACCTCAGCCCCAGTTCTTTACTTGCCAGATGGTTCAGATGAGTTTTTTGGGTACTGTGATGCATCCAGAGTAGGTTTGGGTTGTGTCCTTATGCAGATAGGTAAATTCATAGCCTATGCCTCCAGACAACTTAAACCCCAAGAGAAGAATTATCCGACTCATGATCTTGAGTTAGCAGCAGTAGTATTCGACTTATAGATTTGGAGGCATTACTTGTAAGGGGTGCATATTAATATGTTCACTGACCGTAAGAGCCTGTATTATGTGTTCTCTCAGAAAGATTTAAATTTACATCAGAGAAGGTGGTTAGAGTTATTGAAGGATTATGACATGAGTGTTCTATATCATCCGGGCAAGTCCAATGAAGTGGCTGATGCTCTCAGTAGGTTGTCTATGGGTAGTGTTGCTCATGTTGATAAGGGTAAGAAGAAGTTAGCTTAGAAAGTTCATCAGCTTGCCCAACTAGGTGTCCGCTTACTTGATTTAGCAGAAGGTAGTGTATGGGTGCAGATTAGCTCAGAATCATCTTTAGTTTCCAAGGTGAAGGAAAAGCAGGATAGAGATCCCAGTCTAGTTAAGTTGAAATAATCAGTCAGAGATAAAAAAACGGAGGTTTTCTCCCAAGGGGGGAGGTATATTGCGTTTCCAAGGTAGATTGTGTATGCTTGGTGTAGAAGATTTGAGGCAACGAACTCTGGCAGAAGCACATAGTGCGCATTACTCTATTCATCCAGGGTCCACGAAGATGTATTGCAATTTATGAGAGATCTATTGGTGGAGTGGGATGAAGAGGGATATTTTAGAGTTTGTGGCTAAGTGCTCTACATTCCAGCAAGTTAAGATTGAGCACCAGAAGCCTAGTGGGTCCATATACGAGTTCAGTATTCCCACTTGGAAATGGGAGGAAGTTAACATAGACTTTGTGATGGGTTTTCCTCATACTCCTCATCAACATGATTATATTTGGGTTATCGTAGATGGGATGACGAAATCAGCTTATTTCTTGCCAGTCCATATGTCTTATTCAGCCGAGGACTATGCCAAACTCTATCTCAGAGAGTTGGTTAGGTTGCACGGTGTTCCCTTATCTATTATCTCAGATAGAGGTACCCAGTTTGCCTCTTACTTTTGGAAAGCATTCCAAAAAGGTCTTGGTACCCAAGTCCATCTCAGTAAAGCTTTACACCCTCAGACAGATGGTCAAGTAGAACGGAAAATTCATACTCTTGAAGAAATGTTGTAAGCATACGTGGTTGATTTTAAAGATAGTTAGGATTACCATTTTCGTTTGGTTGAATTCACATATAATAACATCTATCATTCCAGTATCTATATGGATCCATATTAGGCTTTCTATGGTAGGAGATATGGATCTCCAATTGGTTGGTTTGAAGTAGGTGAGGCCATAGTAGTAGGTCCTGACTTGGTGTTTGATGAATCAGAGAAGGTTCAGTTGATCAGAGAAAGACTTAGGGTTTCCTAGAGCTGACAAAAATCACATATAGAAGTGAGGAGAAAGGATCTCGAGTTTGAGGTTGGTGATTTTGTGTACCTGGAAATCTCTCCCATGAAGGGAGTGAAGAGATTCGGCAAGAAATGGAAACTCAGTCCCCGATATGTCGGTCCCTTCAGAATTCTCAATCATTTTGGAAAGGTAGCTTATGATCTTGATATGCCTTCATATTTAGCCTCAGTACACCTAGTGTTCCATGTCTCATTGTTGAAAATATGTATTGGTGATCCAACTGTAGTTGTTCCCTTAGAAAGTGTAGATATTTCGAACAGTCTTTCCTTTGAGGAAATTCCAGTCAAAATTCTTGATCATCAAGTTCGTAGACTAAGGAACAAAGAAGTTCCATTGTTCAAAGTTTTTTGGCGAGATCTGTCCGTTGAGGGAGCCACTTGGGAAGCAGAGGCAGATATGTGGACCAAGTACCCTCATCTTTTCTCCACGAATTCAGATTCAGTATAAGGTTCTAATCTTCTTAAGATTTCTCTCTATCATGCTCAGTTTTAGCTGCACATCATGTTCATGTCAGTCGTGCATTCATGAGTCAGTTCATTCATGCGTTCTATGCATCAGATATACATGTTTAGTGTGTAATCTTAGTCCATTAGTTTTCCCTCAGCTTAACCAGTCTCATTCGAGGACGAATAATCCCAAGGGGGAGATATTGTAATACCCCGCATTTCCTTAGCGTAATCTAAGTCCCAAAATATGAGTTTTCATATATAAAATTTTTGAAACAATCATTATTTGTTTGTTTAGAGCCTGCCATTCCGTTGCAAATTGAATTAGCTTTCCAACAATTTAAAATTCACTCAAATCCAATAACAGGGTAAAAAGTTATGACTATTTTATGCTTCAGTCATTAAACACCATCATTTTAACCATTAGCACATCGTGGAGCCAGTCTAAATGACGATTGGCAATTTCAAGTGAAGGTGTATGATCTTGGCGCGTCGTGTAAAGGAAAATTGGCATTTGGCAGTTTCCAATGTCTCTCCGCGATTCCACTGTGTCCAGTGAGCTTCCAGGTCACAAACAAGGTGGTAAAGCGATTACACTACATCGTACCACCATGAATTTTCCCAATTGTCCCTTTTCCAGTGGCTTGGCGCGACAGTGTCGCATCGCGCCAAGGCCAAAAATTGAGATCTTGAATTTTCAGCTTGCGTTTTAAATTCGTTTAAGGGTATTTGGGTCTTTTTCCTAAGCCCTAAACTCATCGTAAATATGAAATTTAACCCCTAATTGACCTAAATACTCATTATTTTTTAATTTCTCTCAACTTAAAGATCCCTTTTTCTAGAACAAGAAACTCTAGCTCTCAAGAATCAAGGCCAAATCTCAAGAACTCGCCATCAGTCCTTCAAAATTCATTATCCCAGGTATGTTAGATGTTCATCCAGTGATTCTTTTCATCCATGGAGTCCAAGAATCCTATTTAAATTATAAAATTTTGATCGTTGCAAGTTAATTGATTTTAAATTGTGATTTCACCCATAAATCGCCATGTACTATTGATTTTATACCATGAATCAATGAAATTATTGTTGTTATTTAATCCTCCATGTTTTAATATTATTATTTATTTAATAAAACCATAATTTAATACTATTATGTCGAATTCATGCTATTTCTATAAGTTCCATGACATTCCTATGATTGTTTTAAACTATGAACTACAAGTGTTTGATAAAATGCCTTCAAGAGTGACTGGTTTAATAAAAACCTTCATGCTTTATCCCCAAAGCTTTAATGTCATTTTACCATTATTTCTTTTGAATCCTGGGGTATTGAATACAGGAAAACCATAGTTGTTTATGTAGTCTAGTCTCAGTACATTACAGAATAGTCTTCAGAACATACTATGAACATTATTAGAATTGTCATATATCAGTTAGTTAAACGCAGAACAGTCTAGTATTTCAGTATCTTTCAGTTGGGAGTAGAATTTAGCACCGACCAAGTGTAGGGATGAAAGCTTACCTGTTAGATAGGCAGAGTCTTTAGTAGCAGACCCGATACTCCAGAACTACATAGCCAATGTTGGATATGAGAAGTCACCCGTCAGATTAGGCTTGGCTATCTCACAGGAGTCACCCGTCAGTTCAGGCTTGACACCCTTAGTCCTTTGGACATTATATCAGTTTAGTGGATCCACACAGCCAGTGTTAGTACCGTGGTATGGTATTAACATCCTTCCAATTGGGGTTACAAGTTGGACCCCGATTAGCTTAAATTGGGAAATGTCAGTTAAATGATACCTTCCACATTCTCAGATATAGTCCCAGTTCAGTTATTCAATTTTAGTGTTGTTTGACCAAAGCATACAGATTTTAGTTATTTCAGTATTTTAGTTTACATATTTTACTGAGTTCATGTTATATGCTTGGTTATGCATCCTACGTATCTATAGGTTTTCACGTATCTTTAGTATTTCCAGATTTCCACATATTCCCAGTACCAACAAATTTCATGCTCTCTATTCAGTACTCCATGCTTTACATGCATATTAAGTTAATTATTAGTTCTGTTCATGAAACCATGCATATCAGCCTACCCCATTTAGCATACCAATACATTCAAACTACTGATCGCATACCTTTTCTTTTTTGTTATGATGTATTATATCATAGGTTCTAACGCTCAGTTTCTGTCTCGTGATTAGATTTATCATATCCTTAGAAGTAGCAGTGGTGAGTCCTCATACTTCGAGGACAAGCTTACTTTATTTCATGTCTCAGTTTAGTGTTAGTTGGAGTTAGTTGGGGCCTGTCCCATCAACTCACTGTCATTCAGTTTTAGAGGCTTATCAAACATTAGAGATAGTTATTCAGTATTCAAACATTACAGTTAGTTATCTAGTTTATCAGTATTTTATTAGATTCAGTCAGTTATTAAAACCTTATAGTATGTCAGTATTCTTTTGAATTTATGATCATGTTATTCAGTGCTCACAGTAGGTACCAGCTCATGGCTTAGATTGTGATCCCTCAGAACTATAAGCACCGTGTAAATCCTAGGGTGTTCTCTCGGGGAGTTACAGTAGACCTTTGATTCGGGTCCCGATGCACTCGAGCTTATTTCATCCTATTGATCGAAAAGTTGGAATATTCAAAATATGGGTGTGGAACCCACATTTGATCGAAACAACTGTGGATGGAAAATCTGACTTTGCCAGCAACTCCAAAATATCGATTTTAGGGTGTTAGCATATTTGGTATGATTATACGGCTTTTAAATCTCATTTCGACCCTTAGTTTGGAAAATTGTGACTTCGGATTTCAGGGGTCAACTTTGTGAAAATGATGTGTTTTAAAAAATTTGACTTCGCCAACGCGTACAGAACGTCGAATTTAGTATAGTTGCTTAGTTTTTTAGCATATATCGAACTCCGAACGAATCCTGGGCACCCTGTCGAAGTCTGGGTGGACTTTAGAAAGAAAAACCTGTTGTCATAGCAGATTTTCAGCTATATATTGCTGATTTTCTCCTATTTTTGCCCATTTTGCTCATTTTTCATCTTTTCTCTTAAGAGTTAAATTCTAAAATAGTATGGGAGCTTAAAAGTGAAGCTTGTGTGAGCTTGAGAAGCTAGATTAACACCTACTTCTTGATTTTATTATGGATTTAAGGTAAGAATTCACCATTTTCTTAGTAATTTCTTGATAAATTTCTAAAAACTCCGAAAATCTTAGGGCTTGATTTTAAACTTTATTTCACTCCTTTTCACTTGCATAATATTTTTATCTTATAATTACTAGTTTTTCATCAATTTAACCATCAAAACAACTTCGATTCTTGATTTTAACCCGGGTTTCAAAGACTTTATCCGGTAATATGCCCAAAAATGGTTTTCTTCGATTTGAACCTCATTTTTTACTTGATTTAACTTGGATTTTTAGTTTTAGGTTTCTAAAAATATGGGAAACATGTTTTGGAAGTAAAGTTTTGATTTTTCTCTTCTTTTTCGAAAACTCATTTCGGGGGTTCGTTTTGACCCCGAACCAAAAGTAGTCAATATGAGTGTTGTTGATTTTGTTTTGATGCATAGATTTTATATTTGATATTTTTAGTAGAGTTTGATATTGTTCGTGAATATTAAGTTCGTGGGCTCGACGTATAGTGAACCGGTTTTGGTTTTGAGGTAGGTTATGGCTTAACTCTTTCAGACTGGGTCGGGTAGTAAATGATGATACAAAATGAATGTTAAGGGTGGTAAATAATCATGAAAAGTGGCTATTTATGTGTTGTGCCCTTATGAGGGCCTATATGTGAGGTAATTGTCGAAATTGTGTTATTATGAGATATGTGTGTCGTGTGGGGTCCTATATGATATTAATAGCTTTGAATACAAGTGAATAATTGTATTATGTTGTTAAGATACTTAATATGGTACGATTGGTGTATTTTTATTATATTCATACTTTATTTGGCATATGAGACGTGAAAATTTATGGATGAAACTGAAATAATGAGTGGATATTGGCTCACATGGTTGCGGAAATATATCATTGTGGTTGGTTGTGAAAATACTCATTGTGGTTGGTGGTGAGAATTACATACTTGTATCATACTCATTTATAAAACATTGGTACCATGGTGGAAACATCTGAAAAATACTGACAACGCTTTTTTAAAACCCTCCCCGAGGGATGTGCCGGGGATGAGATATTATAACACCTTATAAAACTCTTTCTAAGAAATGTGATGGAAAGGATATATGAGATATGTGGATTGTATAAGGGTTGACGAACCCTCCATGGGTCCTGCGTTGGAAGGCTTGCCTCCGTAGATGTATACGGGGATTGTTCATAGATCTTGGAGGTTGTGCGATGACCTCGTGCATTATCATCTTCATCATCATAAACATTGCACTTACTTTATTGTGTTATGTTGTGTTGTATTGCCATATTGAATTGTCATCTATGTATTTATCTTATCTTCTTTTACTTGTATTTAATGATCTTGTATATGAATGTTTTCTCTTGCTCTTCTTATATGTGATATAATACGTACTTTTGTTCTATCTTGGTGTAATGTTGCAATATATGTGAGATATATTAGAACTGTTAGTGCAAGCAGTGCGGGCTACCATTATGGGACATTTTCTGACTGTAGGTGGCGTTCCCTTAGTGTATATTTTGTATGCTTTATTTATTACTTTGCTTGGTCGACCTATGATACCTAATGAGTACAAGTGGACTGTACCCATGCCTACTACACTCTTTCAGTGCAGGTTCTAGCTCGAGTGCGGCTCAGCTTGATTGACTCAGGTGATTGCTAAGGTAGCGGTTGTACATTCATGTTGAAATACCCCATACTTTTTCCTCACTTGAAATTATCCCAAGAAGGTTAGAATCTTTCTTTGAAAGATGAATCCACTTTTGTACACGTGGTATTTTTAAGATTTTCACATTTTTTCACGTGGGAAATTCAATAAGATTTCCATCGAAATAAGATTCGTTTAAATATGATAACTGGGTAAGAAGTTATGACTATTTCAAGTTCCCGTCGTAAAACAACGCCATATTCGTCAATGACGCACCGCGCCACAAGCTGAAATGGAAATTGTCTTTTTCCAGTGTCTCAGCACGATTTTCCCCGCATCGCGCCAAACTTCTAGGTCATAAAGGAAGTGGCAACGCGATGGCTCCGCATCGCTTCATCCCTCAGTTTGCCAATTGTCAAATTCCAGTGACACGGCGCGATAGTGCCACATCGCGCCAGGGGTCCAATTTGGAAATTTTTTACTGAAAATACGAGACAAGTCATGGTTTAAAAAGGTTAATTTCCCTTCCCTATTTAAGCCCTTTAACACGTGATTCATCCACTTTTTATGCAAAATACACTCTCTTCTCTCAGAAACCTCTCAAGAACAACCTAGTGCTTTTCATAGAAGATTCAGAATCAAGAATTTTCTCCATCAATCTTCGTGTATTTACGAACCAAGGTATGCATAGTGTTCATTCATGGACTCTTTTAGTCCATGAATTCCAAGAATCCCTTTTCTAAATTCAAGTTTATGGATTTTCTTATGAATTTCATGATTGGGCTGCTCTTGTTCATGTGGATAGTAAGAAATTGAATTCTACTCCATGCTGGGTGATAAATTCTATGTGGGTTAAATTATTATAGATATAGATTCATGCAAACCTATGACTAAACCCTTGAATGATGAAATTAGAATTGAACCATGATGTTTAATTATTGTACAATGATGTTTACATGTACCATGCCTACAATATGTTTGATTAAATGCCTAGATGAAGGAAAAGTGCCTAACTAGCATGATACCATAAAATCCCCATGTATGTACAAGTTATGCCTATCACATGTTTTGATGAAATGCTTCTATAAATGTATTATGGATTAGGATGTTAGTTATATGTTCATGTAAGTTATACTTGGTCAGTTTCCTTCCATCGAGTCCTGGGGGTACTCATACCCGAAACATTAGTTGTGTGCCTAGAGCCATGTCATATTTTCACGATACTCTCAGTCAAGATATGAATCCTTAGACTTCAGACAGTCTTAAGACTCAGGAAATCTCCATGATTTTATGAACTCAGTCAGTTGTCAGATATCAGTAGTATTCTGTCAGTCAACCGAATTCAGTAACTCAGCCTATGTTCAATTCAGTAAATCATGTTCAGAGTCTATTCAGATGGGAGTAGGAATTAGCACTGAGTGAACCCAAGGATGGAAACACACACAATCAGATGAGGGTGTGATTAGTAGAAGTCATCCTTGCATTCTAGAACTATGTAGCCAGCAAAGATTGAGACATCAACACTGTCCTATGAAGGTTGATGAGGTGGATAAGCACTGTCAGATAAGGACCCCACCGTTCTATTTTGGGGACACTATCAGATGAGGGTCACCTACAACTTGTCCTTACTAGTGGTACGGTATTGACACCATTTCAATTGGGTTACAGATTGGACCCCAACTCAGCCACAATAGCATATTAGGGGCATGTCAGTCAGATGACTACTTTCCATAGTTTCATGTTAAAGAATCAGGACTGTCAGAAATAGTCAATCAGTCTCAGTAATAGAACTCATATAGTTCTTCAGATTTTAGGACTGTCAGATATAGTCCACTCAAATACAGTACGGGACTCAGCTAGTTCCATTAGATTTAGGACTGTAAGATACAGTCACTCATGTTATCTGTTATATCAATTATTAGTATGTCATGTTATCAGTATTCAGATTCGACAATCATGTTATCACGGTATCAGTGTCAGTTATTATGTCTCATGCATGTATTCTCCCGCTCATGATAGTCAGTCTGCTATTGTTATTATTTATGCATATGAACCCCATGCATTCAGCCTACCTCACATGCATACCAGTACATTCAAACTACTGACGCATTTGTGCTATGGTATGTTATACCATAGGTTCAGAGACATGAGCTCAAGAGAATCAGTAGATTCCAGTCTCAGCTGTCAGAATTAGCAGTGAGTCCTCATCTTTCGATGACATGATCATCATTTTATTATCTCAGTAATTAGTTTATTAGTTGGAGTTAGTTGGGGACATATCCCATCAACTCCTTATTTAGATAGTCATATTTTAGAGGCTTTCCAGACTATAGTATGTTCAAATAGCTTATTTCAGTTGTTTTGGGTATTTTATACCCCTTCCAGATGTTATATTTTTATCAGATACTAAGTCTCAGTTTTGAACCTTATGGCCTTTCAGTTAATGTTTCTACATTATAAAGTATTTTATGCAGTATAAAGGTACAAATATCAGTCATGGGTTACCTTATGGTCCTAAAAGAAGAAACGGGAATCAGACAGCCCCTCAGCCCGAAGAACCTTTGGGCGAACATATTTCTCACGTAGAGTTTCGAGCTGTATTCACTAATCTTGTTAACTTAGTTGCTTCTAAGAATGAATGACCATCTGTCGTTCCATCCAATCCAGTGGCTAATTCAGCTGCAGCTAGGATTTAGGATTTTACTCGAATGAATTCTCTATCCTATCTCGGGTCTAAGTCAGATGAGGACCCTCAGGAATTCCTAGATCGGATGCAAAAGGTTACAGACATAATGGGGGTTACTTCTAGTGAAAGTTATGAGATAGCTGCATATCAGTTGTAGGATGTTTCTTACAATTGGTTTAAATAGTGAAAGCCAGAAATGCCAGATGATGAAGGGCCTGTTGAGTGGGAGGAGTTTGCTTCTACTTTCCTTGATAGATTCTTTCCCCTAGAGCTTAGAGAAGCTAAGGTGTTAGAATTCATCAACCTCAGGCAGGGAAATATGATGGTGAAAGAGTATTCTCTTAAGTTTACTCAATTAGCCAGATATGCCCCTCATGTGGTTGCAGATAGCAGGGCCAAGATGAGTAAGTTCATTTTAGGGGTGAATGATAGTGTGGTTAATGAGTGTAGATCCACCATGTTGAATAGTGATATGACTTTAGCCAGGATCATGACTCATGATCAAAAGATAGAGGTGCAGAAGATTAAGAAGAGAGAGAAGCAGAATAAGAGAGCTAGGACAGGTAGCTTTAATTTTAGTCAGCCTAAGTCAGAGGGAGGAAATTGCTCTCAGATTCATCCTAAGTCATTAGTTCCATCTCCTTCGTCAGCCAGTGCTTTATTTCCTAAGTTCAGAGAGGGTAACAAAGATAGAGAGACAGGCTCTAAGTCTCAGGGCAGTGTTAGCAGTTCCCGAACTAATCTCTTTTGTTAGACTTATGGTAAGAACTGCAAGGGTGTGTACAGAGCTGGAAGCGATGTCTGTTTCAATTATGGCAATCCAGGCCACAGAGTCAGAGACTTCCCTCAATTAGGTTATCAGAGTCATCTCCGCTCCTCAGCTCAATTCAGTCACCCAAATTAGAAGGGTTCCACCTTCAGTGCTACTAGTGGACAACACCCAAACAGACTCTATGCTCTCCAGTCCTGACAAGATTAGAAAAATTCTCCTGATATGGTTACTGGTACGTTACAGATCTTTCATGTGCATGTTTATGCTTTGCTAGATCCAGGTTCTTCCTTGTCTTTTATTACTCCCTATATAGCAGTTAATTTTGGAGTCAGTCCCAAAATTCTAGCAGAGACCTTTTCAATGTCTACCTCAGTGGATAAAACCATCATATCCCGGTGTGTATACAGTAACCACCCGATTATGATATTTCAGAAAGTAACTTCAGCAGATCTAGTCGAATTAGAGATAACTAATTTTGATGTCATTCTCGACATGGATTGGCTTCATTCCTGCTATGCCACAGTCAACTGCAGAAGCAGGATAGTCTAGTTTCAGTTCCTAAATGAACTCGTCCTTGAGTGGAAGGATAGTGTACCCACTTTTAGGGGTCAGCTAGTTTCTTACCTTTGGGTAAGGAAAATAATATCAAGGGGATATGTCTATCATCTTGTTCATGTTAAGGATTCTAGTTCCAAAACTCCCAGTCTTGAATCCATTCCAGTTGTGAATGAATATTCAGATGTCTTTCCTGAAGATATTCCAAGAATTTCTCCCAAAAGGAAAATAAACTTTGGCATTGATCTTCTTCCAGATACTCAGCCTATCTCTATTCTGCCATTCAGAATGGCACCAACAGAACTCAAAAAATTGAAAGAACAGTTGAACAATCTCTTAGATAAGGGATTCATCAGACCCAGTTTGTACCTGTGGGGTGCACCAGTCTTATTCATCAACAAGAAAGATGGTTCTCTCAGAATGTGTATTGATTACCGTTAGCTCAATAAAGTTACTGTCAAGAACAAGTATCCTCTTCCCAAAATCAATGACTTGCTTGAACATCATCAGGGTGCCAGCTATTTCTCTAAGATAGACCTCAGATCTAGCTATCATCAGCTCAGATTCAGAGAATGTGACATTCCAAAAATAGTCTTCCGTACTCGGTATGGTCACTTGGAATTCTTAGTCATGTCCTTTGGTCTTACTAATGCCCCAACAACTTTCATGGACTTGATGAACCGTGTGTTCAAGCAGTACTTGGAAAAATTTATCATAGTCTTTATAGATGATATCCTTGTCAATTCCCGCAGTGGGCATGATCATGCAGACCATCTCAGAATTGTACTTTGGAATCTCAGAAATCATCAGTTGTTTGCCAAATTCAATAAGAGTGAATTTTGGATAAGGTCAGTAGCATTCCTTAGCCATATCATTTTCGGTGATGGCATTACGGTTGATCCTCAAAATATCAAAGCAGTAAGAAACTAGCCTCGCTCTATCTCTCCATCAAATATTAAGAGTTTCTTGGGTATGGCTGGCTATTACAGATGGTTAGTTGAGGGGTTTTTTTCTATTACATCCCCTATGTCCAGATTGACTCAGAAGAAAGTCAAGTTTCAGTAGTCAGATCCTTGTGAGAAGAGTTTTCAGGAGTTGAAGACTCGACTCACCTCAGCTCTAGTCTTAGCTCTTCCAGATGGTCCAGATGGATTCGTAGTGTATTGTGATGCATCCATAGTAGGTTTGGGTTGTGTCCTCATGCATCATGGTAAGGTCATAGCCTACAACTCCAGACAACTTAAACCTCATAAGAAAAATTATCCTACTCATGATCTTTAGTTAGAAGCCATAGTATTTTCCTTGAAGATTTGGAGGAATTATCTATAAGGTGTTCATGTAGATGTGTTCATAGATCATAAGAGTCTTTAGTATGTCTTTTCTCAAAAAGATCTTAATCTTCGTCAGAGAAGGTCGTTAGACATCGAGTGTTGGGGGTACTCGTACCCGAAACATTAGCTGTGTGCCTAGAGCCATATCATGTTTTCACGATACTCTTAGTCAAGCTATGAATCCTTAGACTTCAGATAGTCTTATAACTCAAGAAATCTCTATGATTTCATGAACTCAGTCAGTTATCAGATATCAATAGTATTTTGTCAGTCAATGGAATTCAGTAACTTAGCCCATGTTCAACTCAGTAAATCATGTTCAGAGTCTATTTAGATGGTAGTAGGAATTAACACTGAGTGAGCCCAAGGATGGGAACACACACTATCAGATGAGGGTGTGATTCTTAGAAGTCATCCTTGCATTCCAGAACTATGTATCCAGCAAAGGTTAAGACATCAACACTATCCAATAAAGGTTGATGAGGTGGATAAGCACTGTCAAATAAGGGCCCCACCATTCTCTTTTGGGGAGAATATCAGATGAGGGTCACCCACAGGTTGTCCTTACCAGTGGCACGGTATTGAAACCCTTCCAATTGGGGTTACAGATTGGAACCCAACTCAGCCATAGTGGCATATTAAGGGCATGTCGGTTAGATAACTAGTTCCCACAGTTTCATGTTACAGAATTAGGACTGTCAGACTCAGTCAATCAGTCTCAGTAATAGAACTTAGATAGTTCTTCATATTTCAGGACTGTTAGATACAGTCAACTAGATACAGTACGAGACTCAGCTAGTTCTATCAGATTCAGGACTTTCAGATACAGACTCTCATGTTATCAGTTCTATTAGTTATCAGTATGCCATTTTATCAGTATTCAGATTCAGTAATCATGTTATCTAGGTATCAGTGTTAGTTATTATGTCTCATGCATGTATTCTCATGCTCATGATAGTCAGTCTGCTATTGTTATTGTTCATGCATATGAACCCTATTCATTCATCCTACCTCACATCCATACCAGTACATTCAAAGTACTAAACCATTTGTGCTATGGTGTCTTATACCATAGGTTCAGAGACACGAGCTCCAGATCATCAGTAGATTCCAGTCTCAGCTGTCAGAGTTAGCAGTGAGTCCTCATCTTTTGAGGACATGATCATCATTTTATTATCTCAGTAATTAGTTTATTAGTTGGAGTTAGTTGGGGATATGTCCCATCAACTCCTAATTTAGACAGACACATTTAGAAGCTTTCTAGACTACAGTATGTTCAAATATCTTATTTTAGTTGTTTTGGGTATTTCATACCCCTCCCAGATGTTACATTTTTATTAGATACTATGTCTCAGTTTTGAACCTTATGGCCTTTCAGTTCATATTTCTGCATTATAAAGTATTTTATATAGTATACAAGTACAGATATCAGTCATGGGTTAGCTTGTGGTCCTTTGGGATCATGAGCATCGTGTAGCACTCTGGGTATTAGATTTAGGTCATTACTAACTTGGTATTAGAGCCTAAGATGTAATAAAGTCCTAGGAAGTCATAAAGCTGCATCTAGTAGAGTTTTGTACATGAGCGTGTTGCGTACCACATTTATGTACAGGAGGCTATAAGATGTTTTAGGAATATTTTCCCCTCTTTCAGTATTCATGTCATGACAGTGAGCATAATCTCAAGTCAATCTCTCAATCTAATCCATTTCTCCTTTTCTTCTACAAAATATGCATCCTAAAAGAAAAATGGGAATCAGCTAGCCCCTCAGCCTGAAGAACCTTTAGGCGAACATGTTTCTCATGAAGAGTTTATAGCTATATTCGCAACTCTTGCTAACTCAATTGCTGCTCAGAATGAACGACTAGCTATTGTTCCGACCAATCTAGTGGCCAATTCAGCTGTAGCTAGGATTCTAGATTTCACCCGAATGAATCCTTCATCCTTTCTTGGGTCTAAGTTAGATGAGGGCCCTCAGGAATTCCTAGATTAGATGAAGAAGGTTAAAGACATAATGGGGTTACTTCTAGTGAGAGTGCAAAGCTAGCTGCATATCAATTGTAGGATGTTTCTTACACTTGGTTTAAACATTAGAAGTCAGAAAGCCCAGATAATGCAGGGCCTGTTGAGTGGGAGGAGTTTGCTTCTACTTTCCTTAATAGATTTTTTCCTCTAGAGCTTAGAGAAGCTAAGGTGTTAGAATTCATCAACCTCAGGTAGGGAAATATAATGGTGAAAGAGTATTCTTTTAAGTTTACATAATTATCCAGATATGCCCCGCATGTGGTTGCAGATAGCAGGGTCAAGATGAGTAAGTTCATTTCAGGGGTAAATGATAGCGTTATTAATGAGTGCAGATCCGCCATGTTGAATATGGACATGACTTTAGCCAAGCTCATGACTCATGCTCAGCTGATAAAGGAGCAGAATATGAAGCAGAAGGAGAAGCAGAATAAGAGAGCTAGGACAGGTAGCTTTAATTTTAGTTAGCCTGAGTCAGAGGGAGAAAATTTATCTTAGATTCATCCTAAATCATCAGTTTCAGCTCCTTCATCATCCAGTGCTCCAGTTCCTAAGTTCAAAGAGGGTAACAAAGATAGAGCGTCATACTCTAAGTCTCAGGGCGGTGTTAGTAGAGCCCGAACTAATCCCTTTATTAGACTTGTGGTAAGAACCACAAGAGTATGTATAGAGCTGGCAGCGATGTCTATTTCAGTTATGGCAAGCCAGGCCACAAAGTCAGAGACTGCCCTAAGTTAGGTTATCAGAGTCATCTCCGCTTCTCAGCTCAGTTCGGTTGCCCAAATCAGCAGGATGCCACCTCCAGTGCTACTAGTGGGTAACGCTCAAATAGACTCTATTCTCTCCAATCCCAACAAGATTAAGAAAATTCTCCTGATATAGTTACTGGTACGTTACAGATCTTTCATGTGCATGTTTACACTTTGCTAGATCCAGGTGCTTCCTTTACTTTTATTACTCCCTATATAGCAGTTAATTTTGGAGTCAGTCCTAAAATTCTAGCAGAGCCCTTTTCAATCTCTACCTCAGTAGGTAAAACCATCATAGCCCGGCGTGTATCCAGTAACTGCCCGATTATTATATTTCAGAAAGTAACTTCAGCAGATCTAGTCGAATTAGAGATAACTAATTTTGATGTCATTCTCGACATGGATTGGCTTCATTTCTTCTATGCCACAGTTAAATGCAAAAGCAGGATAGTCCAATTTCAGTTCCTAAATGAACCCGTCCTTGAGTGGAAGGGTAGTGTACCCACTTTTAGGGGTCAGCTTGTTTCTTACCTTCGGGCAAGGAAAATAATATCAAAGTGATGTGTTTATCATCTTGTTCATGTTAAGGATTCTAGTTCCAAAACTCCCAATTTTGAATTTGTTCCAATTGTGAATGAATATTTTGATGTCTTTCCCAAAGTTCTTCCAGGAATTTCTCCCGAAAGGAAAATAGACTTTGGTATTGTTCTTCTTCCAGATACTCAGCCTATCTCTATTCTTCCATACAGAATGGCACCAGTAGAACTCAAAAAAATTAAAGAAAAAATGAATGATCTCTCAGATAAGGGATTTATCACACCCAGTTTGTCCCTGTAGGGCGCAACAGTCTTATTCGTCAGCGAGAAAGATGGTTCTCTCAGAATGTGTATTGGTTACTGTCAGCTTAATAAAGTTAGGATCAACAACAAGGATCCTTTTCCCAGAATTGATGACTTGTTTGACCAACTTTAGGGTGCCATCTATTTCTCTAAGACAGACCTCAGATCAGGCTATCATCAGCTCAGAGATAGAGAATGTGACATTCCAAAAATAGCCTTCCGTACTTGGAATTCTTATTCATGTCCTTTGGTCTTAGTAATGCCCCAGCAGCTTTCATGGACTTGATGAACCATTTGTTCAAGCAGTACTTGGACATGTTCATCATAGTCTTGATAGATGATATCCTTGTCTATTCCATTAGTGAGCATGATCATGCAGACCATCTTAGAATTGTACTTTGAACTCTCAGAAATCATCAATTTTTTGCCAAATTCAGTAAGTGCACTTTTTGGCTAAGGTCAGTAGTATTCCTTGACCATATCATTTTTGGTGATGGCATTAGGGTTGATCCTCAAAAGACCGAAGCAGTAAGAAACTAGCCTCGCCCTATCTCTCTATCAAATATCAGGAGTTTTTTGGGTCTGGCTGGCTATTACAGATGGTTTGTTGAGGGATTTTCTTCTATTGCGTCCCCTATGTCCAGATTAACTCAGAAAAAAGTTAAGTTTCAATGGTTAAATCCTTGTGAGAAGAGTTTCCTGGAGCTGGAGACTCGACTCACCTCAGCTTCGGTCTTAGCTCTTCCAGATGGTCCAGATGGGTTCGTAGTGTATTGTGATGCATCCAGAATAGGTTTGGGTTATGTCCTCATGCAGCATGGTAAGGTCATAGCCTATGCCTTCAGGCAACTTAAACCTCATAAGAAGAATTATCCTACTCGTTATCTTGAGTTAGCAGTCTTAGTATTTGCCTTGAAGATTTGGAGGCATTATCTATACGGTGTTCATGTAGATGTTTTCACAGATCATAAGAGTCTTCAGTATGTCTTTTCTTAGAAAGATATCAATATTTGTCAGAGAAGGTGGTTAGATCTCTTGAAATATTATGACATAAGTGTCCTCTATCATTCGGGCAAGGCCAATGTAGTGGCTGACGCTCTCAGTAGACTATCTATGGATAGTGTAGCTCATGTGGATGACAGTAAGAAGAAGTTAGCTCAGGAAGTACATCATCTTACCATACTAGGTGTTCGCTTAGTTGATATAGATGAGAGTGATATATGGGTTCAGAGTAGTTCAGAATCATCTCTAGTTTCTGAGGTGAAAGAAAAGCAAGATAGAGATCCCAGCCTTGTCAAGTTGAAAGAGTCAGTTCAGGATCAGAAAGTAGAGGTTTTCTTTCAAGGGGGAGATAGTGTTTTACATTGTCAGGATCGTTTCTGTGTTCTAGGTGTAGATGACTTAAGGCAGCAAATTCTTGCAGAAATGCATAGTGTGCGCTACTCTATTCATCTAGGGGCCACTACCGCGACTTGCGGGAAGTCTATTGGTAGAGTGGGATGAAGAGAAATATTGTTGAGTTTGTGGCTAAGTGCTCTACATGTCAGCAGGTTAAGATAAAGCATCAGAAGCCTAGTAGACCTATGCAGTAGTTCATTATTCCTACTTGGAAGTGGGAAGAAGTGAACATGGACTTCGTGATGGGTTTGCCTCGAACTCATCATCTGCATGATTTAGTTTGGGTCATTGTATATAGGATGACCAAATCAGCCCATTTCCTTCTATTTCATACCTCTTATTCAGCCGAGGATTACGCCAGACTCTACATTAGAGAGTTGGTCAGATTACATGGTGTTTCGTTATTTATTATCTCAGATAGAGGTACCTAGTTTACCTCTCACTTTTGGAAAACGTTCCAAAATGGTCTTGGTACCCAAGTTCATCTCAGTACAACCTTTCATCCTCAGACAGATGGTAAATAAGAAAGGACCATTCATACTCTAGAAGATATGCTAAGGGTGTGTGCAATTGATTTCAAGGGTAGTTAGGATGACCACTTTCCTTTGATTGAGTTTGCATACAACAACAACTATCATTCCAGTATTAAGATGGATCTAGTCGAAACTCTCTACGGTAGGAGATGCAGATCTCTAGTTGGTTGGTTCAAAGTTAGTAAGGCCTCAGTCATAGGGCCTGACTTAGTATTTGATGCCTTAGATAAAGTCCAGATGATCAGAGAAAGACTCCGGGTTGCTCAGAGCCGACAGAAGTCTTATGCAGACGTGCGTAGAAAAGATCCCAAGTTTGAGATTGGTTATTATGTCTACCTAATGATCTCTCCCATGAAAGGAGTGAAGAGGTTCGTCAAGAAGGGAAAGCTTAGTCCCCGATATATTGGTCCCTTCAAAATTATCAGTCGCTTCGGCAAAGTAGCTTATGAACTTGAATTGCCTTCAGATCTAGCTGCAGTCCACCCAGTTTTTCATGTTTCTTTGCTCAAGAAGTGTATAGGTGACCCAGCAGTTGTAGTCCCTATTCAGAGCATTGATGTTCAGAATAGCCTTTCTTATGAAGAGATTCTGGTCGAAATCCTAGACTATTATACTCGTAGACTGAGGAACAAAGAAGTCCCTCTAGTCAAAGTTTTGTGGCAGAATCATTCCATTGAGGGAGATACTTGGGAAGCATAATCTGACATGCGTACCAAGTATCCTCATTTTTTCTCCGCCAACTCAGATCAAGCTCAAGGTAATAGTTCTCCTTAAGCTTACTCAGTGTCATGTTCAGTGTTTATCATAAACTTGGTATCAACTACCATTGCATATTCAGTCATGCATTCATGTATCAGTTCAGTTATGTAATTATGCATCAGACAAGCATTCTTATTTTGAGAACCTTAGTTCCTTAGAACACTCAGTCATGCATTCATGAATAAGTTACACATGCATAAGATATGCATGTTCAGTATGATATATTCAATTATCAGTCATGTCAATCATGAAATCATGTTTCAGTATTCATGTTTAGTATGTACGTCGGTTATATTCTCCCCTCACTTTTCATCTCATTCGAGGATGAATGTTCTCAAGGGGGAGATATTGTAATACGCCATACTTTTTTCTAGCTTAGAATTGTTCCAAGAAATTTAGAAGCTTTTTTTGAAAGATAAATGCACTTTTGTATGTCATATTTTTAAGATTTTCACTTTTTGTCATGTGGGAAATTCAATAAGCTTTCCATCGATATAAGATTCGTTTTAATCCGATAATCGAGTAAGAAGTTATGATTATTTCAAGTTCCCATCGTAAAACAGTGCCATATTGGTCAGTGACGCGCTGCGCCACAAGATAAAATGGAAATTTTCCTTTTCCAGTGTCTCAGCGCGATTTCCCCAACATCTCTCCAAACTTCCAGGTCATAAAGGAAGTGGCAACGCGATGGCTCCGTATCGCGTCGTCCCTCAGTTTCCCAATTGTCAAATTCCAGTGACACGACGCGATAGCACCACATCGCGCCAGGGGTCCAATTCGGGAAATTTTTACTGAAATTACAAGACACGTCCAGGGTTAAAAGGGTTAATTTTCCACCCCTATTTAAGCCCTTTAACACATGATTCAGCCATTTTTCACGCAAAATACACTCTTTTCTCTCAAAAATCTCTCAAGAACAACCTAGGGCTTTTCATAGAAGATTCAGAATCAAGAATTTTCTCTGTCAATCTTCGTGTATTTATGAACCAAGGTATACATAGTGTTCATTCATGGACTCTTTTTGTCCATGAATTCCAAGAATCCCTTTTCTAAATTCAAGTTTATGGATTTTCTTATGAATTTCATAATTGGGCTGCTCTTGTTCATGTGGATAATGAGAAATTGAATTCTACTCCATGTTGGGTGATAAATTCTATGTGGGTTAAATTATTATAGATATAGAGTCATGCAAACCTATGACTAACCCTTGAATGATGCAATTAGAATTGAACCATGATGTTTAATTATTGTACAATGATGTTTACATATACCATGCCTACAATATGTTTGATTAAATGCCTAGATGAAGGAAAAGTGCCTAACTAGCATGATACCATAAAATCCCCATGTATGTACAAGTTATGCCTATCACATGTTTTGATGAAATACTTCTATAAATGTATTATGGATTATGATATTAGTTATATGTTCAAGTAAGTTATGCTTGGTCAGTTTCCTTCCATCGAGTCCTGGGGGTACTCGTACCCGAAATATTAGTTGTGTGCCTAGAGCCATGTCATGTTTTCAGGATTCTATCAGTCAAGTTATGAATCCTTAGACTTTAGACAGTCTTATGACTTAGGAAATCTCCATGATTTCATGAACTCAGTCAGTGGTCAGATATCAGTAGTTTCCGTCAGTCAACGAAATTCAGTAACTCAGCCCATGTTCAGTTCAGTAAATCATGTTCATAGTCTATTAAGATAGGAGTAGGAATTAGCACCGAGTGATCCCAAGGATGGGAACATACACTATCAGATGAGGGTGTGATTCTTAGAAGTCATCCTTACGTTCCAGAACTATGTAGCCAGCAAAGGTTGAGACATCAACATTGTCCGATGAAAGTTTATGAGGTGGATAAGCACTGTTATATAAGGGGCCCACCATTTTATTTTAAGGAAACTATCAGATGAGGGTCACCCATAGCTTGTCCTTACCAGTGGAGCGGTATTGACACCTTTCCAATTGGGGTTATAGATTGGACCCCAACTCAGTCATAATGGCATATTAGGGGCATATTGGTTAGATAACTACTTACCACAGTTTCATGTTACAGAATCAGGACTGTCAAACACAGTCAGTCAGTCTCAGTAATAGAACTCAGATAGTTCTTCAAATTTTAGGACTGTCAGATACAGTACGGGACTCAGCTAGTTCCATTAGATTCAGGACTATCTAATACAGTCACTCATTTTATCAGTTATATCAGTTATTGGTATGTCATGTTATCAGTATTCAGATTCAGTAATCATGTTATCATGGTATCAGTGTCAGTTATTATGTCTCATGCATGTATTATTACACTCATGATAGTTAGTCTGTTATTGTTATTGTTAATGCATATGAACCCCATGCATTCAGCCTATCTCACATGCATACCAATACATTCAAAGTACTGACGCATTTGCGCTATGGTGTCTTATACCATAGGTTCAAAGACATGAGATTCAGAGCATCAGTAGATTCCAGTCTCAGCTTTCAAAGTTAGTAGTGAGTCCTCATCTTTCGAGGAAATGTCCATCATTTTATTATCTCAGTAATTAGTTTATTAGTTAGAGTTAGTTGGGGACATGTCCCATCAACTCCTTATTCAGACAGTCACGTTTTAGAGTCTTTCCAGACTACAGTATGTTCAACTAGCTTATTTCAGTTGTTTTGGGTATTTCATACCCCTCCCAGATATTACATTTTTATCAGATACTATGTCTCCGTTTTGAACCTTATGGACTTTCAGTTGATGTTTCCGCATTATAAAGTATTTTATGCAGTATACAGGTACAGATATCAGTCATGGGTTAGCTTGTGGTCCTTTGGGTCATGAGCACCGTATAGCATTTCGGGTATCAGATTTAGGGCATTACACGTGTATTTGAAGTTCACCTCTATCTTTCTATAGCAGTTATGTCTTTACTAGTATTCGAAATGGATATTATTCCTTTGTGGTTATTTTTTTGATGTATTTGTCTCTTGGATTGTATTAGTAGTTCTTACACTATTGACACTTTGTTTTGGGCATGATTGGAATTTTGGATAAGTTCTTTCTGCATTATTATGATTACTTATATGGTTCGGCTTCATTCTAGAAGCCTTATCTTGGGGTATTTCTATCTTTTCCTCTTTTCATATCAGTTTTGGTGTTAGGCTTACTTGTCAAGGTGTGCTGCGATAAGTGCCATCATGACCCTCGTTCTTGGATCGTGACAAAAGTATTTTAAAAAGACTTAAGGGGTGCCAAAAACTTTTTGTATTTACACTTTAACCCATACCCTATCCTTTTATCCCAAACCCTAAAAATTTAAATGGAAAAGAAAATGGTGTCTATTTCTCCAATTAAGTTTTGAGAATGTCCTTTTATCCAAATCTTCTCATAGTCAGCAACATATAATAGATAGATAGTCTAAATTTAAGGCTAGACTGAGGGTTTCATAAGGATAAATAAACATGAATGTTGAAGCTGTAAGTTGAGGATGCCCGCCTCCTCGCCCGCCCTAAGAGTCTTGAAGTTGAAGGAGTTTAAAAGATTGCATAATATTCTGCTCATTCAATTGAGTGGTGTCCTTCATCTCCTCATCAACTACTAGTGGTATCTTAATGGTGTTGTTGAGCAGTGTAGTTACGACATGGTTTCTCTTAACTTTGTTTTGGGGGATATAGTTAGGTCCCAGATAATATCCTCTCATATGCCACTCACTCGGCTCTTATTTACCCTTGTAGTAGTACTTCACATCATCCATAACAGTGTGCCTATCAGGAAAAGGTTTTCCTATTACGTACTTTACCAAATTGTTCATCATCTTCTGGTCTTTTATATTGGGAATCTACAATTACTTTTTGATATTCCGAATAAAAACACATACAAAATTTTCTCACAAGAAAAAAATCTGTTGAATTACAACAACAAACAAGAAATAAGAGGATCTCTATTTATACTCTTCACTTCCTTTTACTTTTCTACGCGTCAAACCCGAAAAAACAAGGGAGTGTAGCCCAAACCCGCAAAACAAATCATATATATATATATATATATATATATATATATATATATATATATATATGTCAAGGTCCCGTGCATATATGTTATTTTTTAGTCTCAATTTATGTGACATAAATAAAAGTTAGGTAATCAATCATAATTTTAATATACTTTAGATATTCTAAGTTATTAACTGTCGTGATTTTATAATATTTTTTATGTAATTTTTAAATAATACATGTTACTCTCCTTGTTCAAACTTTTGTAGCATTGCTAGTCAATTATATTTGTAAAATAATTTAAGTTCTTAATTATTGAGATTTATAATACCTTTTTTTATTCCAATTTAAGTGGCTCTGATATAATTTCTAGAGTTAACCAAATATTTTATATCTTTATAATTTTTTAAGTTGTCAATTATTGTGATTTATAGTATGTTTTAAAGTATTTTTTTAAAAATATATAAAAAATTAATTTTTTTTAGATACTTTAATATGTTAACTATTGTAATATATAATACTTTTTATATGATTTTCAAATAATACATGTTACTCTCTTTCTCTAAACTATTGTGGCATTGATATTCAATTATATTTTTAACTATTCCAATTTAAGTGGTACTGATATAATTTTGCGAGTCAATCAAATATTTTATATCTTTTAAATTTTGTAAGTTGTTAATTATTGTGATCTATAGTATTTTTTTATGTACTCTTATGCAATATATAATAGATTAATTTTTTTAAGATATTTTAAGCTATTAAATATTGTAATTTATAATACTTTTTATGTAGTTTTCAAATAATGTATGTTACTCTCCTTGTCCAAAATTTTGTGGCATTGATAGTTAATTATATTTTAAAATAATTAAAAAATTTAATTCCTATGATTTATAATACTTTTTAAATGGTGTCACGACCCAAAAATGAAGGTCATGATGACACTTGTCGCAACGTACCTTGACAAGTAAGTCTATCACTCAAACTGATACAAAAAGGAGGAAAAGACAGAAATATATCAAAGTAAGGCTTATAGAATTAAGCCGAACCATACAAGTAATCATAACAATATGGAAAACACTATTCAAAATACTGATCATGCCCAAACCGAGGTGTCAATAGTGTAAGAACTACTAATACAATCCAAGAGTCAAATACATCAGAAAAATACCCACAAAGAAATAATATCTATCTACGAATACTAATAAAGACATAACTATTATAGAAAGATAGAGGTGAACTTCGGACGCACGAATGTCCAACCGCAACCTTGGAAGCTCCAACAATCGCCCAAGTCAAGAAAGCTAAGGCGTGCTCGAGCTAGGACCTGCACCGAAAGGGTGCAGTAGGCATGAGTACGATCCACTTGTACTTAGTAGGTATCATAGTCCTCTCCCAAGCAAAGTAGTAAATAAAGCATTCAAAATATACACTAAGGACACATCACCTGCAATCAGAAAATGTCCCACAACGGTAGCCCACACCACTTGCACTAATAGTTCTAATATATCACATATATTGCAACATCACAACAAGATAGAACACAAGTATGCATTATATCACATATAAGTAGAAAAAGAGGGAACATGCATGTACAAGATCATCAAATACAAGTAAAATAAGATAAGACAATCACATAAATGGCAAGTTAATATGGCAATACAACACAATAAAGTAAGTTCAATGTATATGATGATGATGATTATGCACTAGTTCATCGCACAATATCCATATACACCTACGGAGGCAAGCCTCCCAACGCAGTACCCATGGGGGGGTCGTTAACCCAAATACAATCCACATATATCATATCTTCTTTCTGGCACATCCCTCAGAAATGTGTTATTAAATATTGCCAGTGTTTCTTGGACATTGTCATGATAGTGCCAATGTTTCATGAATAAGTATGATATAAAGGTGTAATGCTCACAACCAATTATAATGAGTATTTCCGCAATCAACCACATGATATATTTCCACAACCAATCACAATAATACATTTCCACAACCACATGAGCCACTATCCACTTATTATTTTCATTTCATTCATGAATTTCCACATGTATCATATGCCAATAAAGTATGAATATAATCACAATATAATCACAATAAATCAATAAATCACAATATAATAATTCACATGTATTCAAGGCTATCAGTGTCACATAGGATCCCACACAATCACACATATCATATAATATCTCAATTTCAATAATTAAATCACATAAAGTCCTCCCCACACGGGCACAACACATAGATAGCCATTTTTCATGATTAGTTCCCACCCTTAATATGTATTTTGTATCATCGTTTACTACCTAGCCTAGCTAAAAAAGTTAAGACATAACCTACCTCAAAAGCTGAAACCGATCTTCTACACTTTGAACCCACGACCTTAATTTTCATGAACAATCTCTAACTCCACTGAAAAAATCAATTATGAAATCTACGCATAAAAAAAAACCAACAACACCCATATTGACTACTTTTGGTTCAAGGTCAAAATGGACCTCCGGAATGGGTTTTCAAAACAAAGGAAAAAATTAAAACTTTACTTCAAAAATATGTTTTCCATATTTTTAGGAACCTACAGCTGAAACCCAAGTTAAATTGAGTAAAAACTGAGGTTCAAATCAAAGAAAAATCATTTCTGAGCTTTACGGGTAAATTCTTTGAAATCCGTGTTAAAATCAAGAATCAAAATTATTTTGAAGTTTAAATTGATGAAAAACTAGTAATTATAATATAAAAACATTATTCAAGTGAAATTGGAGTTTAAAATCAAGCGTAAGATTTTGTAACACCTCGTATTTTTGGGCTATTCTTTGAACTGTCGTTCCTATGTGTATAAGTTATAATCCAAGTAATTCACATGTGGATATAAGTTTTATGATCTTTATCCTCATGTTTTATGTGCTTTTGAGAAGAAAAATGTTCATAAAAATCACTTAGGACAAAGTTGTGCTTAGAGCCTTTGACTTATCCGAAGTTTGGTATTCAATTCTACAAGGATCTACTTGAATGTGTATAAAATTTTATATAGATGGAATTTTGTAGATAAAGACCCACCAAATTAAATATAATTGAATCAGCTTTCCAACGATACCAATTTTGTCTTAATCCGATACCCGAGCAAAAAGTTATGGCATTTTTCGTTAAAGGCAGTAAGCCGACGTGATTGGGACGCGACGCGATGGAAACCGCGTCACTGAACTATTTCACATTTTATTTTAGTTTCTAAAGGGTCTAGGGGCACTTTGGTCACTTCCCCTCACCCAAATCTGCCCATAACACTTAATTTCAGCCCCCAAAAGCATTAGATACATGATTTCTCATCCTTTTCTCTCCAAGAAAACCTTAGCCCCCTCAAGAACACCAAGAAATTCATCAAATTTTATTCAATACAATCAAGAAATTAATGTTCCTAATCCAATAAGTTCAAGAAAAAGCTTTCAATAACATTCCCAAGACTTCCAAGTCAAGCTTTCAATTTCAAATCATCTATTAAGGTATATGGGAGTTCATCCATGGGTCCTCTTTCACCCATGGAGCCCAAAACTCTTTTATTTCAATTAAAGAATAAATTTTTCGATCATTATGTTATTTTAAATGGTCAAGAAAGATTGAATTTCATGTTTTCATGGTGATTTTAATTAATTTTAGCCCATGTGTGATTCCATACAAGATTTTGAATTCCCCATGCTTGAATTTGAGTTTCCAATGCTTTATTCAAGTGAATTCCATGATAGATCCTAAATTCACGATTTTTAACAACATTCCCATGTTTTAAATTCATGCTATCCACATGTTTGATGAAATTCCCATATCGTGTTCAATCAATTTCAAGATGAATCCCCAAGTTATGAATTTTACCATGTAACTCTATTGTTTACCCATGTTTAAGACATTCTTAGGTTCAAGATATGATCTTTACATGTATGATTAAAAGTCCATGTCCTATTTTAAGTGAATTTCATGTGAATTCCTAAATTCATGATTTTAGTTATGTAATCATGCTATGCTTCCATGTTTAAGATATTCTTATTTCCAAGTCCATGATCCCCGTGTGTTTGGTGAATTTCCCCATGTTAAAGTATTAATCTCCATGTGCTTGATGAAATACCCAAGTGATGGGTTTCTTTAAATAATGCTTACTTATTATGGTCTCAAATGCTCTCATGTGTCCTTATTATCTATGTTATCGAGTCCTGGGGATATTGAATACCTAAAATTTTGTTGTTTATCTAGTCTCCAATTGAAATAGAATGATTTCGTAGTATCCTGAACAGTAGCATTTGGTCAGTCAATAGAATCAGTGTGAGTTCATTCAAGTCTAGTACAGTCTAGTGATTAGTTCAGTGTCGATTCAGTTGGGAGTAGGATTCAGCACCAAGCGAACCCATGGATGGGGGCATTCTTGCCAGCAGAGAGTTTGACCCTTAGTAGCAGTCCCTGAGTTACAGAAATATGTAGCCAGTGTAGGGTAAATTGACGTAACCATATACATCATATGATTCTTCCTGATAAATTAGGGTTGACCCAGCTACTGTTAGTAACCCATGGCATGGTGCTAACACCCTTCCAACTGGGGTTACAGGTTGGACCCCAAATCAGTCTATAATTGGGGTATGTCGGTTAGATGATAACTCCTACAGTTATAGTTTCAGTATTCAGTATTCAGTTCAGAACTCAATTCAATTTCAGGTTTGCTTGACCATAGCATACAGTAATCAGTTATTAGTATTTTAGTATTTCAGTTTATAGACTATTTCAAAATCATATTATACGCTTGGTCTTGCATTCTCAGATAATACAGTTTACAGGCATTCATGTTTAGTCATCTCATGTTGTTCAGTTAGTCCTTATCTCATATGCATAGTACTCTACAGTTTCAGTTCAGTTGTTCAGACTAAGTACAGTCAAGTCTGACATGACCAGTATTCAGCTATTAGTCATTTAGTTAATCCGATAAGCTTAGTATATGTTATGTTTGGTTTTGTATGTTTAGGTATTCGTGCTCAATATAATTGTATATTCGTATCCTCAATGTTATGTTAGTTTTTATCACGTGGTTCCAGACTCAGTATTCATACAATATTCATATTTTACCGTATCCCAGCTTCAGTTCTACTTATATCACTAAAGTAAAGCTTTAAGAAACTAAGTGTAGAGATTCACCATGTTATCAGAGTATGTTTGTCACTCATGCTTTAAGATATTTTCAGTTTATTCCAGCCTATTGGTGAGTCTACTTACACTTAGCATGCATTTTTAACATTATGTATGAAATCAATTTTACTTATTGCATTCACCCCTGCATACTTAGTACATTCCAGAAGTACTAATCCATATATATGGCTTTGTGGCTACATTATTTCATAATGTAGGTACCATTTGTAGCCCGCGCATCATGATCAAACAATTGCAGTTTCCAGCCAGCAAGTGATGAGTTCTCTTATTTTGAGAACTCCAGACAGTTTTAGTTCATGTACAGTTCATTTATTTTCATATGTATTGATTAGTGGTAGTTGGAGGCATGTCCCAGCTATCTATAGTCAGCATAGTAGAGGCTTCATAGATATCAGTCAGAGTTAGTCATGTAAATTTCAATTTCTTCCTTAAGTTTTATCAGATTGTTAACTTTATCAGTAAAGTATTTATTCAGATTATGCCATGAATATGTTAACGCACAGCAAAACTTGTTATTTATTTTATTATAATTCAGTTGCTTAACAGTATGCCAGTTCAAGGGTTAGCTTGGGATCACTTGTAGTTCCAACCACCGTGTGGCATCCAGGGTGTACTCTCGGAGCGTTACAGATTTTTGGGGTTTTGAGAAATTTATCTAGAAATTGCTAAGAAAATGGTGGATTCTTACCCTAAATCCATAATAAAATCAAGAAATAGGTGTTAATCTAGCTTCCCAAGCTCCCACAAGCTTCACTTTTAACCTCTCATACTATTTTAGGGTTAAACTCTCAAGAGACAAGATGAAAAATGAGCAAAATGGACCCAATAACTATTTTAATAGTGCAGAAAATCTGCACTGGCAAGGAAAAAATCTATTGTTTTTCTTATTTTAAGTTCAATCCAGACTTTGATAGGGTGTTCGAAATTTGTTCGGAGCCCGATATATGCAAGCGAACTATGTAACCACACTAAATTCGATGTTTCGAATGCGTTGGCAAATTCGGATTTTTGAAAAAAAAAACATCATTTAAAAAAAGTTGACTCCCGAAACTCGAAATTGAAACTTTCCAAGCCGAGAATCGAAATAAGATTTTTAAAGCCGTAAAATTACACCAAATATGCTAACACCCTAAAATTGACATTTCAGATATATTGGCGAAGTCGGATTTACTATCCGAGGTCATTTCGACCAAATATGAGTCCCACACCCATATTTTTAATTTTTCAACTTTTCAACCAACAGGTAGAAATGAGCTCGGGTGCACCAGGACCCGAGACAAAGGTCTACCTAGCCTAAAATCGATATTTCGTAGCTGTTGGCGTAATCCGCTTGGCCATCCATCTCACGGATCAAAAGATATCCATATAAGTCCAAAATAATGCTCTTGAAGACATCAAAAACCACAATATCGCATAAATTATACCAAAATGCATTGGAAATCATGCCAATCACTCCCACACCCCAAAAATATCATAATGCAACTACGGGGAGGAGTAAAACAATCAAATCACACAAAATCACAAATTTCATATGTTTCATCAAATTTTTAGGTCGTTACGTCATCCACTATTAAAAATCTAGTTCATCCTCGAACTAAGGGCAAAGAAATACTTGAATCAATGAAGAGCTGAGGATAAGAACTATGCATATCAAACTCAACCTCCCAAGTAGCTTTATCTATAGGTCGATGTCACCACTGTACCTTAACTATAGGGATCACTCTAGAGCGCAACCGCCTAACATCCCTAGTCAAAATGGAGATCGGTTCCTCAACAAATCACAACCGCTCATCTAACTGAACTAACTCCCAATGAATAATATGAGTCTCATTCGGAATATAACGGTGAAGCATATAAACATGAAAAAACTGGATGAACAGCTAGATCAGGGGGCAAAGCCAACTCATAAGCCACATCACCAACAGTCCGAAGAATCTAAAATAGGCCAATATACTTGGGGCTAAGCTTTCCCCTCTTCCCAAACCTCATCACACCCTTCATGGGTGAAACTCAAAGGAACACACGATCACCAACACTAAATCTCAAGGCACGAAGTCTACAATCAACATAACACTTTTGCCTACTCTGAGCTGCTCTAAGTCTATCCTGAATGACCCAGACTCTATCCAAGACTCATGAAGCAAGTCCGTACCTCGAGGTCTCACCACTGAAACATCAAACCAACCCACTAGGAGCAACAATGTCTACCATACAATGCCTCAAAAAGAGCCATATCAATACTGGAATGGTAGCTATTATTATATGCAAACTCTGCTAAAGCCAAAAGTTGCTCCCAATGGCCCCCAAAATCCATAACGCATGCGCGGAGCATCCTCTAAAATCAAGATAGTCCTCTCTGACTGGCCATCAATCTGGGTGAAATGCTATGCTAAGATCAACCTGAGTACCCAACTCTTCTAGAAAAGTCTTCCAAAAGTGAGATGTGAACACAAAATCTTGATATGAAATAATAGACATTGACGCACCATGCAGACGCATAATCTCACGAATGAAGATAGGGCTAACCTCTCAGCACTGAATGAGACCCGAACCAGAATAAAATGAGCTGACTTAATCAATTGATCCATGATTACCCAAACACTGTTAGAACTCTGAGATGTAAGAGGAAAACCAGTCACAAAGTTCATAGTGATTAGTTCCCACGTCCACTCGGGAATGGTCAACCTCAGAAGCAATCTACCAAGTCTCATATGCTCGAACTTCACCTGCTGATAATAAAGGCAATGAGCTATGAAGTCCGCCACATCTCGCCTCATACCACCCCACAGTAGTGTTATCTCAAATCACGATACATCTTAGTCACACCTGAATGGATAGAATACCTGAAATAGTGGGCCTCCTCCAAGATTAACCTAATCTAATCACCCATTCTTAGCACACAAACTCGACCTTCAATCCGCAAAAATCCATATGAATCAAGTGAGGCTTCCTTAGCCTCCCCACTCAACACCTTATCTCAAATCAACCTCAATCCAACATCATTAAACTGATGAGCTCAACTCTGCTCCATCAAAGAAGATCTAGCCTCCACAAAAGGCAAAACACACCCAAGTGTCGAAATATCAAGCCTAACCATCTTTTTAGCTAAAAACAGGACCTCTAAGGCCAAAAGACTCTCCTGGGTCAAAAGATGTGCCAAGCTACCCATGTTATTCAAATTTTGACTCAAGTTATATGCAACTATATTAGCCTTGCCCGGATGATAGAGAATAGTCAAGTCATAATCCTTAAGCAACTTAAGCCAACAGCGTTGCCTCATATTAAGATCTCGCTGGGTTAAGAAGTACTGAAGGCTACGATGATCTGAAAAGATCTCACAAAAGACTCCATACAAGTAATGCCTCCACAATATCAAGGCAAACACAATTACGCACAACTCCAAATCATGGGTAGGATAATTCCTCTCATGAGGCTTCAACTAATGAGATGTATACGCAATCACCTTGCCCTCCTGCATCAACACAACACTCAATCTAACACCATAAGCATCACAAAACATGATAAATCCCATACCCTCCTTGGGCAAAGCCAATATAGGAGCTGAAGTCAACAAATCCTTGATCTTTTGAAATCTTGTCTCACAAGCATCGGACCACTGAAAAGAAATCTTTTTTGGGTCAACTTGGTCAATGGAGATGCAATAGATGAAAAACCCTCGATAAAACATCGATAATAGCCTGCTAAGCCAATAAAACTCTGAATCTTGGTGGGTGAAGTAGATCTAGCCCAATCACGAACCACGATAATATTGGTTGGATCAACCATAATACCTCCCTTAGTCACCACATGATCCAAGAAAAAAATAGTCTCCAACCAAAACTCGCACTTAGAGAACTTTGCATACAACTTCTCATCCCTTAATCTCTGAAGCACAATCCGCAAATGCTCCTTATACTCAGCCTCACTCTTGGAATACACTGAGATATCATCTATAAATACAATAACAAAGGAGTCGAGATACGATTGAAACACCCGGTTTATCAACTCCATGAACGCGACAGGGGCATTGGTCAACCCAAAAGACATGACCAAGAACTCATAATGACCATATCAAGTCCAAAAAGCTATCTTTGAAATATCCGAAGCTCGAATCCTCAATTAGTAATAACCAGATCTTAAATCAATCTTTGAAAACACCGCAGCATTCTGAAGTTGATCAAATAAATTATTAATGTGAGGAAGAGGATACTTATTCTTAGCTATCACTTTATTCAACTTTCGATAATCAATACACATCCGTATAGTCCCATCCTTTTTCTTCACAAACAAGACAGGCACACCCCAAGATAAAACACTAGGTCAGATAAAACCCTTATCCAACAACTCATGCAACTGATCCTTCGGTTTCTTTAATTCTGCTAGGCCCATCCTATTAGGAGGAATAGAAATGGGCTTGGTGTCTTTTCAACATCAATAGTAAATCAACATCTCAATCCAGAGGCATACCAGGCAAGTCCGTAAGAAACACATCCATAAACTCATGGACAATACAGATAGAATCCAAGAAAAGAGGTGAAACAACATTGGTGTTATGAATATGAGTCAAGAATGATAAACGTCTTCTCTCAATCAATTTACGAGCCTGAACATAAGGTATAATCCTCTTAGGACCAGAATTAAGTATACCCTTTCAAGCTATATTTGGCATTCGCAGGGATGCTAAAGTCACAGTCTTAGAAAAACTATTTAAGATAACATGATAAGGATCCAACCAATCCATACCAAAAATAACATCAAAATCAGCCATATCTAACACAAGCTAGTCTACCAAAAGTTCATGCCCAGCAAAAATCACAACAAAATATTGGTACACTCGATCCACCACTAAAGAATCACCTACTGGGTAGATACACGAATAGGCATGGCAAGAGGCTTACTAACAGAATCAACCCAAGGCAAAATATAAAGACACATAGGAGAAATTTGATCCGGGATCAAATAATACAGATGTCGTTCTAAAACAAATGGGGACAGTACCTGTGCTCACAACATTAGAAGCCTCTGCCTCAAGTCGGGCTGGTATAGCATAACACTGATCAGGACCACCAACTGCCTAGGTGGTCCCACGACTTCAACTATGGGATCCACTTTCTTTACCTCTCGCACCTCTGGTAGAACCCCTATCTCTCACAACTGAAATAAGAGTAGCTCAAATTACCCAACAGGGATAGTCCTTGGCCTCATGTCCAATCTCATCACACATATAGCAAACTCTATGACCATCCACAATATGATAAGGTACAAATACACCCGAACATCCACCCTAAACTACTGAACTAGAAGATCCACTACCGGAACTCTGTAAAGTCACCACTGGCCTACCATGGTATCCATGAGAACCTCTAAAATATTTGCCCCGAGAGGTGTGACTCTTGATCTCACCAAACCGTCACGCTTTCTTGGAGCCTCCTTGAGATGCACTAAGAATACCCTTTTTCATCTTTGTATGATCCGTTATACTCTGGAAAGAAACCCCAAACACAATAATCTAAGATATATCCAACTAAAGAAAAACATCCAA
The DNA here is from genome assembly GCA_030864215.1 of Capsicum pubescens. Classification (NCBI taxonomy): domain Eukaryota; kingdom Viridiplantae; phylum Streptophyta; class Magnoliopsida; order Solanales; family Solanaceae; genus Capsicum; species Capsicum pubescens. The sequence goes on from CM061538.1 coordinate 254,702,230, forward strand.
ACCCTTCACGAACTTTTGAACCTTCTTAGACTCAATGAAAATGCTATCATAGGAATATCTGGACAGGGCATAAAAGTGTGCCTTATACTCAACAACTGTCACGGAGACCTGCTCCAAATAATCAAATTCATTCCGCATATGATCTCTCAAACTGAAAGGTATAAATCTCTCTAGAAAAACCTCGATGAACTGATTCCAAGTCATCTCAGGAGAATCACGGGGTCTACAACTGACAAGTGACCTCCACCAATCTCTCTCTATATCTCTCAACTGATAAGATGTAGTATAAGCCACACTACTCATGTAGAAAAAGTGAAACACAACTCAGAATACAAGGTATCAAAGAACTTCGCATGATAAAAAATAAAATAAGTAAAGTTTCCTAAAGACGTCATATAGCCTCTCAAAGATAGATACGAACGTCTATGTACCGATCCTCTAGACCCTATTAGACATATCATTCTTACACCATTGAGACCAATGAAACCTGGCTTCTCTGATACCAATTGGTCACAACCCAAAAATAAGGGTCATGATGGAACTTGTCGCGGCGTATCTTAACAAGTAAGTCTATCACCCAAACTGATACAAAAAGAGGAAAAGACAGAAATATACCAAGGTAAGGTTTCTAGAACAAAGCAGAACCATACAAGTAATCATAAAAATATGGAAAAAACTATCCAAAATACTGATCATGTCCAAAACCAGGTGTCAATAGTGTAAGAACTACTAATACAATCCAAGAGTCAAATACATCAGAAAAATACCCACAAAGAAATAATATCTATCTACGAATACTAATAAAGACATAACTACTATAGAAAGATAGAAATGAACTCCGGACACATGAATGTCCAACCACTACCTTGAAAACTCCAACAATTGCCCGAGTCAAGCAAGCTGAGGCGCACTCGAGCTAGGACCTGCACCGAAAAGACGCAGTAGGCATAAGTACGGTCCACTTGTACTCATTAGGTATCATAGACCGATCAAGCAAAGTAGTAAATAAAGCATTCAAAATATACACTAAAGGAACGTCACCTACAATCAGAAAATGTCCTACAATGGTAGCCCACACCGCTTGCACTAATAGTTCTAATATATCACATATATTGCAACATCACAACAAGATAGAACACAAGTATGCATTATATCACATATAAGTAGAACAAGAGGGAATATGCATATAAAAAATCATCAAATACAAGTAAAAGAAGATAAGACAATTACATAAATGGAAAGTTAATATGGCAATACAACATAATATAAAAACAATAAAGTAAGTGCAATGTATATGATGATGATGATGATAATGATGCACGAGGTCATCGTACAACCTCCGGGATCAACGTACAATCCCTGTATACATATACAGAGGCAAGCCTCTCAACCCAGTACCCATGGAGGGTTCGTCAACCCGTATACAATGCACATATATCATATCTTCGTTGTAGCACATCCCTCAAAAAGGTGTTATCAGGTGTTGCCAGTGTTTCTCAGATGTTGCCATGGTGGTACCAATATTTTATGAATGAGTATGATATGAAGATGTAATGCTCACAACCAATCACAATAAATATTTCCACAACCAACTACATGATATATTTTCACAACCAACCACATGATATATTTCCACAACCAACCACAATGATACATTTCCACAACCACATGAGCCAATATTCACTCATTATTTTTATTTAATCCATGCATTTTCACATGTCTGATATGCCAATAAAGTATGAATATAATCACATTACACCAATGGACCCACATTAAGCATTTTAACAACACAATATAATTATTCACATGTATTCAAGGCTATCACTATCACATAGAATCCCACACGGTCACACATATCACATAATATCTCAATTTTGATAATTATATCACCTAAAGGCCCTCTCACATACGAGAACAACACATAGATAGCCATTTTTCATGATTAGTTCTCACTCTTAACATATATTTTGTATCATCGTTTACTACCCAGCACAGTCTGAAAGAGTTAAGCCATAACCTACCTCAAAAGCCAAAACCGATCCGCTACACTTCGAACCCACGACCTTACTTTTCACGAACAATCTCGAACTTCACTAAAATCATCAAATATGAAATCTATGCATCAAAATAAAATCAACGACACTCATATTGACTACTTTTGGTTCGGGGTCAGAATGAACCCCCGAAACGGGTTTTTGAAAAAGGGGAAAAATCAAAACTTTACTTCAAAAACATGTTTCCCATATTTTTAGGAACCTATAGCTGAAACTCAAGTTAAATCGAGTAAAAAACAAGGTTCAAATTGAAGAAAAATCATTTTTGAGCTTTATCGGATAAATTCTTTGAAATCCGAGTTAAAATCAAGAATCGAAGTTGTTTTGAATGTTAAATTGATGAAAAACTAGTAATTATAAGATAAAAACATTATTCAAGTAAAAAGGAGTGAAATTGGAGTTTAAAATCAAGCCTAGAATTTTTGGGGTTTTGAGAAATTTATCAAGAAATTACTAAGAAAATGATGAATTTTTACCTTAAATCCGTGAAAAAATCAAGAAATAGGTGTTAATCTAGTTTCTCAAGCTCCCACAAACTTCACTTTTATCCTCCCATACTATTTTAGGGTTAAACTCTCAAGAGACAAGATGAAAAATGAGTAAAATGGACCCTAAAACTATTTTAATAGTGCAAAAAATCTGCACTGACAAGGGAAAAAATTGTTGTTTTTCTTATTGTAAGTCCAATTCGGACTTCGATGGGTTGCCCGAGATTCATTCGAAGTCCGATATATGCAAACGAACTATGTAAACACACTAAATTCAATGTTACGAATGTGTTGGAAAAGTTGGATTTTTTTTAAAATATTATTTTTTAAAAAAATTATTTTTAAAAAGTTGACCCCCGAAATTCGAAATTGCAACTTTCCAAACTGAGGATCGAAATGTGATTTAAAAGCCGTTAAATTATACCAAATATGCTAACACCCTAAAATAGACATTTCGGATCTACTGGCGAAGTCGTATTTTCTATCTGAGGTCGTTTTGACCAAATGTGGGTCCCACACCCATATTTTTAATTTTTCAACTTTTCGACCAATAGGTCGAAATGAGATCGGGTGCACCGGGACCCGAGACAAAGGTCTACCTAGCCTAAAATCGATATTCTAGAGCTTTTAACGTAGTCCGTTCGGCCATCCATTGCACGGATCAAAAGATATCCACATAAGTCCAAAATAAGGCTCTCGAAGCCATCCAAAACCACAATATTGCATACATGATACCAAAATAAACCAAAAATTATGTCAATCACTCCCACACCCCATAAATACTATAATACAACTATGGGGAGGGGTAAAACAGTTAAATCACATAAAATCATAAATTTTATATGTTTCATCAAATTTTTAGGTCGTTACAAATGGCAATGATATAATTTCGAGAGTCAGAAAAATATTTTATATTTTAAAAAATTTTTAAGTTATTAATTATTGTGATTTAAGGGATTTTTTTTTTGAAATATATAAAAAATTAAAAAGAAAATAATACAAACAAATTAAAATGTATGAAAAAAAAAGGCAGGGAAAAAGACCAATGAAGTTGTGCCAAAGCAGCCATATTGACCTTTAAATATTTTAAGTTGTTAATTATTCTGATGTATAGTATTTTTTACGTATTTTTTGTGAAATATATGGCAGATTAATTTTTTATAGAATATTTTTAGGTGTTCACTACTGTAATTTATAATACTTTTTATTAATATTCAAATAACATAGGTTACTTTCACTGTCCAAAATTTTGTGGCATTAATAGTTTATTATATTTTTAAATAATTTAATTTTTTATTATTGTGATTTATAATAATTTTTCTTCTATTCTAATTTAAGTAGCACAATGCTTAGATAGCCATAATAATTAATTAGGGTGATATAGTAAAATCACAATTAAATCAGGGAAGTAGACATGTCTTAAATGACTTATAATAACTAATTAGAAGTGATATAACAAAATTATTATAAAAAAATACTTGTGAAAAAAAATTAAGTGGATCTCATATAAGACGTCAAGTTAATTTAATATTAAATATAATTATTTTTTTAATACTTAGATGACTTTATTATAATTTTTTAATAAGAATTTTTTAATAATTAGATGACTTATAATAATGAATTAGAGGTGATATAGTAAAATTACGAAGCAAGCAGCAAAGCGGTCGGCAAGCAAGACGACTGGAAGCTGCTCACTCCCTCTTTCATTCACTCTTATTATATAGGGTAATTATTTATGGTACCTTTTATATTATTTTCAAATAACTATCCCAATTTATCCAACACCACAAGAATTTTGAGAAGCAGTTGATTTTTTCAGCATGCCTTTTAAATATTTTTAAATTAATTATTGTAATGTATAGTATTTTTTTACTTAAATATTAAATAAATATAAGTAGTTCTAGAAAAATTCTCAAATAATAATATGTAGAATTTTGAGGAGTTTGTGTTATTTTAAATTTCTTTAAATACTAATAAGTGAGACTTTGAGAAGCTTAGTTGTCATTTTAGAAACTACTCGAATAATAATAAATGAAACTCTAAGGAGATTAGTTGTCATTTTTGAAAAACAATCCTAAGCTCCTCTATTCATATAAGTAATTCTAGAAAAGTCCTCAAATAATAATAAGTAGGATTTTGAGGAAATTGGTTTTTTGAATTTCCTTAATTACTAATAAGTGAAACTTTGAGGAGCTTAGTTGTCATTTAAAAAACTCCTCAAGTAATAATAAATGAAACTTTGAAGAGCTTAGTTGTCATTTTTGAAAAACGACCCTAAGCTCCTCTATTCATATAAGTAATTCTAGATAAGTCCTCAAATAATAATAAGTAGGATTTTGAGGAGTCGGTTGTTATTTTTGAAATTCCTTAAATACTAACAAGTGAAACTTGAGGATCTTAGTTGTCATTTTAGAAACTCCTCAAATAATAATAAATGAAATTTTGAGAATCTTAGTAGTCATTTTTTAAAAACGACCCTAAGCTCCTCTATTTATTTTTTATATGTTTTCAAAATATTTTAAGTTGTTAGACGTTAATTATTATTATTTATAGTATTTTTTATATCATTTCAAAATAATTATCTCAATCTATGCAACACCGCTAGAATTTTGAGAAGCAGTGAATTTTTTCATCATGTCTTTTAAATATTTTAAAATTAATTATTGTAAATAAATATAAGTAATTCTAGAAAAGTCCTCAAATAATAATAAATGAAACTTTGAGGAGCTTAGTTAACATCATATAAGACGTCAAGTTAATTTAATATTAAATATTATTAATTTCTTAATACTTAGATGACTTTATAATAATTTTTTTAATATTAATTTTTTAATACTTAGATGACTTATAATAATAAATTAGAGGTGATATAGTAAAATTATGATTGAATCAGTTGAAGCAGACATGTCATCAAATGTCTATTTTACCTTTTTTATTAAATATTATCAAATTTCTAATATGTAGATGACATATAATAATTAATTAGGGGTGATATAGTAAAATTACGGGGCAAACAGCTGAGCAGTCGGCAAGCAGGATGACTGGAAGCTGCTCACTCCCTCTCTCATTCACTCTTATTTATAGAGTAATTAGTTATGGTACTTTTTATATTATTTTCAAATAATTATATCAATTTATGCAACACCGCAAGAATTTTGAGAAGCAGAAGATTTTTTCATCATGCCTTTTAAATATTTTTAAATTAATTATTGCAATGTATAGTATTTTTGTACACAAATTTTAAATAAATATAAGTAGTTCTAGAAAAATTTTCAAATAACAATATGTAGAGTTTTGAGGAGTTTGGTTGTTATTTTTGAAAATACTAATAAGTGAAACTTTGAGGAACTTAGTTACTCCCTCCGTCCCATTTTATGTGTCGCCATTTGATCGGGCACGGAGTTTAAGAAATAAGGAAAGACTTGGTAATGTTTACCAAATTATCCTTTATTAAAAAATGTGCTCCTATCTTTTTTTTTTTTAATTAAGTGGGACCAACAAGGGTAAAAGTGTAATTGTGTTTTTAAATAGTTACCAAATAAGAAAAGATGACATTCTTTTTGGGACTGACAAAAAAAGAAATGATGACACATAAAATGAGACGAAGGGAGTATCATTTTAGAAACTCCTCAAATAATAATAAATGAAACTTTGAAGAGCTTAGTTGTCATTTTTGAAAAACGACCCTAAGCTCCTCTATTCATATAAGTAATTCTAGAAAAATCCTCAAATAATAATAAGTAGGATTTTGAGGAGCTTGGTTGTTATTTTTGAAATTCCTTAAATGCTAACAAGTGAAACTTGAGAAGCTTAGTTGTCATTTTAGAAACTCCTCAAATAATAATAAATGAAATTTTGAGGAGCTTAGTAGTCATTTTTAAAAAAAATAGATATAAGTAATTCTAAAAAAATCCTCAAATAATAATAAATGAAACTTTGAGGAGTCTAGTTGTCAAGCAATATATATATATATATATATATATATGTATGTAAGTCAGTAAAAAAGGAAAAAAAATTACATGTGCTAATATAATTAATAGAGACAAACTTAGGTTTCTTTATACTTTTACTATTACTAGTTTTGGTTTACGTGTCTCTCTCGCGCATATACCTCACTTTAATGAATTTAATTTTATAAATTCCATGGATATAAAAAGCATGAAATTCATATTTGATTGTTGCTTCTAATAGTAATAAGAATAAGCGAGACAAACTTAGCTTAACTATCAAACAAACCAGCTAATCTAATGTGATTCCTCTATAACCTCTTATCCAAGTTCATGTTTTTTGATAAGCTAAAATTTTGTCAAGTCTGTTGCATACAATATAACTAATTTAACCACCATTCTCTAGAACGTATAATAAAATTATATCAAAAAATTCATAAACCTCAAACCATTGAAATGGTTGGAGTTCATCCACCCTTAATCAAATATCTCGCAAAAACATGATTTTTCAGGGCACATGGACGTGCAGTGGGAGTCATTGGGAAGACCTAATGTGAGTTTTCATTTTTTAAAAATATAACTATGGTATATCACTTCAATGCTTTTTCTATAATATAGAAGAGTGAAGGTAAGCTGGTCAGGGTCGTCCTGCCAGCTTGCCGCCTTTCACCTGCTTCCTTCGTAATTTTACTATATTATCCCTAATTTAATTATTATATGTCATTTATGTATTAAAAAAATAACAATATTTATTTTTAAAAAAAATATATAGATATTTATGACATATCAGCTTCCACTGCTTCAATCGTAATTTTACTATTTCATCCCAAATTAATCATTTAAATTATTAAAATAAATAAAAAATGTTGAATTAACTATTGATGTTTTAAATTAACATGACATCTTATATGAGACTCACTTAAATTTTTTTCACAACTATTTTTTATAGTAATTTTGCTATATCACTTTTAATAAGTTATTATGAGTAATTTAAGACATGTTTATTTTGCTACTTCAATCGTGATATTTGATTGACTGTCAAAATTATATGGGTCACTTAAATTGGAATAGAAGAAAAAGTATTATAAATCACAATAATAAAAAATTTAAATTATTTTAAAAATATAATTGACTATCAATATCACAAAAATTTATACAAGGAGAGTATTATTAGTTATAATAGCTAACAACTTAAAATAGTAAATTACAATGTCAAAAAATATTATAAATTATAATAACTAACAACTTAAAATATCCAAAAAATAATAAAGTAGAGTGAAGGTAAGCTGGTCAGGGTCGTCCTGCCAGTTTGCCGTCTTTCACCTGCTTCCTCCGTAATTTTACTATATTATTCCTAATTAATTATTATATATCATTTATGTATTGAAATAATTAATAATATTTATTAAAAATATAATATAGACATTTATGACATATCAATTTTCGTTGCTTCAATCGTAATTTTACTATTTCACCCCTAATTAATTATTTAAAGCATTAAAATAAATAAAAAATGATGGATTAACTATTGATGTTTTAAATTAACTTGACATCTTATATGAGACTCACTTACATTTTTTTCACAACTATTTTTTATAGTAATTTTTCTATATCATTTCTAATGAGTTATTATGAGTAATTTAAGACATGTTTATTGTGCTACTTCAATCGTGATATTTGATTGACTGTCAAAATTATATTTGTCACTTAAATTGGAATAAAAGAAAAAATATTATAAATCACAATAATAAAAAAATTTAAATTATTTTAAAAATATAATTGACTATCAATACCACAAAAATTGTACAAGAAGAGTATTATTAGTTATAATATCTAAAACACATGGGCTGCCCGGTGAACTAAAAATATTATAAATAATAATAACTAACAACTTAAAATATCTAAAAATATATTTAAAATATAATTTATTATCTAAATTTTATTTATGTCACATAAATTGAACATATATTGTTAGTATACTATATAGAAGTGCGATAAAGCAGTCACCTCTTTCTCGGTGTGTCTGCTTGCTCCGAGATTTTACTATATAACCTTTAATTAATTATTATATGTTATTTATGTATTAAAAAATTAATAATATTTAATAAAAATAAAATAAATATTTATGACATATCTGTTTCAGTTGCTTCAATAATAATTTTATTATTTCACTCCTAATTAATTATTTAAGTCATTTAAGTATTAGAAAAAAATATTTAATAAAATAGATAAAAATTGATAAATTAACTATTGATGTTTTAAATTAACTTGACATCTTATATGAGGCCCACATAAATTTTTTCACAACTATTTTATATAGTTATTTTGCTATATTACTTCTAATAAGTTATTATGAGTAATTTAAGATATGTTTGTTTTGCTACTTCAATCGTGATATTTGGTTCACTGTTGAAATTATATGTGTCACTTAAATTGGAATAGAAGAAAAAGTACTATACGTCATAATAATTAAAAACTTAAATTATTTTAAAAATATAATTGACTATCAATGCCACAAAAATTTGAACAAGGAGAGTATTATTAATTACAATAGCTAACTTAAAATAGTAAATCACAGTGCCAAAAACGTAATATAAATTACAATAATTAACGACTTAAAATATCTAAAAATATATTAAAAATATAATTACTTATTTAAATTTTATTTATGTCACATAAATTGATACAAAAAATAATATATATTGGGCTAGCACGGGCCTTTCGTTATCTAGTTTAAATATAAATATGGTATATCAGATAAATTCAAATATAAGGAATATAGTGGATCAATAAAGAATTTATTATATTATTTTGATGATCTTATTTTGTTGGGTTCGAAGAATTATTACTTGTGTTGAATTATTATAACTTTAGGATTCCAATATTAAAAATAGGCATTAATTTATTTCCATATATTTATTTTATTAGAAACATATATATTTTAGGAGATGTTAATTTAATAAAATAGTAATGGATAGAAAAAAATATAAAAAGATGATTTTGCCTATTGTGTACTTTCTAGTAAAGAAAAGTTTAAATTATTTTTCTAAGATTCTTCACACTTTTAATATATTGTAGATAATATTACTATTAATGTAGATAAGAAAAAAGGGAGAAAAGTTAATACGAGGAACAAGTATGAAACTTATTACTATTTTAATTATTTTTATAATATTCAAAATTAAGGAGACCTAAAATATATGGTAAGAAAAAATTATATTTTAAAAATAAAGTGTCCTAATACACACACACATATATATGTGTGTGTGTATGTATATATGTATGTATGTATATGTATGTATGTATATATATGTATGTATGTATGTATGTATGTTTGTATGTATGTATATATATAATGCTTGATTATTTAACATTAAATAATTTTGTCTATTGCGGAGATTTTAGTGACATGTAAAAAGTTCAAATAACTTTTCAAAAATCCTTCCCATTTTAATATGATAATGTAAACCTAAACGTATATTTTAGTATTGGCATATATATATATATATTTTACCACCCGGTGTTTCAAGTAGTTAATGGATCATCATTTTTGCATTTGCCCTGTAGTATCTCTTTCTCTTGCTGCCAGAGGCTTAAGAGAGACGCACCAATTTGAATCATATCTGTGGTATGATTATTTTCTTCTTTTATTTTTCTATATTAAAATCTTTTCTTGTTTTTATGTCAATTTTTTACAAAATCATTGATTACATTCTGATTACTTAAAACTTTTAAAAATTTGACACTTCTTAATTTTTTCTTATTCTAATATTCTTATATTTATTTTTAAAATTTTCAAATCTTCTTAAATCAAATTTAGTTGTTTTAGAATTCTTAAATTAATGAAAAAAGTATTAGTTGTTTGCTTAGTCATGACTTTTGATTTAAGTATTAATTGTAGAAAAGATAAACTTTTTATATACTAGTAAAATGAAAGAATTATTAGAAAAGTTTGGTATATCTAAAGTACTATATCTCAAGAAAGATTAATGCATCGATTATATTATTAACGCTTGTATAATTTTTAAAATAAACTTTATTAAAAAAGTTTATTTTAAAAAAAAAACTTATGACCTCCGTTTGATTTTGGGCTTAAATCGCTAGTATACTAAAGCCGCCCCTGAGCATATATTTTGTCTTTTTCCACAAAAAAAAATAACGCACTAAAAACTAAGAAAGAGAAATAGCAGAAAGATTTGAGAAGCATATTTGAGGATTTTTCAGGTTTTGATATTTCCCCTCCCTGTACATAGGACTTTATGTTCCCTCTCTATATATAGGACTTTGACGTAAGATATTTAGTATTTTATGTTTAACTCATTCAATTGAAATCATAAAAAGTAAGTCTCTGTTTTAAACAAAATCGTCTTTCATTATTTTTATTAATATTTAAGAGCTCAAAACTAATTAAATATTTATATTAAAATCTTTTCTTATTATAAGTCATTAGAACTAATGACAACTGATGCCTAATTTCATTAGTTTAAGAATTCCTCATGGAATAAACATTATTCAATTTAAAAGCTAATACTTGACATTCTTGAGACAAAATTAGCTAGGAAACTTTGGGGTATTACAATATCTCTCCCTTGGGAACATTCGTCCTCAAATGAGACTGACTGAGAGGGGACAAATGATAAGCCAAAGTACACACTGAACATGAAAACTGAAACATGACTACATAACTGACATTTCTGAGATTCATACAGAGCATGCATATCTGATGCATGATTTCATGACTGAGCTGATACATGAATGCATGACTGAGAATACTGATAAGCTAATCACACATATCTGATATATGAATACATGACGGAACTGATTACATGACTGAGATTTCTAATAACTGAGTCTTCTCACAAGGAGAATGCATGTCTGATGCATGAACACATGACTAATCTGATGCATGAACATATACTTGGATATGCAATGGTACTTAGTATCAAGTTTTAAAAAATAGAATCCTGAATACGAGGCTGATACCAAGTCGTAACTGAAATATGGATATGAAAACTGAAAACCTTAAGGAGAACTGCTACCTTGAGCTAGATCTGAGTTAGCGGAGAAGAGGTGAGGGTACTTGGTACGCATGTCTACTTCTGCTTCCCAAGTATCACCCTCAATGGACTGATTCCGCCAAAGAACTTTGGCTAAAGGAACTTCTTTGTTCCTCAGTCTACGAGTCTACGAGTCTAGTAGTCTAGAGTTTCGACTGGAATCTCCTCATAAGAGATGTTGTTCTGAACACCTATGCTATGAATAGGGACTACAACTGCTGGGTAACCTATACACTTCTTGAGCAAAGAAACATGGAAGCCTGGATGAACTGAGGCTAGATCTGAAGGCAATTTGAGCTCATAAGCTACCTTGCCAAAGCGACTCAGAATTTTGACTGAGCTTTCCCTTCTTGCCGAACCTCTTCACTCCCTTCATAGGAGAGATCTTTATATAGACATAGTCACCAATCTTGAACTCGAGATCCTTTCTACATACATCTGCATAAGACTTCTATCGGATCTGAGTAACCCGGAGTCTTTCTCTGATCAACTGGACTTTCTCCGAGGCATCGAATACTAAGTCAGGCCCTATAATTAAGTTCTCACTAACTTCGAACAAACCGATTAGAGATCTGCATCTCCTACCATAGAGAGCTTTGAATGGAGCCATCCTAATACTAGAATGATAGCTATTATTGTATGCAAACTCAATCAAAGGCAAGTGGTCATCCCAACTACCCTTGAAATTAATTGCGCACGCCCTTAGCATATCTTCTAGGGTATGAATGGTCCTTTCTCCTCGACCATCTGTCTGAGGATGAAAGGTTGTACTAAGATTAACTTGGGTACCAAGACCCTTTTGGAATGCTTTCCAGAAATGAGAGGTGAACTAGGTACCTCTATCTGAAATAATGGATAACGAAATACCGTGTAATGTGACCAACTCTCTGATGTAGAGTTTGGCGGAATCCTCAGCTGAATAAGAGGTATGAACTAGAAGAAAATGAGTTGATTTGGTCATTCTGTATACAATGACCCAAACTGAATCATGCTGATGACGAGTATGAGGCAAACCCATCACGAAGTTCATGTTCACTTCTTCCCACTTCCAAGTAGGAATATAGAACTCCAGCATAGGTCCACTAGGCTTTCGATGCTCTATCTTAACCTGCTGACATGTAGAGCACTTAGTCACAAACTCTGTAAAATCCATCTTCATACCACTCCATAAATAGATCTCTCATAAGTTGCGGTACATATTTGTGGCCCATGGATGAGTAGAGTAGCGCGCACCATGCGCTTCTGCAAGAATTCGCTTCTTTAAGTCATCTACAGCTGGAACACACAGACATCCCTGAAAACGTAAAACACCATCTCCCCCTTGGGAGAAAACCTTTATTTTCTGATCCTTAACTGACTCTTTCAACTTGACTAAACTGGAATCTCTATCTTACTTTTCTTTCACCTCGGAAACTAGAGATGATTCTGAATTACTCTGAACCCATATATCACCCTCCTCTATATCAACTAAGCGAACGCCTAGTCAGGAAAGCCGATGGACTTACTGAGCTAACTTCTTCTTACTGTCCTCAATATGAACAACACTACCTATAGACAGTCTACTGAGAGTATCATCCACTACATTGGCCTTGCTCGGATGATAAAAGACACTCATGTCATAATCTTTCAAGAGCTCTAACCACCTTCTCTGATGAAGATTGAGATCTTTCTGAGAAAAGACATACTGAAGGCTCTTATGATCTGTGAACACATCTACATGAACTCCGTCTAGATAATGCCTTCAAATCTTTAAGTCAAATACTATGGCTTCTAGCTCAAGATCATAAGTAGGATAATTCTTCTCATGGGGTTTAAGCTGTCTGGAGGTGTAAGCTATGACCTAACTATACTGCATGAGGACAACCCAAACCTACTCTAGATGCATCACAATACACTATGAAACCATCTGAACCATCTGGAGGAGCTAGGACTGGAGCTGAGGTGAGTCGAGTCTTAAAATCCTGAAAACTCTTCTCGCAATGATCTGACCACTGAAACTTGAATTTCTTCTGAGTCAATCTGGACATAGGGGATGCACTAGAAGAAAATCCCTCAAAAAACCGCCAGTAATAGCCAGCCAAACCCAAGAAACTCCTGTTATTTGATGGAGAGACAGTTTTGGGCCAGTTTCTTACCGCTTGGTCTTTTGAGGATCTACTCTAATGCCATCACCTGAAACGATATGGCCAAGGAATGCTACTGACCTAAGACAATATTCACACTTACTGAATTTGGAGAACAACTGATGATCTCTGAGATTCTGAAGTACGATTCTGAGATGGTCTGCATGATCACGCTCACTGCGGGAATAGACCAGAATATCATCTATAAATACTATGATGAACATGTCCAAGTACTGCTTGAACACACGGTTTATCAAGTCCATGAAAGCTGATAGGGTATTAGTAAGACCAAAGGACATGACTAGGTATTCGAAGTGACCATATCGGGTATGAAAGGCTATTTTCAAAATGTCACATTTTCTGACTCTGAGCTGATGATAGCCTGATCTGAGGTCTATCTTAGAGAAATAGATGGCACCCAGAAGTTGGTCAAACAAGTCATTAATTCTGGGAAGAGGATGCTTTTTCTTGACAGTAACTTTATTGAGCTGACGTTAATCAATACACATTCTGAGAGAACCATATTTTTTGTGCATGAATAAGACTAGTGTACCCCACAGGGACACATTGGGTCTGATGAATCCCTTTTCTTAGAGATCCTTCAACTACTCTTTCAATTCTTTGAGTTCTGCTGGTCCCATTTTGTATGGCGGAATAGATATACGCTGAGGATCTAGAAGAAGGTCAATGCCTAAGTCTATTTCCCTTTCGGGAGGAACTCCTGAAAGATCTTCAGGAAAGACATCTGAATATTCATTCACTACTGGGACTAATTCAAGACTAAGAGTTTTGGAACTAGTGTCCTTAACTCGAACAAAATGATAGACACATCCTTTAGATATCATTTTCCGTGCCCGAAGGTAGGAAACAAACTGACCTCTGAAAGCGGATACACTACCCTTCCACTCTAGGACGGGTTCATTTGGAAACTTGAGCTGGACTATTCTGTGTCTGTAGTCGACTGCGGTATAGCAGGAATAAAGCCAATCCATGCCGAGAATGACATCAAAATCTGTTATCTCTAATTTGACTAAATCTAGTAAGGTGACTTTCTAAAATATATTAATCGGGCAGTTCCTGTATACCCATCGGACTATGATGATTTTACCCACTGGGGTAAATACTGAAAAGGGATCTGCTAGAATTTTTGGACTGACTCTGAAATCAACAGTTATATAGGGAGTAACGTAAGACTGGGAAGCACATGGATCTAGCAAAGCGTAAATATGCACATAAAAGATCTGTAACGTACTAGTAACCACATCAAGAGAATTTTTTTGATCTTGCCAGGACTGGAGAGCATAGAGTCGATTTGGACGTTGCCCACTAGTAGCACTAAAAGTGGCACCCTACTGATTCTGGTGGCCGGACTAAGCTGAGAAACAGTTTTGCTGACCCTGAGGACCTGGCTGAGGATAGTCTCTGACTCTATGTCCAGGCTTTCCACATTCGAAACAAATACCACTGCCAGCTCTGAAAATACCCTGATGGTGCTTGCCACGAGTCTGGAAAAAGGGATATGTGCGAGCACTGCTAATACTACCCTGAGACTTAGAGCTTGGCGCTCTATGTTTATTACCATCCCTAAACTTAGGAGCTAGAGCACTAGCTGAAGAAAGAGATGGAACTGATGACTTAGGATGAAACTGAGAACGGTTTTATCCTTCTGATTTGGGCTGAGCAAAGTTGAAACTACCTGTCCTTACTCTCTTATTTTGCTTCTCCCTCATCTTAATCTTTTACTCCTCTATCTACTGAGCATGAGTCATAATCCTGGCTAAAGTCATGTCACTATTCAACATCGCAGACCTACACTTATTGACCACACTATTATTCACCCCAGAAATAAACTTACTCATCTTGGCCCTGCTGTCTGCAACCACATGAGGGGCATATCTGGCCAATTAAGTAAACTTAAGAAAATAGTCTTTCACCGTCATATTGACCTTCCTGAGGTTGATGAATTCTAACACCTTAGCCTCTCTCATATGTAGGGGAAAGAACCTCTCTAAAAATGTGGTGACAAACTTCTCCCACTTTATAGGCCCTTACATCAACCGACCTCTCTGACTTTCACTGTTTGTACTAAGTGTGAGCAACATCCTACAACTGATATGCAGCTAGCTCTGCACTCTCAACAGCTGACACCCCCATAACGTTAATAACATTCTGAACCTGATTAATGAATTCTTAAGGGTTCTCATCTTACTTAGACCCGAGAAAGGATGGAGGATTCATTCGGGTGAAGTCCCGAATCCTGGCTGCAACTAAATTTGCCACTAGATTTCTTCTAAGAATCACACCCTCATATAACGGGTGAGTTCCCATCCTTGGGTTCACTCGGTGCTAATTCCTACTCCTATATGACTAGACACTGAGCATGATTAATTGAACTGGACTAGACTGAATTCATGGAGTTCCGTTAGCTGACAGAATACTATTGAGATTACTGAATTACTGAGCTTTCTTGAGTCACATAACTGACTGAGTTCTATGAATCGTGGCTTGACTGAGGATATCATGAAAACATGACAAGGACTCTAGGCACACAACTATATTTTTTGGGTACAAGTACCCTCAGGATTCGATGGAAGGAAACGGACAAGGCATGACATTCTTAAATACATGACTAACATGAACAATCCATAATACAATAATTGAAGATATTTCATAGGCATTTGATTATCATAGCTTGGTACGTGAATAAGATAGAATGTATACATAGCATAATTTCATATGGATAACTCATGAGCAATCCGACAAGAAATTTCAATACATAAGAATAGCATGGAAGACATTTTGGATCACAATAGAGTGCATAATTTCTATCCTCCTAGGCATTTTATCAAACACCGTGCATGCACCCTTAGGGCATAAGCCTAATCATCAAATTGACACATTATAAATAATTCAATTTATGGATTTCACTCAATTGCTAATGTAGTTTCATAAAAAGCACATAAATATTCCAACTTGGGAATCATATAACAAGATAAAAATGGTTACAACCAACCCACAACATAAATATCATGATTCATAATTTAAAATAGGGTTCTTGAGCTTTATGGATAAAAGGAATACATATATCAACACAACACATACCTTAGTTCTTGATTAAGCAAAGATTGACGGAGAGACTTTCTTGAAATTGAATCCCTAATTGAAACCCTAGCTTGTTCTTGAGAGAAAATTGAGAGAAACTAGTATATTTTGGGTTCTAAATAGCTGAATCTCGTGTTAAATGACTTAAATAGGGGTGGGAAATTGACCCTTTTAACCCTGGATGCGTCTTTTAGTTTTAATAAAATTTTTCTGAATTGGACCCCTAGCGCGATGCGGCGCTATTGCGTCGTGTCACTAGAATTTGACAACTGAGAAATTAAGGGATGGCACAACACGAAGCCATCACGTTGCCACTTTATTTGCGATTTGGAAGTTTGGCGCGACACGACACTATCACGGACCCCTACTGGACTTTGAAAATTGCCATTTTCTCTTGTGGCGCGGTGTGCTACTAACTAATATGGCGCTGTTTTACGATGAGAACTTGAAATAGTCATAACTTCTTACCCGGTTATCAGATTTAGGAAAATTTTATATCGATGGAAAGCTTATTAAATTTCTCACATGAAAAAAAGTGAAAATCTTGAAAATTCCTCATGGAATAAACATCATTTAATTTAGAAGCTAATACTTGACATTCTTGAGATAAAATTAGCTAGAAAACATTAGGGTATTAGAATATCTCCCCCTTGGGAACATTCATCCTCGAATGAGACTGAATGAGCGGGGAGAAATGATAAGCCGAAGTACATACTGAACATGAACACTGAAACATAACTACATAACTGACATTTTTTAGATTCATACTGAGCATGCATATCTGATGCATGATTTTATGACTGAGCTGATACATGAATGCATGACTGAGAGTACAGATAAGCTAATCACATGTATTTAATACGTGAATACATGATGGAACTGATTACATGACTGAAATTTCTAATAACTGAGTCTTGTCACAAGGAGAATGCATGTCTGATGCATGAACACATCACTAATCTGATGCATGAACATATAATTAGATATGCAATGGTACTTAGTACCAAGTTTAAAAAAAATAGAATCCTGAACATGAGGGTGATACCGAGTCATAACTGAAATCTGGACATGAAAACTAAAAAGCTTAAGGAGAACTGTTACCTTGAGCTAGATCTGAGTTAGCGCAGAAGAGGTGAGGGTACTTGGTACGCATGTCTACTTCTGCTTCCCAAGTATCTCCCTCAATAGACTAATTCTGCCAAAGAACTTTGACTAGAAGGACTTCTTTGTTCCTCTGTCTACAAGTCTGGTAGTCTAGAATTTCGATTGAAATCTCCTAATAAGAGAGGTTGTTCTGAACATCTACTCTCGGAATAGGGACAACAACTTATGGATCACCTATACACTTCTTGAGCAAAGAGACATAGAAGACTGGATGAACTGAGGCTATATATGAAGGTAATTTGAGCTTATATGCTACCTTGCCAAATCGACTGAGAATTTTGAAGGGATCGACATATCGGGGACTGAGCTTTCCCTTCTTTCCAAAACTCTCCACTCCCTTCATGGGAGAGATCTTTAGATAGACATAGTCACCAATCTCGAACTCGATATCCTTTTTACACACATCTGCATAAGACTTCTGTCGGCTCTGAGCAGCTCGAAGTCTTTCTATGATCACCTAAACTTTCTTTGAGGCATCGAATACTAAGTCAGGCCCTATAACTGAGGCCTCACTAACTTCGAACCAACCAATTGGAGATTTGCATCTCCTACCATAGAGAGCTTTGAATGGAGCCATCCGAATACTGGAATAATAGCTATTGTTGTATGCAAACTCAATCAAAGGCAAGTGATCATCCCAACTACCCTTGAAATCAATTGCACATGCCCTTAGCATATCTTCTAGGGTCTGAATGGTCCTTTCTCCTTGACTATCTGTCTGAGGATGAAAGGCTGTATTGAGATGAACTTAGGTACCAAGACCCTTTTGGAACGTTTTCTAGAAATAAAAGGTGAACTGGGTACCTCTGTCTAAAATAATGGATAATTGAATACCGTGTAATGTGACCAACTCTCTGATGTAGAGTTTGGCGTAATCATTGGTTGAATAAGAGGTATGAACTGGAAGGAAATGAACTGATTTGGTCATTCTGTATACAATGACCCAAATTGAATCATGCTGAAGACGAGTACGAGGCAAACCCATCACGAAGTCCATGTTCACTTTTTCCCACATCCAAGTAGGAATATGGAACTCCTGCTTAGGTCCACTAAGCTTCTGATGCTCTATCTTAACCTGCTGACATGTAGATCATTTTACCATAAACTCTGCAACATCCCTCTTCATCCCACTCCACAAATAGATCTCCCACAAGTCACGATACATTTTTGTGGCCCCTGGATGAATAGAGTAGTGCGCACCATGTGTTTCTACAATAATTTGCTACCTTAAGTCATCTACAGCTGGAACACACAGATGGCTCTGACAACGTAAAACACCATCCCCCCTTGGGAGAAAACCTCTATTTTCTGATCTTTAATTGACTCTTTCAAATTGGCTAAATTGGGATCTCTGTCTTGCTTTTCTTTTACCTCGGAAACTAGAGATGATTCTGAACTACTCTGAACCCATATATCACCCTCCTCTGTATCGACTAAGCGAACGCTTATTCTGGTAAGCTGATGGAATTTCTGAGCTAACTTCTTCTTACTGTCCTCAACATGGGCAACACTACCCATAAATAGTCTACTGAGAGTGTCGGCCACTACATTTTATGTATTATTAGCTTTTAATAGGTCTGAATAGGTCTTATTCATTCAGATCTAGAACCAAGTTTTAATAGGTCTGAAGAGGTATTCTAGTGTTGCATAATATTCACTATCACTTTATTCATAATCATCAGTCACCACCACTAACTACCCCTGTCACCGCCACCATTGTCAACCACCACCCACCACCACCAACCACCTCCACCATCATAACCACCATCAACAACAAATATCGCTACCAACCACTATTGTCAACCACTATTACACCTACTATCTCTATTATTCTAATTATATTCACTGCCACCACCGCCGTCAACAACACCACCATCATCAACCACTATTAGTCAATCCCTCATCTATCAAAACTAGCACCACCGCTAACTACCACTAATACATTACAACCTTCACACATTCTTCGGTCGCCACCACCATTGTCACTAGTAACGCCACCTCTACCACCACTTCAACCACTATCATCACTATAATTTATCTCTACTAACAATCATCTCCGCCATCACAACTAACAACAGCTTCAACTAGCACCAACACGTCATAAACCATCATGCATTCTTTTTTAGTCATCACAATCAACACCTCCAACTACTAACATCAAACAACGTCACGTCAGCACCACCACCACCACTATCAATCACAACCATCATAATAGTCATTACAATACCAAACATCACAACTATCACCATCAACATTATTAATTACTTACATCAATCATTGTACTGCAACCATCATTATAAACTATCTCCACTATCACTAACAAACATAAATATTTTTTTGAATCAAATATTCTTTTATTGATGAGATACAAACATAAATGTACATTGATTTAAAACGATAATTTTTTAAATAATAACTATTTGACGGTACTCGCTAAGGAGTGAAGTTTTATAAGATAGTTTTTTTTCACTTGATAAAAAAGTGTGATGTGTCATGTAGTCGGGTTATTTTAATTGTTTGGTGATAAGATTGAGATCTGTTACAAAATATAGAAAAGATGTAGAACTAATATTCATTGGATTATTTCATATAAAAACTGGAACAAAAGATACTTCAATTAACAATAAAGTCTTGGATCATCTTCTCAAAGATGATTATGGTTGAAGCAGCTGCAACAAACATGTCATAAACGCATATTTTTCTTGCTTTAATTAAATACTATTAATTTTTTAATACATAAATAACTTATAATAATTAATTAGGGGTGATATAGTAAAATCACGGCGCAACACTTGAAGCAGCCATGTCGAAACCAATGTTTTAATTAAATATTATGAACTTTTTAATACATAAATGACTTATAATAATTAATTAGGGGTGATACAGTTAAATCACGGTTGAAGGAGGTCAACTTAATTTAATACATCAAGAGTTAATTTATCATTTTATGACTATTTTATTTTTTAAAAAATATGAGTAAATTTTTAACACTTAGATGACTCATAATAATTAATTATAAGCGATATTTAGAAAAATTATGGTTGAAGCAGCTGCAGCAGACATGTTATATATAATTTTTAATTAAATATTTTTAATTTTTTAATACATAAATGACTTATAATGATTAATTAGGGATGATATAGTAAAATCACGGTTAAAGCAGCTGAAACAAATGTCATAAATATCTATTTTTTAATTAAATATTATTAATTCTAATAAATAAATGAATTATAATAATTAATTAGGGGTAATATAGTAAAAAAAATTATTAATTCAAATAAATAAATGACTTATAATAATTAATTTAGGGTAATATAGTAAATCACAGATCAATTAGGGATAATATAGGCAAACATGTCATCTATTTTTTAATTAAATATTATTAATTTTTTAATACATAAATAACTTATAATAATTAATTAGGGATGATATAGTAAAATCACGGTTAAAGCAGCTGAAACAAACGTCATAAATATCTATTTTTAAAATTAATTATTATTAATTCTAATATATAAATGATTTATAATAATTAATTAAGGGTAATATAATAAAAATATTATTAATTCTAATATATAAACGACTTATAATAATTAATTAGGGTTAATATAATTAATCACTGAGATATTAGGGTAATATAGTAAATGACAAAGCAACAGATTTTTTAATTAAATATTATTAATTTTTAATACATAAATGACTTATAATAATTAATTAGGGATGATATAGTAAAATTACGGTTAAAGCAGCTGAAACAAACGTCATATATATCTATTTTTTAATTAAATATTATTAATATAAATGACTTATAATAATTAATTAGGGGTAATATAGTAAAAAATATTATCAATTCTAATATATAAATGACTTATAATAATTAATTAGGGATAATATAATAAATCACAGAGCAATTAGGGATAATATAGGAAGACAAGTCATCCATTTTTAATTAAATATTATTAATTTTTTAATACATAAATGATTTATAATAATTAATTAGGGATGATATAGTAAAATCACGGTTAAAACAGCTGAAACAAATGTCATAAATATCTATTTTTTTAATTAAATATTAATTATTTTAATATATAAATTACCTATAATAATTAATTATGGGTAATATAATAAAAAATATTATTAATTCTATTATACAAATGACTTATAATAATTAATTAGGGGTAATATAGACGAAGTACAGGTCGAAACCATAGACAAATATGTCATCTATTTTTTAAAATTAAATATTATTAATTTTTTAATACATAAATGACTTATAATAATTAATTAGGAATGATATAGTAAAATCACGGTTAAATCAGCTGAAACAAACGTCATAAATATCTATTTTTTTAATTAAATAATATTAATTCTAATGTCTAAATGACTTATAATAATTAATTAGGAGTAATATAATAAAGATATTATTAATTCTAATATATAAATGACTTATAATAATTAATTAGGGGTAATATAGTAAATCACGGAGCAATTAGGGATAATATAGTAAATGGTTTTGCGGAGAAATTTTGACTTTTTGAGAAGATTCGCCACTTAATTTTGAAAAGAAATTAAGAAACCTTTAGAGAGTTACTTCAAACAATTCAAAACAGGAAAATCGTTTAAGTTTTGAAGATTCTAAGTAAGCGGTTCCTATTAACATTTTAGGAAGGTGTTAGGCACCTAAAACGTCCGCTAACTTGCGGTTATCCGGGCTGTTTGAAAATCGTATTTGACTAACTTTGAAAAAGTTTATTTTTTGAAAGAAAGCAATTTAGAAATATTTTGGTGTTTAGGCAAAACTAATTTTTTAGCGACTTGACTAAGGAACTAACTAGGTTCGCAAAGCACATAAGGAAAACAAACATAAAGAACAGGGAGAAGGGGAGAAAGTAAGGGATTTAGGCCATTGGCCCAAACCAACAAAACCTGTCCTAGTCTAATTGGGCCTTCGACTCATTTCACCTATCCTAATCTAGCTTTCGAGACTTTTGACTCAAAATTCGCTCCACCTGTATTAAATTTACACTTTTGGCTTCGAGGCCCAAATGAATGAATAAAGGAATAAACAGATAAACAAATAAATAAAAGACGATAATAAATATATAAATAAACAAATAAAGAAAGGAGACTTTCTAATCCCTTGGACGCTTTAAAGGCGGGATTTTAACCCATTATTCCTCTCTCGACTTTTTGCATCCGTATGTCATATGATCAACTTTCAAAGTCTTTTAGAAAGTGGGACTCGATGGCCCATTGCGTCATGCAAGGGAAAGGAGTCCGATCAAACTCCCGAGCGAGTTCATGCAAAGAAAAAGATGAATGAATTAATGTGTATTCTCAAAAATTTTACACTTATGGATAAATTATACGATGAAAAAAATCACATTTTTAAACAAAAGAAAATAGCAATTCACTTACTACATATAGACACATGAAACCATAACAATTTACATGAACTCTAGGATTATGCAAACTATATAACTTGCAAGTGAATCAATTAGTCAATGAATGTATCAATCATATCACTCCGACAAATAAATCCACTATACAAACTCACACTCTATCAGCAAATAAGCACCTTTGGCCCTTTGAAAGCACGAAAGCAATTCTCAAAGCAAAGACAGAAAAGTGATTACTAAAGCTATTATTACCTCTCTTAATAAATTTGAAAATATTTTTTTTTTAAAACACATAAGGAACAAAGACAAAAAATAAACTCAAGCTTAGACACGACAACACAGTGTAAACTAAATGAACGAAATAATAAAATCCAAATCAACTCCAATCTGTAGCCTTTATGATAAACACAAAATATTTTCTTAGCCAGAGGAAGAAAAGTCAAGGAACTGGAGGTTAATTTAAGCTTTTAAAGAACATATACAGAACCCGAAAAATGAAAATTTAAAACAAGTAAGAGATAGAAAAGATACTTAGACATTTTTAAAGGGAAAAAACTTTTTCTAAGAGAAAGAAATCTAATAAGGAAGAATCAAGATATTTATCCTAAGCAGCCTTACTTAATATGAAAACACTCATTATTTTGATCTATTTATTCATTCTATCCTCTCCTTAAAGAATCCGCAAGGATTTTCGCCAAGCGGGTCATTTTAAGGATGAGACATTTTCTACAAACAGACATACTCAAAAGTTCGGCGATTCAACAAATCACTATTACACTTTGCCCTAAAGGCCTCAAACAAAAACACATACAGACTCCAAATGAGTTTTAGCAGCCGAGATGGTCCTCGAGGGACTATGGTAATTCTAGTTTACCATTGGATACGTCCTCGTCATTCTCTTGGCTTTGAGAAGCCAAAATATCTAAAGAGGTAATCCTACTGGTGACACTACAAAGGCTAAACAGTAACAAAATGAGGTGATGCCAAGCTAAGACAGTGGAGTGAAAACAGAAACATGAACTTAACCGAGAACAACTAATCAAACCAAGAAACACACAAGATGAAACAATGGGTGGATAATTAACCGATGATATCAAAACTAAAACAATAAATTGCAAAAGCCGAGGATGTAGAATGAAGAAAAAATTGTGAATCAAACAATTAAGATAACAAACAGCCTAACACAACAAGAAACACTGAATCAAAATAACAAACTAGAAATGAAAGGCGGAATTTTGACGATATATATTGACTCATACTATAAACTTACAGATAACCAACAAGATCAATTAAGAGAGTATATTCAACATAATCGCATCGAAAATTATGACATGAACATTGATTCAACGAAATAGCGCAACAACAAATCACAAACTAATCTTAAGGCCATCATAGCCATCTACAGCTACTCCCAGCAAACAAACAACACTATAATTACATCAAAAGGAGATGAAGAAGAGAGAAAAGAAAACGATAACAGAGATAAAAATGGGACAAAGTGTTTACCTCTTTCGGAGCAGCAAAACGAGACAACGAACTAGCGTCGGGCTTGCGACCACCACAGAAAAAACTGTCGTGACTCCGATAATCCATCGATTTTTATGATTAAAAATTTACTAGAAAGAGAACTTTTTTGCTCAAAAGTTTTTGTTTTCCCCTTCCGAGACTTCAAGACCCCCCCTATTTTGCTCCTAAGAGGGACTTATATAGAAAGAATTTTTGGGTCCCGTATCAATGCCCAATCGATGTGGGATCAATTTGAACGGGGGTAATTTTGAGATTCGCCAATTGAGATATTTCCAAGTTTTCCCAATGATAATAGAATTTTCTCTCTCTTGTACTCATTTTTGGACCCTTTTTGATGGAATTTCAAAATCGAGAATATTGGGGAAAATAAACTTTTCCCCCAACCAATGAAAATTCAGCACGCATGTATCTTCATAGTACGAATTCAACCAATTCCAAATTGATCTTTTGAGAATTATTCTTTGAAACAACAAATTGGATGCCACCTAGCGAATTCTAGAAGCTTCTCGATTTTTGTCGTACGAACTCGCGTGGGAAGGCATGTGATAAAGAAGAAAAAGCGGGGTTGAAGTCGGTTGCGGGTCAAAATTATTGGATTTGGGGTCATCCGGGTCGGATTGTCATTGTTGTTTGTCGGGTTGAGAATTCGTTTGTCGGTATTTGGAATCGGGTTGAAGCTGGTCATCTATGTTGGAGTTGTACGCTGTTGTTTTCTGAAGTTGAGGAGAGTGTATTGATAGTGGGCCGGTTCTTGGTGTTTTTTGAGTGGGCTGGTAAAATTTAAAGGGATAAATGGGCTGGAATTGGTTCAATTGGGTATTGGGTGGATTATGTTGTGGTTGAATAGGTTTGGACTATTTATCAAATAGCCTATTGATAGAATTTGGTTAACTGTGTTTAAATTTTGACCTAATTGAAGATTAATCATCCAATTGTGTTGCAATCGTAGCCAAATCAACTTCAATTAACTCTAATTTAATAAATTAATCAAATTGAATCAAGATTTGAAATGAATTTAGTAACTAGTTTAACCCCGAGCTTCTTTGATTCGATAAAATCAAATAAACATTTCTCCAAATAAACCATTTTTGAAATAGATCATTTTCAAATCAAGATTTTAATTATTATATCTATTTTCAAAATAATCTTTAATTAAAAATCTGATATTCCATAGAATAAACATTTAAGTAATCAAATTGTATAATATCACATAATTGATCACGACAATATATAATTGCTACTTAAAGTGACAAAATCACGTACAAATATACTCTTCAAAATCTTATTCGGACGGAATAAATATTTTGATTTTATTAAAAATCAAAGAAACTTAGGATTATATTTAGTCGTGGAGGGAAAAAATTATGTGTCAACAACTGCCCCCTCCCTTTGGGTAGGGTAGATGTAAGTAACCCTGGGCGAAGGGAGGTTGACGTTCCTAATTTTTGTCCGACCACAAATGCGAATCGTAAAGAGGTTGGCTTTTGCACGAGCTTCACAGGGTCATGGCCGGACCTCGGTATTACGTTTCCTACATATCTCAGGTTACATGATAATTCAGGCCACTTGTAGTTCATAAAGCTTGATTTTAAGCACGATTTTCAAGAAAATTCACCAGCTATCACGGTTTTTAAAAGTTTTTGGTTAAATCGAGAAGCTGGGGAATAAAGGAATTTGGGGAAGGTTGGAATGCAGTCGAGTTTTCTACATAGATCCCAGCCTACATATCCCCAGGACTCGGGAAATCAGACTGCTTGTAGTTCAACTCGATCGGTAGACAAGATAATCTTTTATTTCAGACCATCTTTGACTCGGAATGAGTGAAAAGTCGATCGAGTTGCGGAAAAGAGGCTTGTAACCTCTTAACCATGAATGTGGGATCTTCAATTCCATAGGCAAGAACTTACTTGGACATAATTTCCAAAACTCTAAGTGTGTTGCCACCGGAATTTGAAAGAAAGAGAAGGTTACCCTCGGCATGAGTTTAGAAATGTCCCGAAGGTATAGCTGAAACCAGAATATCCTGAAATACCCACATGCCTTCTAACAGGGGTGTGGTTGGATGGTGGTGGCGATCATCCTCTATCTTGCGTCCAAAGAGTTTGACGTCCTTCTCTAGACTATGTCATGTTTTGCTACTAAGAAAGAGTTCCATGTTGTGCTGCGTCCTTTTTGGAGTCGTCCACACCTGTGGGTTTGATTTGAGATTTTCATCCTCACGAATTCTCTCGGCAATATCTTAAACAAAATTATTAGTGCTAAACATAATTCACGAAAGAGGTATATAGCTTTTTACCATATCTCCACGTGAGTTGTGGCCTGAAAAACGGAGTTATCTCTTCATGTAGATGTTTGGAATGAAATAACTGGCAACAACAAACACAACAACCCTCTTAGTTATTGTATAATTATGACATTTGTCGGTTGAAGATGTCTTTAAAGTGGGGTGGCCCTTTTGCATACCGGCGATACTTTTTGCAGAATGGTCCATACAACCGTGTAATCTTGTGCTGGAGTGGCAACCCTTTTGGTTACCTATATCACTTGTTGTATGTGGAATGATAACCTTTCTGGTTATAGCCGATGATCGATTTATAAATTTCCCTTAAATTGTCAATCTTTGGATAATCTTGCGCATTATTTGACATTGGATACGAGGCGACTTACAGATATCCTTTGAATTGCTAGATTTTAGGTAATCCTACACATTATCCGACCTTGGATAATAGATGGCTTACTGATATCCCTCCAATCGCTATCTTTTAGGTTTTCCTACACATCATCCAACCTTGGATACAATATGACTTATAGATATCTCTCAAATTGTTAGTTCTTGGGTAATCCTGCACATAATCGATCTTGGATATGAAGCGTCTTATAGAGAACCCTTGGACGTATCAATTTGATAATCTCGCATATTCTACGGTAAGAATTTAGTTGCGACTTATGAATAACATTCAGACTATCGATTTTGCGACGAACTTGCACACTATCCGGTTAGGATGTCGTTGTGGCTTACGGAGGACATACAGTCTATCAACTCATAGGTGATCTTTCACACTATCCTATTTCAAATAATATGACTTATAGATGACCCTCAAATTGTCAATTTCTAGTAAATCTCATATATCATCCATCTTTAGACACCGGTGTGAAGGTGTCCCTTCAAATCGTGTGTTCTTGATGCATTCAGATGTTGATTCATAAAAAGATGTGATATCCTCAACGCCAGCATTTATGTCTCGCATGTCAACATATATTAAATGCTGATGATATCCTCGACGCCAGTGTTTAGGTCTTGCGTGTCAACAGATATTAAATGATGATGATATACTCGACGCCAACGTTTCTATCTAGCGTGTCAACAGATATTGAATGATGATGATATCCTCGACGCCAGTATTTCTATCATGCATGTCAACAGATATAAAATGATGATGATATCCTCGATGCCAGTATTTCTGTCTAGCACGTCAACAGATATTGAATGATAATGATACCCTTGACGCCAGCGTTTCTGTCTAGCGTGTCAATAGATATAAAATGATGATGATATCCTTGACGCCAGCATTTCTGTCTAGCGCGTCAACAGATATTGAATGATGATGATATGAGATGGCCCTCTCGGTAATGATATGCAACGACCCTCTTGGCAATGACATGCAATGGCCCTCTCGGCAATGATATGCAATGGCCCTCTTGGCAATGACATGCAATGTCCCTCTTGGCAATGATATGCAATGTCCCTCTTGGCAATGCAATGAAATGGCCCTCTTGGCAATGATATGTAATGGACCTCTTGGCAATGAAGTGCAATGGCCCTCTTGGTAATGACATGCA
The DNA here is from genome assembly GCA_030864215.1 of Capsicum pubescens. Classification (NCBI taxonomy): domain Eukaryota; kingdom Viridiplantae; phylum Streptophyta; class Magnoliopsida; order Solanales; family Solanaceae; genus Capsicum; species Capsicum pubescens. The sequence continues at coordinate 254,730,928 of CM061538.1, forward strand.
ATGGACCTCTTGGCAATGCAATAAAATGACCCTCTTGGCAATGATATGCAATGTCCCTTTTGGAAATGATATGCAATGGCCCTCTTGGCAATGATATGCAATGGTCCTCTTGGAAATTTAAAAATAATTTCACCTGAGTTTGTTTGCCTGCGTCTTGCTTTCTACATGTACCTGTACTCAAGGTAGACGATTAGTAGACACAAAGTCACTTTTGCTAGCGATCATTTTTTAGAAAAATTCTAAATACAATATTTGTAAAGAAGACAAGACACTTTTGTTTGTCCTCCATAATCTCAAGAAATGAGATAGACAATTCAAAAGGTCCTCAATAAATGGGTATTAAACCCATTTTTAGGGCTACCCAAAAAGTACCGTTATTAAGCATTATATGCTCTGTTATGTCTCCCGACTTACTTGGGAATTTTTTGAAAGAAACGCTCATTTTTGTGTATCGATCCCTGCATCCACAAAAAATGATTAGTTTGAATGAAACTACTCCGTGTTGACCTCCTTCGATCCTTGATTTTCCCTTCGCCATCTTTCAGGTACTTTGTCATGTTAGTACTTCTGCCCATGACTCCCCATCCCAATTGATGTCTAGGCAATCACTAAGCAAAAGATTTATATATAGATTTTTTAAAGTAGTCTTAATTTTTAGAAAGTTTCGAAAGCTTATATAAAACTTTAGAAGATCTCTGCCAGTCACGTCATGTAATAGCTCAACGAACATCTGCCTCTTGATTTTGACTATAACTGACGGAGGATTTCCAAAACTTATCATCATTGTTGGAGGGTTCTTCAAATAGTTCTGTCATAGCCAGAAATTGAGTCTACCTAGACTTTGTCACAATTGGTGGCTTCAAGAGCTTGTCTTAAACCTCTGGTGCTAGGGAATTTGAAATATATTCCAGTATTTAGTGGAAATTTTGAGGCCTCCCTCAAAATTTCTGCCCCAGTTTAGAGTAGTCTGAAATGATATCATCTCGAGTGGATCTGAAGTCTTTGCTGATCTTCATCCTCTTTGTTGGATGTTGATCTTCTCTTGTAAATTTTCGAGATTCCTTCTCGAAAATTCTGCCCCAGTTTCTATTTCTTGGGGTTAAATGACCGAGCCGTTGGGGCGCCTACGTATCCCGCTAAAGCAGGAATCAGGTCAAACGTAGTTCAAGACTACGCTAGGGATAAAAATAGAAAAAATTTAATGGGTTGACCGAAGCCGACATAGGCCGTCTACGTATCCCTTTCTTGGAAATTCAGGTCAAACGTAGTTTGTACATAAAAAGAAAGGACAATTTTTCCTAAGGGGTTGACCGAAGCCGACATAGGCCGTCAACGTATCCCTTTCTTGGGAATTCAGGTCAAACTTAGTTTGTACATAAAGGGAAAAGATTCTAGGCAATTACACATCATAAAATTGATACTATTATAAAGGAGAATACAAATAAGTCAAGAAACAAAACTATAGCATCTTTCAAGCACAATATCTCTTCCGCATCAGAATTGATTGGTTTGGTCCACTCTTGACCATCCATCTCAGATAGGATTAAGGATCATCCCGGTTGGGCTTCTTTTGATTTTCACATTCCTCTGTATCTACTACTAACTGCTCCTCATCATCTTTTCTGTTCATCATTATTTCCTTCGCTCTGTTCGTCTAACCCTTGACATGACATGATATTGGCAGGTTTTTGAATTATTGCTACTAAAATAAACCATGCTAGATAATCATATTTAAAAAAAATAACTTCTTAAATTAAAGGAGGCCTTTTTGGAAAATAAATAAAAACTATGACTCATGACCCACACAAATATGGGTCCATGCCTTTTTGAAAGTTGTAAAACACGAAATGAAAATTTGAGAAATAAAAGGGTGGATCACGGGGCCTCCTCCAAATTATCGCCGATTTTAAAAACTATTAGTCATTGCCCTTTCATCTACCGCGACAGGCGATGAATTAGGAGCGGAGTGGAAGTCCAATTTTATAAAGCCTCTCCTAGTGCAACCTTTTTCATCTCATCGGATTTTGGGAAATCATCTGGTAGAGCATTGGATCCTTCGAATAGATCTTCTATCCCAACCTCAAGACCATCATCATTTGACATCTCATGTGCGGGAAATGACTGGTAGAAAAGCGGCAAGGGCCTAAATAGACTCTCCTTTGAATTATCTTTGATCGCATCTTCTTTTCTTGGTTGGTACTCTATTTCATGCTTAAAAACTTTTTCTGGAACCATAACAGGCTCAATAATTCTTTCCAAATCCTTACTTAAGGCATCCACAACCTTCTCTATATTCTCCACCTCTTCTGTTCCTTTGAGTCCTTTTGAATTTACCTTAGTGATGGCCTTGCTAAACGTCCATTCACCCTCTATTTCAATCATGCTAACTGTAGGTCCACCATGGTTAGGCAATGGATTACCGTTAACATTTGGTGTTGGTGACTGAAGCATGATAACCTTCTGATCGATCAAATCTTGGATCTTATGCTTCAAGTTAATACAATCCTCGATACTGTGCCCCGCTGCTCCTGAATGATAGGCACAATTTTGATCGGGATGATAAAACCGGGAGTTGGGATTGATAGGATTTGGCTGGATCGGTTGCAAATAACCAGCTTTCATCAATCTTCCAAAGAGTTGGGTACGACTTTCAGCTAGCAGCGTGAAGTTTCGGGGAGGTTTCTTTTCGAAGTTTTGACGTGGAGGGTTGTAATGGTTCTGATTTACAGGAGGAGGTACTTGATGATAATTTGGAGATGTTTGGACGTTTATCTGGTTAATTGGAAAAGTAGCTTGAGTATGAGACTGATAATTTAGCTATGGAACTTGGCACTGGGGTAAAATATTTGGAATTGGAGCTTGACATTGGGGTTGAGCGTAGAATACAGCCTGAAAACTTGATGACGATGATGAGAAAAGAATATTCCTAGGCTTGAGTTTCCTCTTTAACTTATCAACAGAATTAGTAGAGACTGCAGTCACATCCTCTCTTTTCTTCTTTGGGAATGTAGAAAATTCAGATGATGTTGGGGTTTTGGCAATTTTTCCTGTTCGGATTCCTTCCTCTAATGATTCCCCAATCTTTACTAAATCTGCGAATGTTGCTCAGACCGCGGATACCATCCTGGTATAAAATTCTCCTTCCTGTACGCGAGAGAAAACTGATACCATTTCTTTCTTAGACATGGGAGGTTGAACTTTAGGTGCCTCTTTTCTCCAACGAAAGGCGTAGTCTCAAAAACACTCATTATTCTTTTGTTTGATCCGATCTAGTAAGTATCGATCAGGGACTATCTCAATGTTAAATGCGAACTGTCAAGGAAACCATTGTCCAATGCTTTCTAACCAGTCCATCTTTTCAATTCCTGAGACATGAACCATTCTAAGGCTTTGCCACTTAAACTCCGGCTGAACAAACGCATCAATAATCCTTCATTTTTTCCTACCCCCACCATTTGATCACAATACCTTCTCAAATGGGCCATTGGATTTTCGGTGCCATCAAACACTTCAAATTTAGGGACCTTATACCCTTTTGGTAGATCCATTCCAGGGTGAACACAAAAATTATCATACCCTAAACTGTCGTGGTCCCTCACTCCATGAGATTCTTTGATCCTTATGATCTCTTCATTCATATCTAGAAACTTTATTTCATGCTCGGTCCTTCACTCTTTCTCCTTCTCCCCGTAATGGTCCATCTCGAGATTAGGAAGGAGATTATAGATATCAGGGGATATGATGGCATGAAGAGGATTTAGAAGGGAGGCTTGATTTTCCGAATGAAATGAAGTGGTTTGGTAGGTGGGGCGGACATTATGAAAATTAGAAAGGTTTTGTGGAATTTGAGAGTGGTTTGGTGGAATCAGAGAAGAATTCTGTCGATTTGGAAATGAATTTGGTGGATTCGGGAATAGATTTGATGGATTTTGCGGGTATGGGAGTGAATCTTGTGGATTTGGGAATGAATTTAATTGATTTGAAAATGTGTTCTGGGGATTCGGGAATGGATTCGGATATGGGTTTTGTGGGGTTAGAGATGGATTTTATGGATGGTAGTCATCTGGGTTATTTTTGCGATTGGTGTTTTGGACAAATGGAGGAGCGGAGACAAACAATATATTATTTGGCTGATTCCCGAGAATAGGTGTACTGAGGGGAGGAATTTGGAGTGGAGTCATGTGTCCTCCTGGAGCGGGGGCATTGACGATGATGGTCAGGTTAGCCAAATCTCGAGGGCGATTTATTTCCTCCTGAAGCATTTCTAATTTTCTTGCGAGTTTCGCAATCATCTCATTCTGTTCCACTATTACATTGTCCCTGATGGTCAATGTGTTTTCTTCATCATTTCCAGTCATTATTGAATGATGGTCAGAGGATGGGATTTTATGTGCTTTTGACCGGGTGAAGTAGGGATGTTCTGCCAGCTTATATCAACATGGAGTAGTTTCTATTATCTGTAAAGTAAAACAACTCAAGGGCAGATGTGTTAGTTTCCGTATATGATAAGTAATGCAAAATATTTGACAAGAAATAACCACGTTGAGTTGTTTGAGTCATAGCCAAATTCATCCATAGGAGAATAGAGGATAAACTTGCCTTTGATCCAAACAAACACACATAAGCACATAAGACAATTATATTACACAAAAACATTATAATAATGCGTATCCTAACTGGGGTGACCCTTTCTGAGCCAAGGGTTCAGGAATAACAATTTTGAAGAAAATATATGCTTTCCTAAAGTCAATCCATTATCCCCAACTTATATAGACACGAAAAGGGCATAAATGCTTACAAACGATAACAAAAGAGGGATACAATCTTTAGGGAAAAAGAAAAATAACATGAAAGAAGATAAGCTCCTACGCAGGGGATAGAAAATACTAATTCCTGAGTGCTTCTTCTATCAGCCTTCGCCTTCTTAGCTTCGTCCATTTCTTATATTGGTGACGTTTGTAAACTGTGCCTTAGATGCAACCTCCCAAATCGATCAATTTCTTGCTTAACTTGCTTCAATTCTTCTTATAAAAGTAAGCAAATCAAGCTTTTTCCCGACCCCCAAAGGATAATGGATTGAATTAGACAGGCCTACATTTTCTTCAACATATAAATATGGTTCTTCTATAATTGACTCGGGGTCAATAGACGCAGGGCAGGTTTTCTAATGGGCCCAACACCCCGCTCAGGTATTGAGTCGTCCTAGGCTCATGCCTAAAATAAGGTTTTGGTTTCGTTCTATCCTAGGTGTCTAGAGTGGGTTTGAACACCGATTCTCAAGAGGACAAATTGAGTTTGAAAATACGAACAGCCATCAGACGACTCACGTGCTAATAAGCCGTTCGTATTTCCAACACATTATTGGAATTGAATAATAGGGGCCGGGACATCCATGAAACCCCAAAACAGTTTAAATAATGCAAGAATATGCCATGAGATGCGATAGTTAAACTTTACAGAATCGAAACATATAAACACATAAACAGTTAATCAAAAGACGAAACCAAATATTTGGTTAGAACCTAGTTCAAAAATCCCCAGCAGAGTCGCCATTTTTGTTTTGCGGAGAAATTTTGACTTTTTGAGAAGAGTCGCCACTTAATTTTGAAAAGGAATTAAGAAACCTTTAGAGAGTTACTTCAAACGATTCAAAACAGGAAAATCGTTTAAGTTTTGAAGATTCTGAGTAAGCGGTTCCTATTAATGTTTTAGGAAGGTGTTAGGAACCTAAAATGTTCGCTAACTTGCGATTATCCGGGCTGTTTGAAAATCGTATTTGACTAACTTTGAAAAAGTTTATTTTTTGAAAGAAAGCAATTTAGAAATATTTTGGTGTTTAGGCAAAATTATTTTTTTAGCAACTTGACTAAGGAACTAACTAGGTTCGCAAAGCACATAAGAAAAACAAACATAAAGAACAGGGAGAGGGGGAGAAAGTAAGGGATTTAGGTCATTGGCCCAAACCAACAAAACCTGTCCTAGTCTAATTGGGCCTTCGACTCATTTCACCTATCCTAATCTAGCTTTCGAGCCTTTTGGCTCAAAATCTGCTCCACCTGTATAATATTTACACCTTTAGCTTCGAGGCCCAAATGAATGAATAAAGGAATAAATAGATAAATAAATAAATAAAAGACGATAATAAATATATAAATAAATAAATAAACAAATAAAGAAAGGAGACTTTCTAATCCCGTGAACGCTTCAAAAGCGGGATTTTAACCCATTATTCCTCTCTTGACGTTTTGCATCCATATGTCATATGATCAACTTTCAAAGTCTTCTAGAAAGTGGGCCTCGATGGCCCGTTGTGTCATGCAAGGGAAAGGAGTCCGATCAGACTCCCGAGCGAGTTCATGCAAAGAAAAAGATGAATGAATTAATGTGTATTCTCAAAAATTTTACACTTGTGGATAAATTATACGATGAAAAAGACCACATTTTTAGACGAAATAAAATAGCAATTCACTTACTACATCTAGACACATGAAACCATAACAACTTACATGAAATCTAGGATTATGCAAAATATATAGCTTGCAAGTGAATCAATTAGTCAATGAATGTATCAATCATATCACTCAGACAAATAAATCCACTATACAAACTCACGCTCTATCAGCAAATAATCACCTTTGGTCCTTTGAAAGCACGAAAGCAATTCTCAAAGCAAAGACGGAAAAGTGATTACTAAAGCTATTATTACATCTCTTAATAAATTTGAAAACATTTTTTTTTGAAACACATAAGGAACGAAGGCAAAAAATAAACTCAAGCTTAGACACGACAACACTGTGTAAACTCAATGAACGAAATAACAAAATCCAAATCAACTCCAATCTGTAGCCTTGATGATAAACACAAATTATTTTCTTAGCCAGAGGAAGAAAAGTCAAGGAACTGGAGGTTAATTTAAGCCTTTAAAGAACATATACAGAACCCGAAAAAATGAAAATTTAAAACAAGAGATAGAAAAGATACTTAGACAATTTTAAAGGGAAAAAACTTTTTCTAAGAGAAAGAAATCTAATAAGGAAGAATCAAGATATTTATCCGAAGCAGCTTTACTTAATATGAAAACACTCATTATTTTGATCCATTTATTCATCCTATCCTCTCCTTAACGAATCCGCAAGGAATTTTGCCAAGCGGGTCATTTTAAGGATGAGACATTTTCTACAAACAAATATACTCAAAAGTTCGGCGATTCAACAAATCACTATTACACTTTGCCCCAAAGGCCTCAAACAGAAACACATACAAACTCCAAATGAGTTTTAGCAGCCGAGATGGTCCTCGAGGGACTATGGTAATTCTAGTTTACCATTGGATACGTCCTCGTCATTCTTTTGGCTTTGAGGAGCCAAAATATCTAAAGAGGTAACCCTACTGGTGAAACTACAAAGGCTAAATAGTAACAAAATGAGGTGATGCTAAGCTAAGACAGTGGAGTGAAAACAGAAACGTGAACTTAACCGAGAACAACGAATCAAACCAAGCAACATACAAGATGAAACAATGGGTGGATAATTAATCGACGATATCAAGACTAAAACAAAAGATTACAAAAGCCAAGGAAGTAGAATGAAGCAAAAATTGTGAATCAAACAATTAAGACAACAGTTAGCCTAACACAACAAGAAACACTGAATCAAAATAACAAACTAGAAACGAAAGGCAAAAATTTTTCGATATATACTGACTCATACTATAAACTTACAGATAACCAACAAGATCAATTAAGAGACAGTATATTCAACATAATCGCATCGAAAATTATGACATGAACACTGATTCAACGAAATAGTGCAACAACAAATCACAAACTAATCTTAAGGCCATCATAGCCATCTACATCTACTCCCAGCAAACAAACAACACTATAATTACATCATAAGTAGATAAAGAAGAGAGAAAAGAAAACGATAACAGAGATAAAAATGGGAAAAAGTGTTTACCTATTTCAGAGCAGTAAAACGAGACAACGAACTAGCGTCGGGCTTGTGACCACCACCAGAAAAACTGTCATGACTCCGATAATCCGTCGACTTTTATGATTAAAATTTTACTAGAAAGAGAACTTTTTCGCTCAAAAGTTTTTGTTTTCCCCTTCCGAGACTCCAAGACCCCCCCTATTTTGCTCCCAAGAAGGACTTATATTGAAAGGATTTTCGAGTCCCCTCTCAATGCCCAATCGATGTGGGATCAATTTGAACGGGGGTAATTTTGGGATTCGCCAATTTAAATATTTCCAAGTTTTCCCAATGATAACACAATTTTCTCCCTCTTGTACTCGTTTTTGGACCCTTTTTGATGGAATTTCAAAATCGAGAATATTGGGGAAAACAAACTTTTCCCCCAACCAATGAAAATTCAGCACGCATGTACCTTCATAGTACGAATTCAACCAAATCCAAATGGATCTTTTGAGAATTATTCTTTGAAACAACAAGTTGGATGCCACCTAGCGAATTCTAGAAGCTTCTCATTTTTTCTCGTACGAACTCGCGTGGGAAGGCATGTGACAAAGAAGAAAGAGCGGGGTTGGAGTCGGGTGCTGGTCAAAATCATCGGATTTGGGGTCATCCGGGTCGGATTGTCGTTGTTGTTTGTCGGGTTAAGAATTGGTTTGCCGGTATTTGGAATCGGGTTGAAGCTGGTCATCAATGTTGGAGTTGTACGTTGTTGTTTTCTGAGGTTGAGGAGAGTGTATAGATAGTGGGCTGGGTCTTGGTGTTTTTGGAGTGGGCTGGTAAAATTTAAAGGGATAAATGGGTTGGAATTGGTTTAATTGGGTATTGGGTGGATTATATTGTGGTTGAATAGGTTTGGACTATTTATCAAATAGCCTATTGATAGGATTTGATCAATTGTGTTTGAATTTTGACCTAATTGAAGATTAATCAGCCAATTGTGCTGCAATCATAGCCAAATCAACTTCAATTAACTCTAATTTAATAAATTGATCAAATTGAATCAAGATTTGAAATGAATTTAGTAACTAGTTTAACCCCGAGCTTCTTTGATTCGATAAAATCAAATAAACATTTCTCCAAATAAACCATTTTTGAAGTAGATCATTTTCAAATCAAGATTTTAATTATTATATCTATTTTCAAAATAATCTTTAATTAAAAATCCGATAATCCATAGAATAAATATTTAAGTAATCAAATTGTATAATATCGCATAATTGATCACGACAATATGTAATTGCTACTTAAAGTGAAAAAATCACGTACAATTATACTTTACAAAATTTTCTTCGGATGGAATAAATATTTTGATTTTATTAAAAATCGAAGAAACTTAGGATTACATTTAGTCGTGGAGGGGAAAAATTAGGTGTCAACATAAATGACGAAGCAACTGATTTTTTTAATTAAATATTATTATTTTTTAATACATAAATGACTTATAATAATTAATCAAGGATGATATAGTAAAATCACGGTTAAAGCAGCTGAAACAAACATCATAAATATCTATTTTTTAATTAAATATTATTAATTCTAATATATAAATGACTTATCATAATTAATTAGGGTAATATAGTAAATAAATATTATTAATTCTAATATATAAATAACGTATAATAATTAATTAGGGGTGATATAATAAATCACGGAGCAATTAAAGGTAATATAGGCAGACATGTCATCTATTTTTTAAATTAAATATTATTAATTTTTTAATACATAAATGACTTATAATAATTAACTAGGGATGATATAGTAAAATCACGATTAAAGCAGCTGAAACAAACGTTATAAATATTTTTTTTAATTAAAGATTATTAATTATAATATATAAATGACTTATAATAATTAATTAGGGGTAATATAATAAAAAATAATTATTAATTCTAATATATATATGAATTATAATAATTAATTAGGGGTAATATAGTAAATCATGAAATAATTAGGGGTAGTATAGAAATTGATGAAGCATTGGTCGAAACCAGTGCTTCTATTATATAGAAAAATAAAAAAACTAAAACATATTTCCTTTCCTTCCTACTCAAATATCCAAGCCCCAAACTGAAATTCCATATCCAAAATCAAGTGCGAAGTATTTTGAATTTAAAACATGAGCGCAAACCAATTATGGTCTGGACGACAATTCGTTTTGGCCCACTGTTTCCCTTCCTATTTTTTTTCCCGAGCAGATGAATCCCGAGTGCGGCAATAGCAGCGGCAAAACCAAATCAAACATTTGAGCAAATCGTGATAGTGTTTCTCCGAGCGGCAAGCGAAGTAGAAGAAGACTCAAAAATGGAGGAAGAATTAAATACGGAAGTAGTCGAAGTTGTAGAAAACGATGAAAAGGATTCTAAAGTGAGTGTTTTGCATAGATATTTTTTACGGGAATGGAAGATTGGTGTTGAAAAGGAAGAGTGTTGAAAAGAAAAAAGCCGATTAGAATAGATCTTTTGGTAGTTTCGAGGAGTTTTGAGAATTGTCCGATGACACCGCCTGAGAAGGATATCAATGATTTTATGGTGCATGAATTGTATAGAAATTAATGTATCTATTGTGTAGTGTTTGAATTATATAGAAATCGGTGTATCTATGGTGTAGTATATGAATTGTATAAAAATTGGTGTATCTATGGTGTAGTGTAAGAATTGTATAGAAATTGGTGTATCTATGGTGCATGAATTGTATAGAATTTGGTGTATCAACAGTTTTATGGTGTCTGAATTGTATAGAAATTGGTGTATTAATAATTTTGTATCAATAATTTTATGGTGTTTGAATTATCTAGAAATTAATTTATCAATAACAACAATTTTATGGTGTTGGAAATATATAAAAAATGGTGTATCAATAATTTTATAGTGTCCAAAATGTATAGAAATTGGTGTATCAATAATTTTATGGTGTCTGGTCTATATAAAAATAGGTGTATCAATAATTTTATGGTGTATTAGAAATTTTTATATAAAAATTGGTGTATTAATAATTTTATGGTGTTCAAAATGTATAAAAATTAGTGTATCAATAATTTTATGGTGTCCGGTCTATATAAAAATAGGTGTATCAATAATTTTATGGTGTATGAAATTTGTATAGGATGTGGTTTGAATCAACCGGAGAATTTACTACCATTAATGATGGTTTTTCTTAAAACATATTAAAAATTAAGGTCAATTGAATTCAATAAATTAAATCTAAAAACATAAAAAAAATATCAAATAAATGCAGTGTTTTTTCGTTTGCCTTATTTATTATTTTTTTTAAAAAATTGATGAAAAACAAAATAGGAGAATTTGTAGGGTAAAATATCAACTATTAAGTTACCCCCTTAAATCATGTTATTTTATTTATTGTCTTTTATTTTTTCTTTTGCCTTATTTGGTAGATTTTGTTATATTTCTATTGTTATATTTTGTAAAATAGAAACTATGGGTAATTTTTGTAATATTGACTCTTAAAGTGTATATTTATGCGATTTGCCCTTTCCTTTTTACATGTGTCTTTCATTTTTCTATGCGTTATTTGTTCAGATTTTCTTTAACATAAATATGTCGATCCCATCTTTTTTTTTTCTAAAAATTACATATATATATATATATATATATATAAACAAGGTAACTTTACCTTATTACATAAAATCTCATATTGAAATTTTTTTTACAAAAATCTCAAAGTAATTACTTAAATTCCTTAAATTCACTCTTTCTCTCTCATCCCCCTCATACATATCAAAATACTATATTTTGCTCCTATTTTAGTGCACTGATTTTTGCTTCATATATGTGCTCCTTTATTTATGCCTACAATCAAGCTAATGTAATATTAATACTCTCTCATCCCCCTCCTATTTGCGTCACTTTTATAATTAGAATTGAAGATGTACACTTTCAATTCACGTAATAAAGGAAATTGAATCATTCTTTTTTCTTATTATCATGTAGCCAATGTAATGTTACAATAACACTATTTTTTCCTTAAAATTATTATAATCTTGTAGATAATTAATGTATAAGGTGACTATTTTATATGTATAGTGTGATGTTATACATTTTGAAAGATTATATTTTAATGTATAAGTTATAATATATCAAACATTATACATTAGTTATTTTTGGAAGACTAATGTATAATATAATGTTTCTGCTATATATTTCATTATGTTATACATTAAGAAGTTTTTATTACATTTAAGAGGCATTTTATGTATTATTTGGTATTATACAATTAGAAAGTATTAATATTGTATAAGATTACATTATACCTTATGATAAAGATACAGAAGTATACATGTTTAATGTTAATACTTAAATGTATAGTATGACATTATACATTACTGCAGATTATTTTTTAAATGTATAATGTGCCCACATACATGTGCAACTATTGTATAAGGTTATCTTTAATATGTATCAGTTTGCTGCTATCTTTTTCTCTCTTAATTTGAGTCTGCTTTTATTTTTGTAGGGCATGAAATACCGTATTGACAAATTTTGAAAATTGTTTCTTCAACTCCATGTAAACCCTCACTCCATTGTCATTTTTTATGATAATGGGAGAAGAATTACCTTCGACAATGTATTTTACTTCAATTTTTTTATGAACTTCTTTAATATTTGATTGCATCGCAATCGTAGTAATCAATTTCAAGAAGATTATACTTTCCGAAATAATAATTGCGTCACTTTTGAAGGATTGATAAATAATTTTCGACTTTCAAATACCGGAATGATGCAACAATATGGGGATGTTCATATTTTTTTTAAGAATTGAAGAAAGAAGACGACAAACTTTTTTTTTCAAGAACGTAATTCAACAATGAGAATAATTAACAGTGATGTTTAAGATTTTTTTTGAATTTAAATTTCAGTTACTATATTTAATCATACACCGTAGGTAATTAATGACGTTAATTAAGGTAGAGAAAGATAATATCTGATTTCTCTTTTCATAAATATAGGCAAATCTATTTTATCATACATTCTAGCAATGTATAAGGGCCTACCTAATGTATAAGTATATTTTACAAATTAGGGAGAGAGAAAGCCTAACAGTATTATATGTAAATACTTTCACTATAGAAGAGATTTATGTGGTTTATACTTTTTTTTTCTCTAAGTTTTGCGCCTATTAAGTTTCAATCCTTTTGAATGTGGAAACTTGTTATGAGAGACGATGAGAAGTATGTTTTAATTTATTTGTTAGAATTTTCTCAAGTCTTGTTACAATATTTTTAAATATTTTAAGTTGTCAAATGTATTTTAATTGACAACTTAAAATATTTAAAAATTTATAAAAAAAATTATTTGTGTCATCTAAATTGACAACTCTCAAAATTTCATTTGCATGATATAAATCAAGATAGAAGGAGTAACATGTATTATGTGAAAATACATTAAAAAAAATATTATGAATAACTATAATTAACAACTTAAAATATTTAAAAAAACATATAAAAAAATTTAGTTGGCTCTTGATACAAACCAAATCGGTGTCAACCTCCTAAGATCTATATATGCCTCGAGGTCAACACAAGAAAGTCCAAGCTATGACCACCTCAAGGATGCCAAGAAGTGTTTGGAGTATCCTATTAGATCTCCCACTTGAACAATATCATGTGTGGATGATAGTTTGGTGTGCGGGAGAAATTATATGTGATGATATCATCCAAGGGAGTAGTGAGCACCATCATGTTTGAAAGATAGGACGGAGTCTACGAAGTCCAACGAAGCAAAGGAAGAGCATATGTACTAACATGTGGCCAATTGGACATTTAACGTCACTTTTGGACTAATTTGGCATTTAGGGTCACTTTTGAGCCTATTTTGTAATAAATAACGCATGACTATAAATAGTCATATTATTTCTTTCTTAGACTTACATGATTTTGAATAAGTTTACACTTGAGAGTGTATATCAAGCTTGTTCAGAGCTTCATTGATTGTCCAAAAATATTGATTGTGAGATGATTCAATTTCTCTCTCGGTCTTTGTAGGAGAAAGGTGTTTTTGATAATCGAAAGTAAGGTTCTTAAATTTAATATATCTTTGGATTGTCCTTTTTTTATCATCTTGTGCCTATCTACTTTTAAATTTTATCATTTTTCCTTAATTATCTTTCAATTTTCGTACTTGTGTTTCATTTTTGTATTTTGTCTCGTATCATTTGAAATCAGAGTCGATCTTAGTATCATTTCTATGATTCTAGTATTGGGTGTGGTATTGAAGAAAGGTCTAAAAATAATATAAAAAAAGATTTCACGTTTTTTAGTTTCTCCATTGAGTTTTTGATTTGTGTGTTTCTTGAGTTTTTAGTGCTAGATTCTTATTTTCAAGTACTATTTGAGTCTAGATCTAAGATTGCAGCTTAATCGGAGTTGATTTGAAGGCTCTACCATTGGTGAGTTAAGCTTAAAGAAATTCAAAAATGAATCTTTAAATTTGTAAATTTGAGAGTGAAATTGCGGGTTAAGAAATATTGGATTTTGTTACCCATATCAAAAGGAGTTCGAATTTCAAATTTGGAATGAATTCGAGTTAAAATGAGGAAGTTATGAATTTTTGAAGATTCATGTTGTTCTCGGTGTTCTTTCATAAATTTGTATCTTGTTGAAAAAGATTATTCAAAAGTTGGTGTTTGATCAAAAAATGGAAGAAAGAGAAAGTGTTTGGGTGTTGGTATAAGTTTTTTTTTTAAAAAAAGAAATATTTCAAGAGAGTGAGAGAGCGCAAAAGGATCCACAAAAGGACAAATTCGGAGCTCCAGTTGTACTGTCCAAGGACACCTGCGACAACACCTTCCCGCCCAGATCATCCATGTGCTACGTAGGTCACTTTCTAACACTCTATTTTTTACTTGCGAACCTCCATATGCAAGGGCAGGTCATGACCTGGACCTACATCTTACCCCAGCGCATCTCAATAACTCTAAATCCCATTTTGCTCAGGTTCCATCATCTTAATTTCAATTCTTGATTCCTAAATTCATTTCTTGATTACTAACAAATCAACAACTAGTATTTAATCTACTTAGTTGATTAATTTGTCTTTGAGTTCATTGTTTTCCTTTCTTGTCCTTTTCTTTGTGTGATTTTTTTTTTAATTTCTTAATTAACTTCTTTGATTCAAATCCTTTTAATTAGTTTTTAATAGATTCGTCAGTATTTGCTTCATCCCTTATCTCACGTATACTAAGAATCATGGGTGAAGCAACCTTTGATATCCTAGTGAAAGCCATCATGGGGTTGTGACAAGATATGAATGGACTCATTGAGGAGTGGTCACACAAGAAAGGGAAGATGACAAATTTGGGGTGTCCTACTCCCCAAAATACCTCAATCGAACAAAACACTTTCACTTTCACTACTTCAGAGATCATCAACCAAAATTGTACTCCAAGACCTCAAGAACGTGTTCCCTCAACCCAAATAAACACAACCCAAGCTCCACAAACATTGTTCAATCATTTCAAATTTAATTATGCAATGATTTTTCCCACATTAGGTCCATTAACCGTGATACTAGTAGTTTACCTAATATCACTCCTCTGTGCAGGATTGTGAATCAATACTTCCAAAGAAAAATGTAACGAGATTGCCCCATGAACATATGCTTGAAAGCCAAACGGAATTCTGACCAAAAAATTTTAAACTTGGGAAGTGTGATGGCAAGTCAAAAAATGATTTGGATTCGAGGTCAAATTCTTTTCAAGAAAGGGAGAATGATACAAGCCAAATCGATGTCAACCTCCTAAGATTTATGTCCCGAGGTCAACATAAAGGAGTCCAAGCCATGACCACTTCAAAGGTGCCAAGATGTATTTGGAGTACGCTTTTAGAGTTCTCACTAGAACAACATCATGTGTGGATGATAGCTTAGAGCGCGGGAGGAACTCTATGTGATGATATCATCTAAGAGAGTAGTGAACAACATCGTGTTTTGAAGATAGCATGGAGTCTACGAGGTCCAACGAAGCAAAGAAAGAGCATATGTGCCAACATGTGACCAATTGGACAGTTAGGGTCACTTTTGAGCCCATTTGGCATTTAAGATCACTTTTGAGTTTGTTTTGTAATAATAATTCATGACTATAAATAGCTAGACTTATTTTTTCATAGACTTAGATGATTTCGGATGAGTTTACACTTGAGAGTGTTTATCGAGCTTGTTGAGACTTTTGTTGATTGTCTAGAAACGTTGGTTGTAAGGAGGTTCAATTTCTCTCTCGGTCTTCCTGGAAGATAGGTGTTTGTGGTAATCAAAAAGAAGATCCTCGAATTTAACATATCTTTGAGTTATCCTTTTTTATCATCTTGGGCCCATCTATCTATTTATTTTTCAATTTTAACGTCTTTCCTTTATTATTTTTCGATTTTTGTACTTGTGTTTTGTTTTCATATTTTGTCTCCTCTCAACTCTAAATTTTATTCGAGATAATACCCACGAAAATATCTGAACTTTAACCAAATTTCCAGTGGAGCATATTGAACTTTGCGGGGGTCCTATTACACCCTATACTTTTTTAAGTGGAATTAATCCCCCCCCCCGGACTTTTTTAAAGTGAAACTAATCCCCCCTGAAATGTTATCCCCAGTTTTTACGCTAGGAGGTGCAGTACACGCGCTGCTGCTTCTCCGCTTTATCAGTTTTCAACATTTTTTCACCATTACAACCATATTAAAGATTCTAAATGATTTCATTGAGTCAATTTCAAATTTCAAGTCCATTCTTATCAATCCAAAAGTTTTCAAATTCAATTTCAAGTTTCAAACTTTGAATTCCATTGAGTTTATGAAGAAAGTTTTTTCAAATTGTTGAATGAAATCTTCCATTAATTTTCCATTGAAACTCAAAAGATTTAATTAGCGAGTTCCATTAATGGAAGATTCAATGAAATTTCCTAATTGAATGGAACTCGCTAATTGAAAACTCAATGGAAGATTCAATTTCCATTAATGGAACTCCGAAGATTCAAAAAATTTAATTTCATGTATGACGACAAAAATACGGACTGTACATGTATAAAGCTATTCAATCTTTCGTTAATGGAACTCGAAAGATTCAATTTCCATTAATGGAAGTCGGAAGATTCAAGTAGCGAGTTTCCGAGTTTGAATCTTCCGAATCTTCCATTGAGTTTCAATTAGCGAGTTCGAAACGGAATCTTCAAGAATTCAATTTCAATTCAACAATGGAGCAAATTCAATTTCAATTCAACAATGGAGCAACCATTGTTGAAGAAAAGAAAGAAAGAAAGAAGAAAGAAGAAAGAGAATGAAAAAATAAATAAAAATATAAAACTTTATTTAATTAAAATTAAGGGGCTGTTTGGCAAAAAAAAAAAGAGTTTTATAACGTTTTTAACACTGTTCACGTGCTCAATGCACATGACTAGCACGCAATGTGCCAAGTGACAGATATATGCCATTAAAATACGAAAAAAAAAAGTTTTTTTTTTTTTTGGGGGGGAAGGGTAATAGGACCCCCGCAAAGTTCAGTATGCTCAACTGGTAATTCGATTAAACTTCAGGTATTTTTGTGAGTATTCTCCCAATTTTATTCATGTCACATAAGTCAGGACAAATAAATAACATATACTGGACTCGTGCTGACACGAAGGATTTGTGTCTAGTGTTTCAATAACGCAGTGGAACAAAACCATGTTGTGGGCGATGGCTTGATAGACTTATGGCCACTTTCCTTATTGGGATGGAGGCACGGACCAATTTATTATATTTTTAAACTTACGAATTCACACATACCATAGAATTTTAGTGAATTTACATTTTGTATTAAAAGTAGTAGGTTTAAGTAAATATAATATCATGAAAACAATTCTATATCTGGTCAATAGGATTTAACGCTAAATGATTAAAGTGTTGTGGAAAATATTAAGACTTACATTAATAACTATTCGTAGTTTTTATTTTATTTTTCATCTATATAAAAAAATTAATTTAAATTAAATAATTTTTTGGTCCACGAGTCGACCTGGGCCTAGCCTCAAGAATCAATAGACTAACTTATGATAGGCTTATAAGCTTCAATTTAGAAAGGGCTCTTAAAAATTTAACTCAAACTCTTTCTTATTATTGAATGGGCAAATCACATAAATATATAATTTAAGAGTCAATATTACAAAACATACATATATTATTTTTTATTTGGAAAATGTAGTTTTTACTTACAAAATCTATTATCTATTAAAACTGTTTTTTCTTCCAGTGATCTTCATAAAGTATATCTTTTTTCCTCTACCAAGTTGCGCACCAGTCGAATTTGTGCCCTCTTTCAAATTTGTCCAGCTTTTCATTGTTAATTTATGTCGTTTTCTTTCAACTAGTTTAGAGATAAGAAGGATGTTGCATTGCTTTTTCGTTGTTTCCCAGTAACAATGGTTGGCAACTATTCTAATGCCCGAAGTGCACCATTATGGTGCTGAAAGAATATTTGTTTTACACATTTAAGTCCCCAGGAAATATAAAATCAGTAAGTGGTCATTGAGCATCGAAATCTTCATCTCCCAAAGTATGGAGGAATCATTTTATACGGTGATTACGCCTATAACGCCCCGAAAATGGGTTCCGAGATGTCACACGGTGCTTAGGTCCACAAGTGATCCCAAGCTAACCCTTGTACTGACATACTGCTAAACAATTGATTTACATATGTATAAAATGACTGAAGTTACTGTGCGGAAATATAATCATGATAAAATCTAGAAAAAAAATACAATATTGAAATAATTTTACATTCTGATGAAATTGAACAGCAGAATTGAAACTACATGACTGACTCTGACTGACATCTGTGAAGCCTCTACTATACTGACTATAGATAGTTAGGACGCGACTCCAACTACCACTAATCAATACATATGAGTAATAAAGTAAAGTACATAATTAACATCTAACTGAAGTCCCCGAAGTAGGAGGACTCATCATCTGCTGGTTGGAATCTGCACATATCTGATCGTGATATACGGACTACAACTGAACTGGTACCTATATTATTAAACAATGTAGGACATAAACGTATATGTTGATCAGTACTTTTGGAATGTACTGAGCATATGGGGTGAATGCATAAGTAAAACAATATCTCAATGTTTGTATAAACTTGTAAAATAATGCATGCTAAGTATAAATGACTCACATTGGCTGGAATAATCGAAACCTGAAAATCATGAATCATGAATGATAAAACATACTGTATAAATCTTGTGAGTCATAACACTTAGTTCTAAAAGTTGTACTTTTACTCTTTCTGCTAGTGGACTAAGTAGAATTGAAGTTAAATCTGTTTTCAAATCATGTAGGCTAAGTGAAAAAGGACTCACCTTTGCATCTGTAAACTAAAAGCTGAAATCTCATAGCTAATGACTTACGTAAAACAATATCTGCATAAAATCACGAGCCTTTACACTTAGTTTCTAAAAGTTGTTCTGTTATTCTGTTTTAGGATTTAGGAAAGTTCTTCTAACTGACATACACTATGTGAGCTATCATAGTGTCCAACGTCTAGTTTCTTTCCCACGTTGGGAAGAGGTGTCATACTCTTGCCAAGGAGTATAACCTGAGCTAAGTGATCACAATCTGTATCTGTATCCATATACAAATAGAATATAATCTTAATTTGTACCTACGTTGGCTCGTAGTTCTGGGGAAGTAGGATGCGCTAAACCCACACTTCCCGCTCGATGCTAAATACTACTCTCTTTAATCTGTATGCTCAATCTGTAGGAAATCCACTTTAAAAGCTAGCATAAAGAGTTGTAATGAAAAAACAATAATGCATCTGTCTGTTTTAAACTGTAATCAAAACTAATCTATTTTATGTAAACTGTAATAAAAACTTAAATGTGGATTCCATATCTTAGCTGAGGATCAAAAGATCAAATCTTTCTCAAAGTCTGAATATAAGCTAGTCATAGGATGCTTAAAAGCAAAATCTTCTCAAAATATCAATACTTAACTTAGGGCTTCAAACCCATGCTTTGAAACTCATATCAAATCATCACAAAGTTCATGCTCAATAATCTTCTTGAAATACTTCAATAATTTCAGTCAAGATAATGAAATCAAAATAACAATATGAATCTTATGGATCAAAACATGAGCATGCGAAATCTTGATGCACTAAAGCCTTTGAATCTCATGCTTTCTTTCATATAACTTGCAACATAATATCATGCTTAAATCTCAATTGAAAAACTTTAAATCGAGTATAAATAGAGGAGAACAAACATGCACTTTAGCACTTAAATCACTTTACAAATTCATAAACTCAAAACAAGATAAGTTGGGTAAGAACCCTAATTGCAATATACGTAAATTCAACTTTAAAACTAGTTTTGGGCATAAGGATGAAAAAGTATCTTTGTTCATAACCCCACATACCTTATTTGATAAATTGAATGTGAAAGCTTGAACTTTGAATCTCTAACGGTGTTCTTGAAGCTTATTCTTGAAGTTCTTGAACCCAGAAGCTTGGATTATTAACTTTCTTGGAGAAAATTTGGTGGAGTTCTTGGTATTCTTGAAGGATCTAGGGTTTTATTGGAGAGAAAGAGATGAATTATGATGTATCTAATGCTTTTGAGGCTAAAATTAAGTGTTATGGACGGATTTGGGTGAGGGGATGTGACCAAAGTGCCCCTAGAACCCGTAGGAACTGAAATAGCATGTGAAACAGTTCCGTAATGCAATTTCCATCGCGTCGCATCGATGACTGACGTGTCGTGTCCCAATCGCGTCGGCTTACTGCCTCACGCGAAAAATGCCATAACTTTTTGCTCGGGTATTGGATTAAGGCAAAATTGGTATCATTGGAAAGTTAATTCAATTATCTACAATTTGGTGGGTCTTGAGATACAAAATTCTATGTATATAAAAAGTTATACACATTCAAAGTAGATCCTTGTAGAATTGAATATCAAACTTTGGACGAATCAAAGGCTCTAAGATCAACTTTGTTCTAAGTGATTCTTATGAACATTTTTAACCTCGAAAGCACATCAAACACGAGGATAAAGATCATGAAACTTATATTCACATGGAAATCATTTGGATTTTAGCTTATACACGTAGGAACGACGGTTCAAAGACTAGTCCGAAAATGCGGGGTATTACAACACCTTTACCTCTTCTCACATACCAACTTCGATAACCTTATCATATCATGTTCTCATGAGATGATTACACCTTTACCTTCTCATACACTAGTTTCTATACCCTTATCATACCATGTTCCCATGAGGTGATTATGCCTTTACCTTTCTGCAGATCAGTTTTTATACCCTTATCATACCATGTTTTCATGAGGTGATCAAGCGTTTACCTTTCCACACATCAATTTTTATACATAGTTCATATCATGTTTCCATGAGGTGATTTCTCCTTTACCTTCTCTAACATCAATTTCTATACCCTTATCATACCATGTTCCCATGAAGTGATTATGCCTTTACCTTTCTGCACATTATTTTTAATACCCTTATCATACCATGTTTTCATGAGGTGATTAAATCTTTACCTTTCCACACACCAATTTTTATACATAGTTTATACCATGTTTTCACGTGAACATTATTTTCTTGTTGAAAAATGACTGGACATAATTAGGATCTCACTGTAGACCTATTAACATGCCTCTGATATAGTTAAATTCTATTGAGAATGATATTGATGAGGAAGAAGCAATTTATATATAAAAAGGTAGAAATCGTGGAATTAATTTGGAGTGAGTGAATTGTGAAATTGAAAAATCAACCCGAGAAAATTAAGGAAAGAATATTAATCGGATAAGTTACTTATGTAATTCTTGAAATTTGGTTTATATCCTTCTTCTTTTGTAAAACTTATTTATTAGGTTTTGTTAATTTTCTATTTGTATATTTTGAAAAATAGAAATATTTGATAGATTTTGTAATATTGACTCTTAAATTATATATTTATATAATTTTCTCATATTTGAATTGAATTGGACTGACCTTAAGAGCCAAATTTACTTTTGATGGTTTTGGACATGGCTAATCCAAATTTATACGAAGTCTAATAAAAGAGCACACTATTCTTGAGATTTGAATTCAATTTCTCAAACATTTATCATTTGATCACACCCTGGCGAAGACAACTACTCAACCGTTAGACTAATACTCATGTCATTCAGAGTGGAGCTTCAGTTACATTTTTATTTATGTGAGAGCCATTCCACCATTCGGATTGAATTATGAAACTTTGATTTAGATTTTAGATTTTCATATTTGAGAAATTATAATCCATGTGAAATAGATTCGGATCTACATATCAAGACAAACTACAAGCATAAAGGAGCGAAAATAATTTGTTTATAAATAGAGTCAAACCTCTCTATAGTAGCAACGTTTCTTCGAAGATTTCATGGTTGTTATACAAAGGTTTTGTTATATATGTATACTGATATTCGACGTTCAGATCTAATTTAGTTGCTACAAATAAAACTATGCAAAATTAGAAATAGCATGAATATAAAAAAGACAAACATTAGTAGTCTTTTAATCGTGAAGTTATAAGATTACTAATGTGCACCATGTAAATATAATTTTTTTCTTTAAATTAGATATTTATACTTGAAATTTATTGTGTGTATGACATTAATGATGATTACAATAAGTATTTTATTATTTTATTTTGTACATGTGTATTTTCTTGCAAAATATTATTACATAACTAGTGAAGTTGTCCGCGCTTCGTGCGGTTATAGAAGGTGCTGACAATTTACGAAATAATTTGTGTCCTAAATATTGACTGCTAAAAGTAGATATTAAACCATACAATTATATACACACATAACTCATCTACAAATTCAAAAATATCACCTGTTAAGTCCATAAAATACTATTAAGAGAGAATTTAAGAAAGCATGTAAATTGATGTTAAAAAAAGTACTAAATAGATAAATAATATGGATATTAAGGTGGCTAGTGAATTAATTACTATAGGAAGGTAAAGAAAGAAATGACAGAAAACTTAAAAGTAAAGTGATAAAAAAAAAAACGAATTTATTTACCCAAAAATAAGTGAAAAAAATATTTTACAATACAAAAGGATTAATTAGTTGTTAGATCTTCATAAAGTTTGCATTGCACCAAAATTCAACTGATTAAATTAATTGAATAAAAATATCTCCAAAATATACCTCAATATGTTGTATGCATTAAGAAGTATGTCATTAAAATATATGTTATGATATTATTTGAAAAAACTATTTTAAATTCAGGAGAAAGAATGCACCATTTCTTTATAACATGAATAAAATTAAAATAATGTTGAAAAAGTAAAAGAACAGAACTAAAATAATCATACTATTTATAAACAAACCATGTGTTTCACATAAAATTTTTGAGTTTATTTAAAATAAAAAAATATGCACCTCGTCCTAAAAATTCTTCATGTTTTATTTTTTTCAAGATAATTTACATGCAAAACCTATAATGATTATGTCAAAAATAATAGTCAATCTTGCTCCTTCCCACATCTGCTTGTCATAAGCAAATGAATACCTCAAAGTTCAACTCTCGTTCCTCTTCATAAACCTCATATCAGCCTCCATAATCTTAATAAAAAATAATTGGACAACATATAAAATAGTCTAACAAAAAATATGAAGAATTAGGTAGTACGACTAAATAACTCCCGTCATATTTGTAAATATAAATTAAATAAAACCTCTTCATAAATAATACTGTAGAAGAACAACTGAAAATATAGAAAATAAAGTAATGTAATATAAACAAAAAACTTATCCGTTGAAAAATATTCTAAGAGAGAAAACAGAATGTCAAGATGGTTGTGGAGGTAGTCAAGTTTCTTGAATAATTTTATTTCATGATGCATGATTTTAGGGCTTAATATAAATAAAGATATATTTATTGTCATTTATTTATGATGAGTTAATGAGGGAAAAAAAGTTACGTTCCTTCACCTAAACATAACCATTACACCTAGTACTATTTCTTTTTATGAAGGAAACTGTTATGCTTAGAATTATTTTTTTCTTTATGAGGAAAAAATTTATTTAATATGAAAAAATAGATAAATGACAAATAAATGAAAAAAAAAAAGATAAAATGACTTTCTTGATCATTGAGAGGCGGCACATGTCCTATATTTCTATTTTAGAGAGAGAGAGAGAGATTCGTCTAACATGAACTTTTGAACTTGAATAATCTGCGACGTCTTTTCTCCATTCAATCTTCTCCATAGTATAATTTAAAGCGGAAAAGTTTTAAGTATTAGAAATTGTGATTCTTAATTTAGGAAATACTATGTTGCTATATTATGTCTTCTTTTGAAGTAAAGATAAAAAAAAATATTTTATTTTGTTTATATCTTCTGTTGTCTTGATCTTTTTTTATTTATTATTCAACTTATTTTTTACTTCTTAAAACAACTTCATCCACTATTATATAACACGCAAGACAATATAAATTATATAGATAATAATTAAACTGCATGTGTTTTACTTACTAACATGTTGTTATTATATTTGTAGCATTATATTGTTATGATGATAAAATTTAATGCAATAAAGTATTTTTAAAAAGACTTCAATAACACATTTTTTGTAATATATGAAATATGCTTAAATGTCAACACATAATTTACTTTTCATTATAAGATCTCACTGACTCTCTCGTTGCAATTAATTCACACCTAAAAAATGTTGTTTTAATTTTAAAGAATTTTAGCCTCCTTCAGATTACATGTATACATATAAAAAATATTATTAAGTAAAATTAACATTTCGTAGAAGTCATACATATAAATATTAGATCAACATATGTCTTCATTATCAATTTCATAATATACACCACACTTACAAATAGTAAAAGGAGAATAAACGTACTTGTTTAACTTTTACAATAGAAAATTAAGACTACAAAATTCTAAAATAATTTGTTATACCTTTCGTGTATTCCACAATCTTTGACATCAACTCTACCTTTCTTGTATTCCACCGACTTCAATAACACATTTTTTTGTAATATATGAAATATGCTTAAATATCAACACATAATTTACTTTTCATTATAAGATTTCACTGGCTCTCTCATTGCAATTAATTCACACCTAAAAAATGTTGTTTTGATTTTAAAGAATTTTAGCCTCCTTCGAATTACATGTATACATATATAAAAAAAATATTATTAAGTAAAGTTAACATTTTATATTCGATCAACATATGTCTTTCTTATAATGAATAATAAATCATTATCAATTTCATAAGGCCGAATAAATATACAGACCCCTCAACTATTCGACTTTTTTCGTATAGGCACCTCAATTAGGTCATGTGTCTATTGAATCCTTTACTCCTTCACAAAACGTTTCAATTAAGCACAATTGCTAACGTGACGCTGATGTGGCATAGTGCGTGCACTGCACTCAATTTAGGAGCGTGAAACATTAAATTTTAGCTTTTTTTTTTAATTTAAATCTCTTTATCTTTTTTATTTTTCTTAATTATCTACTTTCACATTTTTTAAAAAAAATAATAATTTCTCCCCTTTTCTTAAGAACTGTTCTACTGTTTTTCTTCATTTTCCTTCATCTTTCTCTCCTTTGTTATTTTTCTCTTTATTAGAAATTATAAATTTGTATTCTAGACATTAAATTAATGATGAAATGGGTGTGAAAAGTTAGAAAACATATGAAAAAAATATCTTTGGAATTGAATTTTTGACAAAATGAATGTAAAAAATTGAGAAAATTCCACCTAGTATAGCAGTGGTACATTGGCATAACAGTAGTGCAAAATATCTTTGGCCTGTTGCTATTCTTCTTCTTCTTCCACTTCAACCGTTTCTTCATTAACCTTCTCATGTTGTTTACTGCCAAGAACCGGAAAAAAAAACACCTTTTAGTTCAGTGTGAAAGTTTAATCCATGGAGAAAGAGGTGTTTGGAAGGAAAGAGCGAGGGGAGGGGGGGATCGGGTAGGTGGCTGCTGGGGGTGTTGATGAGAAAAAAAACACCTTTTTTTTTTTACTTTTGTGTGTTGGAGAAAGGGGTGTTTGGAAGGGAAGAAAGGGGGGAAAGGATCGGGTAGTGGCTGCAGTGGGGTGGGGTGGGGTTGATGATTTTTATTTTAAAAAAATGGAAAAGGGTCTAATATACCCTTTAACTATTGAAAATGGTACACAAATACTCTCATTCCACCTTTAGGCTCAAAAATACTCTTTCATCCATCTATTTGGCTCAAAAATACCTTTAATGTATTATAAATGACTCAAAAATACCCTTCTTCCTCTATTGGTTCAAAAATACCCATCCATCCACCTATTTGGATAAAAAATGACCTTAACATTAAATTTAAGTCTAAAAATGCCTCCTTCTTTATATTATTTTTTTTTTTTTGGTTTCACGTAGGGGTAATTTTTTTTGTAATTACAATTTTTTAATTAGGATATTATATATTTTTTGGTGGAATAGATATGCATTAATTAGTATATTATTTTTTTGGTTTCACGTAGTGGTGGGCATTTTTTAGTTACAATTTATTTTATTATATTATTTTGGGGTTTTTTGAATTATAATTTTTTATTCTTATATTATTTCTGGGTTTTTTTAATTATAATTTTTTATTATTATATAGTTTTTGTGGGTTTGGTGGGTTTTTTTTTCTAATTATTATTTTTTTAGTTTTAGGTTGGTACCAAGTTATCAAGTAATTTATGGTACATCATTATAGCTATATTTATGGTCATTTTTGTTTTTTCAAGAAATATATTTTTTCTATTTTAGGACTCTTAATTTCCTTCCATATATTTTAGGACTCTTATTCCTATATGTTTCGGGTTTCATATTTATATATTTTAGGACTCTTAATTCCATTCTATATATTTATTTAATAAAATAAAAATTAAAGGAAAAAGATTAAATGATTTTATCTATTGTAAAGTCTTCTAAGGGAGAATGTTTTTTTAAAAAAAATTATTATTTTTTTTTTTAGTTTCACGTAGGGGTGTTTTTTTTAATTACATTTTAATATATATAAGGAAAAAGATTAAATGATTTTATCTATTGTAAAGTCTTCTAAGGGAGAATGTTTTTTTAAAAACAAGTTTTTTTTTTTTTGGTTTCACTTAGGGGTGCAGTTACAATTTAATATATATATGTATATATATATATGTATATATATATATATATATATATATATATATCATTACTATTTTTATTTGTATTATTACTATTTTTATGGTTTCAAGTTGGAGAAGGATAGAAGTGTAAAATATTATGCATTCTTACCTAAATTAAATAAAGACTTAAATTACTTTCAAGTTTTTTTTTTTATATAAAAAGTTCAAAACCTAAAAAGAACTAAAAATCTTCAAATTTTTACCTAAAATATGTTTTCTAATATTTGAGCACACATAGATAATCATTAACTATGAGAGTATTTTCCCTTTGCTAATTATCCTATTTAAGGAATTCTTTTCTAATTTTGCACTTAAACATTAATTAATTCTTTTTAAATTTTTATATATAACTAAAAAGATTAGTGAAAAGATGATCATTAAATTTTGAATGAATTTGAGTTTAATTACATGTGGACCAATAAAAATAATGTCATGTATTTAATTTAAATAAAATTATATTTCACATCAGAATTTGTTAAAATGAGGAGACATTTTTGGACTTAAATTTAATGTTAAGGGCATTTTTTATCCAAATAGGTGGATGAAGGGGTATTTTTGAACCAATAGAGGAAGGAGGGTATTTTTGAGTCATTTCTAATACATTAAGGGTATTTTTGAGCCAAATAGATAGATGAAAGGGTATTTTTGAGCCTAAAGATGGAAAGAGGGTATTTGTGTACCATTTTCAATAGTTGAAGGGTATATTAAACCCTTTTCCATTAAAAAAATTTAGATTTAATTATATTAGAAAATTATCTTTATGATTATTTTAAGTTAAAATGCCACATGTCATTATTTAATTTGTCACCTTGCCACATCATTAGCGTGTGTCTTACATGCATTTTATATTTTTTGCCACATCGGCAGATTGTGCTTAATTGAAACGTTTTGTGAAGGAGTAAATGGTTCAATAGGTACATGACCTCATTGAGGTGCCTATACGGAAAAAGTCGAATAGTTGAGGGGCCTGTATATGTATTCTTCCATTTCATAATATACACCACACTTACAAATAGTAAAAGAAACATAAACGTACTTGTTGTTTAACTTTTACAATAGAAAATTAAGACTACAAAATTCTAAAATAATTTCTAATACTTTTCTTGTATTCCACCATCTTTAACATCAACTCTACCTTTCTTGTATTCCATCATCTTTAACATTAAGTAGCCGTTTGGCCATGAAAATTACTTTTTTCCGGAGTTGGAATTGGAGTTGAAGATAAAGTTAGAGTTGGAGTTGAAGATAAAGTTGGAGTTGGAGTTGTGTTTGGCCATGTCTTTTTGAATTTTTTTTTTAGACTTTTGAAAAATCTTTTTTAAATATGATTTTATACCCTTAACTTTTAAAAATTATCAAAATCACTCAACTACTAATTTACCTACTAACATACAACCAAATGTTGAGAAAATAATTTATATATCTTCAATTGATAAAATAATTAACAACAAATTAATTATTATGATTGTTATTCTTCTAAAATTTGAATAAAAATATGAGATAATACCCAATTACCCCCCTGAACTATACCCAAAAGGGTTATGCCACACCTCAACTTAAAGGGGGTCCTATTACCCCCCCTGAACTAATTAAAAGTAGAATTTTCACCCCCTTAGTGCCTATGTGGCACATATGTGGCACTTGCGTGGCACAACACACTGAAGTGTCCACGTAGGCACACATGTGTGCCACGTATGTGCCACATAGGCACTAAGGGGGTGAAAATTCTACTTTTAATTAGTTCAGGGGGGTAATAGGACCCCCTTTAAGTTGAGGTGTGGCATAACCCTTTTGGGTATAGTTCAGGGGGTAATTGGGTATTTTCTCTAAAAATATCACAAGCACGAGCTAAATAAGTTTATCTAACCATAATCGATTGAATAGAGTAAATATATTTTGATAAATATGATTGATGGATATAAATATATTTTATATATTCTTAAATTTGTTGATGAAAATTCTTATTTACTTTCACTTGAATTAATTATTTTATTGAATTTGGTCTTTTTAAAAAAATTTACGGATGAATTATTTCTGAATACATTAGTGCTAATTTTTTGCTCTTTCTTTATTGATGATATTGATTTTCCTTGAATATTATTGTATCGTAAATATGGATCATTACGTTATGATATGCGAATTTATTTACCACTTTTTAATAATTTGTTAAAATCATAATAGCCATTATATGACATATACAAAAAATTAAAATGGCAAGAAAAAAATATTAAATTTCTCACTTTTAAATAACATAATGTACTAGGCCTTATATTTCTATAATATAGTTCATTCAAAATAAAGTTGATATATTTCCGCCATAGATTACCATTTATTATTTTTTACTTCACGTCAGTAAATTTTGGGTAAAAGAAGAAAAAGAGATTAGAATATCTGTAATAATTAAAAATGATGTTGTACCATAGAAAATAAATAATAATTTTTTTCTTGGTATTTGGTTGTAGTTATAAGAAGTGTTTGTGTAAAAATTTAAAGATTGGGGTTATATGTAATAATAATGAAAGTTAAAAATGAGAGTGGAAAATTGTGAAAACAACAAAAAGTTATTTTCACTTTTTGGAATCCAATTCCGAAATAATTTTTTGAATTTTCATGGCCAAACACCATAATTTTCGAAAAAGTGAAAAAATATTCCGGAAAAAAGGGAATTTTTTTTATGTCCAAACAGGCCCTAATTCTATGAATTTGACCATTTATGAAAAGGACAAATGATAACCAAAAGACCATGAAATGCACTCTATTTATAAAGAGAAAGTTATATTACATGTTCATTTAAAAGCATATTGAAAAATGAAAAGCCAAAGATCAAAAAACGGATGAGCAGTAATTGTAGATTAATGGAGTTTTAAAGAAATTTTAAGACATTTAAATTTTTGCATTGAAGAGTAGGAATAAATGGATGAGTAGTAACTGTAATATTCATTCATGTGCAATAAGAAAATAAAAAAATAAGAAAAATGCCAAAAAAAATATAAAAAAGATAAATAGTAATGGAGATCATAGAGAGGTGCCACATCACCTCCTTTATGTTTCTCCTTTATATATATACTAGTCAAGTGTACGTATTTTGCACGTGTGTTGCGTTAATTCATAATAAAGCTATGAAATAGAAATTAAAATAAAAAAAAATTATACTACATAAACATAATAGCAAATTACCTTAGTATAAATCAATAGCAAAGTCTTTAGCTATATGAACATTTTCATATCGTATATATAAATGAGCATTTTTTTTTCAGTTAATTCAAAAATTGAACTGTTAATGACTCAAATCGATAAGAAATACCTTATTGACTTTGTTATCAATTTAGCGTGTTTAGAAATTAAAAACTAACAAAAAATTGAACTATAAACCAACCAATGAGCAGTTCCTAACTGTTATCATAGAAGTCTTTGCATTCAAAATTCAAAACAAAAACGAATTCAGGACAAATTTATATGCAACTCAAATAGAAAATTATAAAACAAAAGAATAAAGACTTCAAAACCTCTAGTCCGTTTAACCCAATATACATCGTATTATCTTAATAAATTACATAAAAATTATGAAATATATTTGAAAGGAGTAAAACTTTTGGCAAAGAAAAAAAGAGAATCACCATTCTCGTAATATAAATGTTAGTTTTTAGGAAAGATAAACATTTATTTTATTTGGCGGCAACTGTGTTGTCTAATTTTATAGTAGAAGAAGTGACAGATTTTATGTGTTAAAATTTGATCACAATATTATTTAAATAGAATTGTAGAAATTCTTTTTAATATATAAGGTAAAATTTTAATTCATTTAGATGTCCAAAACCTTTTCCTTAAAAAAATATCTAAATATGATAAATTTATGTCATAAATTATTTTTAATATTAAAATAATGTGCATTTCAAATATAAACTCACATATTTTTATCTCTTTTTTTATTTACTTTTTTTCTCAAGACGTGTATGGTTTGATTTTTTGGTTCAACTTTATATGTTTTATTTTATTTAAATAAAATGGTTTCTTGGATTTTTTCTTTTTTTAAAAAATAACTCATATATATGATTCTTAAAAATTAGGAAAAGTCCCAATTGCATTACAATATGAATTTTATCAACTTAAGAATCCTATATTTTTAGAATTAATTTGCATTTACCCTATACTTTTATTTTATAATATATTTTAAAATTCCTTAATGTTTAACATAATTTTTTTTCTTATCATATATTTTAGAACTCCTTAATTTTAAGAATATCGAACGCTAATTGTTCCTCACATCAACCAATGGATCTTGTAGAAGTGCTTCTGCCATCTAAAATGTTGTCAAGTACTTCATTCAAATTGCAGTTTTCTTCTTTCCAACTCATGTCGTCGTTGTTTCATGATGATCTTGCTAGATATTTGATTGCACAGGCCAAATGTAGTGGCTGAAGACCAATCCTCCTTAGTTCCATCATTTCAATATCGATAGAGTTGTCAAAATCCGTATAATGATGATATGCTAAATCTCATAATTTATTTATAATAAAATAATTGCATATAAAATTTTTTTTTAAAGAGAATATATAACGAAGAAGGCTAGAAAATCCTAAAGAATCCAAGAAGAAAACTTTAATTAATCATCACTCAAAATCAAAATCAAAATAAGAAAAAATGTAAAAGTAGAAAAATTACACTTACTTTTCTAGTAAAATATCATCAAATAACTATTTAAATAGAATTATAGATATTTTTTTGTTTTATATAAGGTAAAATTGTAATTGATTTAGAATTGTGA
Source organism: Capsicum pubescens (assembly GCA_030864215.1). Lineage (NCBI taxonomy): Eukaryota > Viridiplantae > Streptophyta > Magnoliopsida > Solanales > Solanaceae > Capsicum > Capsicum pubescens. The sequence continues at coordinate 254,762,850 of CM061538.1, forward strand.
AATATTATAATTTCTTACCTAAAAACGATATATTTTTTTCTTTCCATGCATATGTTTTTAAAAAAAAATATATTTTGGTTTCTAAAATATTTTCCTATAAAACTTGCATAGGAATCTTTTTATTCCATGCGTTTTAACTATAAATTTTGGTTATTATTTTTTTTCTCTTTCCATCCATAGTTTTTTCCCTAAAAAATTGCATACGACTCTTAATAAAAAATTTCACAACATATTTAATTCCTTTTAGAATTGAAATTGTTCCTTTTTTTTTTAACTGTATTTTAAATATTTGAATAATAATTTAATGATAATTATTTGAAAAATAAAAATGAAAGGACGATTTTGTCTATTACGCGGTGTTTTACTGAAGGGTAAAAAGTTTAAATCATTTTTCGAACAAAAATTAAAATTACCTCTGAAAAGGTTGTTTGATCATATTTTGTATGTGGCGGTAATTGTTAGAGCCTGCACAAAAATAAAGGAAAACCATTAAAATCTATTAATAAACATGACGATGATATGCTAAATCTCATACTTTATTTACAATAAAAATAATTGCATATAAGCAAAAACTTAAAAGAGAATTCATATAATGAAGAAGGTTAGAAAACTCTAAAGAATCAAAGAAGAAAACTTTAATTAATCATTAATCAAAATCAAAACAAAAATAAGATGAATAAGATGAAATGTAGAAGTAGAAGAATTACAATTATTATTCTAGTCAAATTTGATTAAATAACTATTTAAATAGAATTATACACATTCTTTTTTATTTTATATAAGGTAAAATTCTAATTAATTTAGAATTGTCAAATATCATGATTTCTTACCTTAAAAGATATTTTTTTTCTTTCCATGTATATGTTTTTATAAAAAAAAAATATACATATTTCTGTTCCTAAAAATTTTCCTTGCGTCAGAATCTTTTTTTTTCCATGCGTATTTTTAACTACGAAAAAAAAAAACTATAAATTTGGTTCTTAATTTTTTTTTTCCCTTTCCATCAATAGTTCTGTCCCAAAAAAATTGCATAGGGCTCTTAATAAAAAAAGATCACATTACATTTAATTCCTTTTAAAATTAGCTAAATTTGGTAAGGAAAATTTTACAAAAAAAACGTGTGTTTTAGTGAAGAAAGGAAAAGAGCTAAATTTGGGAATAATTTAATTGCAGAAAAATTTTATTATATTTATTTTATAGAATTTAATTACAGGAAAAAGGGTAAAAAACGGTTTTGTCTAAAGCAAACTGATTTAATGAAGGGCAAAAAGTTCAATTCACTTTTCTAAAGGTCTTTACACTTTTAATATATTATAGATATAGATATTGATATTTGAGTATGCGGTTATAAAAATGTAATTTTATAAAGCGTGTTCTGCTATTAATAAATGGCATTCTTGTTACACGTAAATCTCCTTGTAAAGAAAGAAAATATAATATGAAAAATCAATTCTAAAAAAAATCAGACCACTATAATAAAATGTCATTATAGCTTATAACGATACATTGTTATAATGAGTTCTTACTTTTCTAGTATCGTTCTTACTTTTCTAGTATCCCTTTAACCTGGAAAAAATATCAATTACAAAGTGTAACGGGAATAATATTGTCGTTAGGAAGTTAAATTCGTAGAAAATTCAGTTTGACATTTTGGCCAGAATTGAGACACCATTGTAGAATAGAATATGGGGTATGGGGTCCTTGGTCCAGTAGTCCTAATTCCACCAAGTGACAGGTCCTCTTTTCCACTATCAATATTCTCATTGTACCTATGCTTAAATTCAGTCGTGGGGTAACCTCTAGGCCATTACAACTAAACATTCACAGCAAAAAGTAACACAACAAACTTTTTTCTGGTGCAAAACAACATTTATAACTTTATCAATCTAAAATGTGAGATTTTGAAACTTTGAAATGTAAGGTGTTTGATAATTTTGATCTCTTTTGTTGTATTAATGAGTTAGGTGCCCATAGAACAAACTTCTCTAGCACTCGAATGGTGACGCTGTCCATAGTATTGCTATTCATCTGGACAAACAAGTTCAATTGGAATACAGCTAATTAGGTAGGTGCAATGAGCAATATGCTCATCCCTCGTGCCCACTCACATATCTCTAAATTTTTTGGCACTAAATTGAAACACGGCTTTGCACCTTTAGTGGCAATCCTTATAGATTTGAGTGGGTAGGGACCCCTAAACTGCTCATATGCTCTCCACACTAGCTCTACGGACTTCCCTTCTTTCTTTGCCAAGTTTATACAATTTCATTTGATATATAGATTGATTCATGTATGTTTATAATCATATAATGTTACTAATTTACAACTATAGATAACTTTGCATATATATCAAACCTAGTATGAAGACGGGTCAAGATTTAAATTTTATGCTTTCCATCTTTAATCATCTTAGTATTGATATTTTTATATTCTTACACACTTGGGAATTCAAATCTACTATTTTTATTGTACTTAGGTCAAAATGTTAAATTTGCTCATGACTATGCGAAATGGAACAGATTTACCCTCATTAATATATAGTTGGGGTCAAATATGTCATTAATATATAGTTGGGGTCAAATATGCTCTTACCGTTACTAAATAGGCTTAATTTGCCCGTATCTATAATATATTAAAAGTATGAAGGTCTTAGAAATGTTGTTTGAACTTTTTGCCCTTCATTAAAAGATTTCGTTTTAGACAAAATCGTCTTTTCAACTTTTCCTGATTATTTTAGTAATATAAAATATTGACTATATTAAAAAAGAAAAAAAAAACTTTCCTCACAAAATAGAATTCCTTTTACACTATCTAAAAAATTAATCATTCCAGACTAAAAGAGAACAACCCAAAAACCTTAAATAAAATATCCAGAAACAAAAAAAATAAAAAAATTCCTTTTACGTGAAACCAAAGAAAATTAAAAGAAAAAATTTCCTTCTCCTATCAAAAGTCAATAACTACCAAAGATCTAATTTTGATAGAAGGAAAAAGTTGTTGCTTTTTGAGAAAGTATAATGAATTAATACAATTTGTTTTCCTTATTGGAAATAACACAATTAATGCATGTACATATTAATTTGAGCACCTAAATATGTTTTACATCAAAATTGAATTTCCTTTTACGATCTAAACTGCTTCATAGCTCTTTCCTTTGAGTATTTTGATATTCAATGTCTCTCATTATGTATCAAGATGCATGAGAATGAGAGACTGAAATCTAATTGGCGTAACATGACAATATGTTGCTAAATTTGGATTAAAGTTGTACACAAAATTGGATGCTTGATCTATTAAAATTTCCGTACGTTCCTATTGTCAAACAAGAATAGTTATAGTAATCCTCTTTTTGCACTGTCATTTAATTTTGCTGCATAAAATATTAATAAAGTATTAAGTGTTTATCTTCATACCTTACTAGGTATAGTTATGATATTCATTGATATTAAGTGAATGTATTGTTTCTGATAAGGATATTTAATGAATGTATAAATTCACATAAATGCAAGAGACTAAAAACTAGCATTATTCTTTTCTCTTTGTGTTAAAAGTTAATTTTTTCCTTTCACATTTGCAATAGGAAGTTCTCTTCTCCCATTTAAGTTGGCAACAAGGTCCTAAACAGAGAATATAAATTTGTTGTGACTTTAGACCGCGTGCCACTGATCTATAGTTATAAAGTGTCTTATTAGCCTTTTTAGTGTATTTTCAGAAAGCTTGCTATATCTGTTCACAAACGGAGTCCGGAGATTCAGCGTCGCTTAATTTATGTAAGTATACTTCTGTATTTTTGGTAGATTAGTGTATTATTTACAACATTTTGATATTCCTTTAAAACAAGCTAAGCATGAAGACATAAGAATTGATACGCTATATATATATATATATATATATATATATATATATATATATATATATATATATATATATATATATATTGTATAAGCTTTTGTGATCTTATTGTAGGGTGAAGCGGGTGATATGAAGTTTTTTTTCGTATGTAGGAAAAAAACAAGTACCATCTATGATTTAAGAGATAAATTTATTTGTAATTTGAGGTAAGTTTTCTAAAATTACTGTAAGTTCTTGATCTTTACAATCTTGATAGTATCTATGATTAAAGAGAAATTTATTTGTGATTTGAGGTAAGCTATCTATATTTTTAGTATGTAGTTGAAATTTACAATAAATAAATTATTGTGTATTTTTTATAGACAATTGCTAATTGCAAAGTTCTTTTGTGAATTCTTGATATATCTTATGATTAAAGAACAAATTTGCTTGTGATTTGAGGTAAGTTTTCTAATTTTTCATATGTTAAATTTTACTTGTGATTTGAGGTAAATTTTCTAAATGTTTAGTATGTTCTTGAAATTTACAATAATAAATTATTATCTATTCTTCATAGATAATTTCAATTGATGTCTTTCAAAAAGATTTGTACTTCAACTTTATAATGTAAATCGATTAAACTCAATAATATTAATTTTGTTGTGCATTACAATTTTTAACTCAAAGTTCTACATCATATTTAGGGGTGTGCACATATTGATGGTAGAATTGACAAGAAATTTCTACAACGTTACAGAAAACTTAGCTTTAGAAAGGAGAAAAATGAAAGGACGTTTTGGGATAACCTTATGGCTTTATCTTTTAGATGTTTTTTTTTATTTTAATGTTTAATTATAACTCAATTTTGATTATATTTTTTTCCTAAAATTTTAGACTTCTAACTAATTAATATATGTTTTTAGTCACGTGAGAAGAGTGTATGCTGGTTATGAAGAAATTATTGGAGGAGAAGGAAATTTGGAGACTAAAATTTCTGAAAGGATAACAAGGAATTGAAGGTTTTTTTTTTTAATGTTAAGGTATGCGTTCAAAGTATCTAATGAAAGTTTTAATCTTAATCATTCAAATTTTAATTATTATATTTATTTATTTTTGGATAGATGTTTTCTAGAGGAGAAAACGTTGTTAAACTAATTTTTTTTTTACGTCTGGATCTTTTCTTTTTAAAAATTCGTTAAGATATATTAACAGAGTATTTGATGGAGGTCTTAATTTTAATTATTCATATTTTTAAGAAAAAAGCTTTCAGGTTAGATTTATGTAGATTTGAATCTTAAAGGTTAGCTTTAGAAAGGAGAAAATTGAAAGGAGGAATATGAGGTTAGTTTTATGACGTTAAATTTTAGGTAGATTGACTTTGTTTACTTTTAGCTCTAGAAAGGAGAAAAATGAAAGGATGAATTTGAGGTTAACTATTTTTTTCCTTTTCTTTCAATGTTTAATTAATTGTAACTCAAATTTAATTATATTCTTTTCTAAAAGTTTGGACTTCTAACTAATTAAGATATTTTTTTTATTTAGGTTACAAGAGCATATTATGGTCATGAAGAAGTTGGAAAAGGAGAAAGGCTTGAAGACTATGATTGCAAAAAGGATAAAAAAAAATTGAAGATTTATTTTTTTTAATGTGAAGGTATGTTTATTTGTTGAAGGTTCTCTTAATCATTCAGATTTTAATTATTATATTTGTTTATTTTTTTAGATAGTGATTTTCTAGAGGAAAAAAAAAAATTTAGATTAGATTTTTGTAGATCTGAATTTTTTATCTTTTAAAATTTGTTAAGGTATGCAATCAGAGTATTTGAGGAAGGTTTTAATCTTAATAATTCATATTTTAATTTTATATTTGTTTTTTTTATAGAAATATTGAAAGTAATATGAATATCTTTTTTTTTTTTTTTATTTTGATGAAATATATAATACATGTATTAAATCATTCTCAACATTAGTTAGGAAAAAGTACTATATAATTAACTAAATAACGCATATTTTTGGTCCTTGCAAATTCAAAAAATATTCAATTCACTTTGAATACAAATATTGTGTTAATGTATTAATATCTATCTCTTCATTTAAATGAATGTTATATTTATGTAAGCATTAATTGATACTACATATATTCCATTCTTAATAATATATATTTATGTACCTTTTTTTATAAACGAAGAAATTACGTGCCTAATCTAGTTATTAAATGATGAAAGCTTAATTAGCATCAAGTAATGCCACGTGTCTCACCAATTGAGGATCAATCTTTTTCCAAAAAAAAAAGAAAAAGGATTGAGGGCAAATTTAAACCTTTCACATAATTTATGGACAAATTTGACCCTTTCCTCTAATTTTGAGTTTTTAAACTTTTTTTGCTCCTTTCCATCTCCCCAACACAGCAACACTACCTCTACCGTCATCATTTTTTCCTCCTTTCCCTCCACCGCCACCACCTCCACTACTACAAGGGAGGTTCAAATTTATCCTCTATTTTTTTTGAAAAAAAATCTTAATTGCGGAACACATGACATCACCTAGTGCTATGTTTCCGCCGTTTGTAAATAGGGCATATTTAGCTTATTTTAGTAATAACGAGAACATATTTGACCGTAACTATTAACAAAGAAAACTATTAGTTCAGAGACAAATTTGACCCTTACCCCGATAAATTATTTACATTCTCCTTATATATAAACAACAGTTTGAGGAGCTTCCCATTAACATGGCTAGCTGCTTATAGTCTTTGATTTCACTTTGAGGGCGTTTTTGGTCATTTCAATTTATAAATGTGCATATCTTTCTTGTTAATATATACACTCCAGTATAATGAAGGCCAATTTTGTAAATGCAGCTCAAGATAAGACCAATCCTAACCACAGTATACTTTTGTTGTATCAATATATATGCATGTGGTCGTGCAAACACAAAGATAGTGCTTAATATTTTTTAGCTAACTGATATTGGATAATTGTACTTGTTTATTCTTCCACTGTATCGATCCACTCCAACTAAAGTTAAGCTAGCTCAGTGGCTGCTACACTTGTTGAACATCCATGGCATCAACTTCCACACTTATTCTACTGCTCTTCCTAATCTTCGTATTGTCATTGCCATCGAATTCACAAAGCTCTAGTCCGGTACTTGATCATCATCAAGAAAGTGTCAATGGGCAGTTCGATGAATGGATATCTTTGAATGTGAAGCACTACAACAGAAAGAGAGAAGAAAGTTTGAAATGGATGCAAGAATCAATCAAACACAAGAAACAAAAAGTTCCAGCAGCTCCTGCTAATGCTAGCAGCAGCAGCAGCCTTGATCCAAAGCTTAGAAATGCAGAGATGAACAAAATGATAATCAGTGTGAGTCAAGATGGAAGTGGCAACTTCAAGACCATTAAAGAAGCTCTTGCTAGCATTCCACTCTATAACATGCGTCGGGTCATACTGGACATCAAACCCGGAGTTTATAGGTACCTACTGACAGTGTCATAAAAATATATATACACAATCAGATTACTCAGTCAAATTAACCAGGGTTAACAATCTGAAAAGAGTTACTATAATTTTTGTATCCAGACAAATTAAAAGGCATTATTGTTTACACTAAGACATGTTATTTAATTAAGGGAATTCTGTTACAAAGAACTATTTTTATAGCAAACGTGGATTCGTACCTTAATAATATGGTAAGTGACTTTATAATCAGTAAAAGTAAATTTAATTGCGAACAAAATTCTATTCCCCGTGGATATCTATCAAAAAAGATACTAAGATAAAAGTAATATATGATATGACCTGTTAACTACATTAGCATACTATATTTACTATCTTCGGTACTTTAGTTCTTTTAGGGGTGGAGTATAACGAAATACGACAAATGATGACTTGGATAAAATTTTGTAAGTAATATTAATATGACCACAATAATTGATTTTGTAGGGAAAAGCTTAACATTCCAAGAAATTTGCCATTTGTGACATTTCGGGGCGATAGCAGCAATCCGCCACAGATAACAGGCAATGACACAGCTTCAGCTATCGGAACCGACGGCACGCCTTTGAAGACATTCCAAAGTGCTACTGTTGCTGTCGATGCTGATTATTTTGTCGCCATAAATGTCATTTTCGAGGTACATGTTCTTGTCCAATGGAGTTTTCTAAAAGGTGTTCATTAGATCAATATGCATACGATTATAAAATGAATTTAAGGTACATGCACCAACACATTTATATAGGTCCGTGACAATAGTCTAGTTATGCTTCGTTTGTCGCATGGATTTTTTACAAGTTCGTAGTTGAAGCAAAGGGTGTCAAACGGGCCGGTTAAAACCGGCCCAAACGGGCCCACATAATTAAATCGGTCCGATTTGATCCGGCCCGGTAAGCCCAAGGGCTTTAGGGGTCCGGATCCCGGTTCGATTGGGTTTTTGTCCGGTTAACCCGGCCCGAACCCAACCCGGTTTGGGCCCGCGAGGTTAACCGGCCGGGCCCGATTAAGGTTTTTTTTTTTTTTTTTTTGAAAATTCAGAATTTCACGAACTGAAATTAAAAACTTAGTGTTAATACATTATTAATTTACTATCAAGTATTATTAATTTATTATATTAAGTAGCATATGTTTTATACTTTTATTTAAAGTAGTGTATATATTGAATGGTATATATATATATATGTGTGTGTGTGTATCTTCTAAATCTAAAGTAGTATATATTTAACGTATACATGTGTATATGTTTTATAAATTAGTATATAACTATATATATATATTGTGGTGTATATATATATATATATATATATATATATATATATATATATTGTAGTATATGTTTTATTTAAAGTAATATATATATTGAATGGTATATATATGTCTGTGTGTGTGTGCATATATCTACTAAGTAGTGTATATTTAACGTATAGATGTGTATATGTTTTATAAATTAGTATATAACTATATATCTATATCTATATCTATATATATATTGTAGTGTATGTTTTATTTAAAGTAGTAAATATATTGAATGGTATATATATATGTGTGTATATATCTTCTATAGATGAGTAGATTTAATGTATACGTTATGTATATGGTTTATAAATTAGTATATAACTATATATATATAACTATATATATATATATAACTATATATATATATATATAACTATATATATATATATATATATATAGTTATATATATATATATATATAAATATTGTAGTATATATATATGTATTGTAGTATATATTTTATTTAAAGTAGTACATATATATTGAATAGTGTGTATATATCTTCTATAAATGTATATATTTAACGTATTCAAGTGTATATGTTTTTCAAATTAGTATATAACTATATATATATACAAACTGTAGTATATATATATGTATATTGTAGTATATATTTTATTTAACGTATGACATATATATTGAATGGTGCGTATATATGTGTATATATATTATATAGATGTATATATTTAACGTATACAAGTGTATATGTTTTATAAATTAGTATAATATAACTATCTATATATTGTAATCCATGTATATTGTAGTATATATTTTATTTTAAGTAGTACATATACATTGATTGGTGCGTATATATGTGTATATATCTTATATAGATGTACATATTTAACGTATACAAGTGTATATGTTTTATAAATTAGTATAATATAATCATCTATACATTGTAATACATATATATGTATATTGTAGTATATATTTTATTTAAAGCAGTACATACATATTGAATGGTGCGTATATATGTGTATATATCTTCTATAGACATATATATTTAACGTATACAAGTGTATATGTTTTATAAATTAGTATATAACTATATATATATATATACATACATAGTATATACATATATATTGTAGTATATATTTTATTTAAAGTAATACCTATATATTGATTTAAAATGATTTAAAATGAATTTCTAATTTAAATTAAAAACTTACTTTTAATATATTATTAATTAACTATCATATATATATATATATATATATATATATATTGTTGTATATACTTTATTTAAAGTAATACATATATATTGAATGGTGCGTATATATGTGTTTATATCTTCTATAGACTTATATCTTTAACGTATATAAGTGTATATATTTTATAAATTAGTATATATATATATATATATATTGTAGTATATACTTTATTTAAAGTAGTACATATTATTGAATGGTGAGTATATATGTGTATATATCTTCTATAGACGTATATCTTTAACGTATACAAGTGTATATGTTCTATAAATTAGTATGTAACTATATATATATACATATTGTTGTATATATATATGTATATTGTAGTATATATTTTATTTAAAGCAGTACATATATATTGAATGGTGCGTATATATGTGTATATATCTTCTAAAGTAGTATATATTTAACGTATACAAGTGTATATGTTTTATAAATTAATATGTAAGTATATATATATATATATATATATATTGTAGTATATACTTTATTTAAAGTAGTAGATATATATTGAATGGTGCGTATATATGTGTATATATCTTCTATAGACGTATATCTTTAACGTATACAAGTGTATATGTTTTATAAATTAGTATGTAACTATATATATATACATATTGCTGTATATATATATATGTATATTGTAGTATATATTTTATTTAAAGTAGTACATATATATTGAATGGTGCATATATATGTGTATATATCTTCTAAAGTAGTATATATTTAACGTATACATGTGAATATGTTTTATAAATTAGTATATAACTATATATATATATATATATATATATATATATATATATATTGTAGTATATGTTTTATTTAAAGTAGACAAGTAGTACATAAATATTGAATGGTGCGTATATATGTGTATATATCTTCTATACGCGTATATATTTAACGTATAAATGTGTATATGTTTTATAAATTAGTATATAAATATATATATATATATATATATATATATATATATTGTAGTGTATATATATATATTATACTATTATAGTATATGTTTTATTTAAAGTAGTACGTATAGTCATATATAATTATATATTGAATGGTACGTATATATGTGTAATTGCTTATATATTTTTAAAAAAATATATATTGTATATTGGAGTGTATATAGTGTATATTGGAGTGTATATAGTGTATATAATTGTAGTGTATATTGGATTTTTTTTTTAAACGGGTTTGACTGGTTTTTAACCAGGTTTTGGTGGATTTGACCGGGTTGAGTTAAGTGGGTCGGGTTAGGGTGAGTTTTAATTTTTTTTACTGTTGGGCCCGGCCCGGCTAGCGCTAAAATCAGCCCTTAGCCGGCCGACCCTCAACCTGGTTAACATAGAAGGGCCGGTTCCGAGTTGGCCCGGCCCGGCCCGGCCCGTTTGGCACTCCTAGTTGAAGCCTTGAATGAGAAATTCTACTGCCATACAAAATATTCCAACAGATAAAACAAAACAAAACAAAAAATGGAACAGCGTAGTATATAACTGTCACTAGCATTTTAAAATGAATTAGTATCTCAATCAAAGGAAAAGGGCAAATTGCAATTTGCAGGTTGTGCGCTGACAAAATTGTCCTCTTATCTACATTAACAGTGGATATACTAAATCGTCAGTACTTCTAATAGAACTGCTATAGCAATTACTGGTAACTAATATTCTTATTAATGAAATCATCAACGCCGAACAGTGAATGGGTTCAATTGAATATCTTTAAAACTATACTGACCATTAGCAATTAGGGTAAAAATAATTACTTTTGTACCTCCTTCGACTGTTAAATCGACTTGAACTTATTCTAGGTCACAATTTGAACTTTTTGAATTTATTAAAATTTATGACTCCATCATTGATGGTGAATGTAGATAACAAGTTTTGAACCGTTCAACTAAAATCAACATTTTTTTAATATACAAATCTTAATAATCCTTATAATTTTAAAAATACAATGAATTCAACAATAAGAACCTAAAAATTAAATATATCATGTTTAATCCTAAATCCGCGTTTAGTGTCAATATACGATTTAATTTGGCAATGTAGTATACCATAAAGAAAACTAAGGTAGTAGCACTTTGGTTTGTAGAATACAGCACCCCATGTGGTTGGGACAGCAGGAGAACAAGCAGTTGCACTGAGAATATCGGGGAACAAAGCAGCATTTTACAATTGCAGTTTTTATGGAAGCCAAGACACACTTTATGATCACAAGGGCCTTCACTATTTCAACAATTGCTTCATCCAAGGCTCTGTTGATTTCATCTTTGGCTATGGCAGATCCCTATATGAGGTCACTTTCTGTCATCCATCCTCGATGCATTTTAATTTATTATGTAATAATGAAAAGTTGCATCTTCTTGCTATTAATTTAGGTCGTTCGAAAGAGCTATTCTCTCCATTTCAATTTGATTCTCCTTTTTGATTCAGCCGGAGTTTACAAAAATAGAAAAAAAATTTGAATGTTGTGGTCTTAAATTAAAGATATGTAAAATGTATCAAAATATCATTTAACTTGGTGTCTTAAACATGTCATTTGAAAAATTGAAATTAAAAAGTTTGACAAAAAGGGGAAAAGACATTTGTTAAAATTAATTTAAAAGAAAAGTAGGACAAACAAATTGAAACAAATGAAGTAATATAAAATGAAACAACAGATGAAGTAATATATGTGTGCGTATCGAATTATACTCTTTTAGGTGGGATGCGGAGGAAGGGCAGTAGAATTACTCATTTATACATAAATTTACTAATTACTAGCATAGACAAATATTGAATTTACGTCAAATACATGTTAGAGTACCACTGCACTGTCCACTCAGTAGCTTTTGTAACGCCGTGCACTAAATTTTACCTTGAGGTGTGCCCCTTCCCTAGACTTTATTTGAGTGCGATATGTTTTGTGCATCGGGCTGTGCTTATACAATTTTGAGTCAAAATTAGTCCCATTTGCTCTGGTTCCACGGTGACTAGCTATAGCATATTAGTATTTCACACGGTTGACAAAATTGTCCCTGACTTTTTGAAATTAAGATATTTTGATGGCCTAAGAATGAAAAGATAATTCTGATTGAATATTTTATATTACGTGGATAGAACTGCCAATTGAACTCAGTGGCAAAGAAAGTAGCATCCTTGACAGCCCAGAAACGTACAAATTCGTCAATATTAAGTGGATTCTCGTTCAAGAACAGCACCATAACAGGGAGTGGATCAGTTTACTTGGGCAGAGCCTGGGGTGATTATTCCAGAGTAGTTTTCTCTTACACTTACATGGACAAGATTGTTCTTCCCCTAGGATGGAACGACTGGGGAAAAACAATTCGAGACTCGTAAGTCTTTTTTATTTACTTTGGCTTACTCATCTTATAAAAATTTCAAAATATTTAGCCAATGAAGTTGAGAAACAATGTGAAAAATGAATGTAGGAGAGTGTATTATGGGGAGTACAAGTGCAGTGGACCAGGAGCCGACATGACAGGAAGAGTGCCATGGGCACGAATCCTCACCGATGAAGAGGCCATGCCTTTTATTGGCACCTATTATGTTGATGGCAATTCTTGGCTTATACCTCCCTATTAGTTTAACTCACCTACCATAAATTTTAAGTAGAACCTATGTGATGTGCATCAAGTATGAACTTTATTACCTATATACACCCTTTCGCCTCTCCTTTGTATTGTTCTTGTGACGAATAACAAATTTATTAGCAAGTTAAATAAATAGTACATATGTACCGCATTCTATTGTAAAAAAGATGCACCTTACATATGTACCTAGGTTGTGTATCAAGTACAAACTTTCTTATATAATACTGTTCCACCTTTCCGTTATTGTTGTTGCCAAGCAAAAAGCAGAACAATGTACTACAAGCCGTTACGTTCTTCTATTAATCTGAATGAAGAATACATTATGCACTTCATTTCATAGTAAAAGTAGTGTAGCTTATAGTTCGATTAATTTCTCAAAAATGTTAGCCTCAGTCACATCCCCTGCTATTCGCATAATAATTTTCTTCGAAGTTGATGTATACAGTAGACGCAATACAATTAGCAAGTTCAGAAATGAACAGGGGGAGACGTAAGAGACTGGTTTACAGTTGATATAACGTTTTGTGCTTCCAATTAACATCACATGCAAAATCATATCATAAATATGTCCCTACCATCATGCTTGCAGCCTGGATTATGGACTAAATTGGACACTAGGATCTAACTTCCGTTCTTGACAAAGACATAGGTATGGAAACAACTTACACAAAAACATACTAGTACTATATGCAGTTGAAAATGCCTGTATGGCCCTGATTCTAAGATTCTTTATATGGGCCAAATACAGCACTGAGATATGATCTTCCAGCTAGGAACATCCTCAGCCTCAAATATCCAGCCACAGTAATAGTAAGAGTAGTCTTTGTTTTGAGTAACCAAACTCTTGTTACTATTCTTATCGCCTGTTCCTTCAGCATAGAATAGCTGCCCATCATCTCGTCCTTGCAAATCGATGCACTCACAAGATCTGACAAGTGCTTCCAGCAGCAACACTAGCGATGCCATTCTATAATTTGCTAACCAAATATTGCTGCTGAGTCAAAAGACAGAAACAGAGAGAAAGAGGGGATGCCAAGTATGAAGAAAATGAATGTCCCACTATAAAATGTAAATATGGTCTCCCTTGTAGTACCATATTCATGAGTTGATCATCTGAAACTCAACTACTTATTTTCCAACACGAAAAGAATTTGAACATTCATAAAATTAAGTTTCTTTACCTACTTCAGTTAGATAGATGCAAATCAGCTCTAACACTCTTGTGACCAATTATTAATTCACAAGCCGGTAGTTTAATATGCTAGCGCCACTTCACAATTGAGACTTCGTCCTAGTCGGCCCTTACATGCTACATTAATTTTATGGCTAAACCACATAAATGCCCTCCCAAGGCAAAATAATTACATAAAATCCCTTAAGGCCTTCTCTCTCCCGGATTTTAAAAATATACTCATACATTAGTATGTCTCTCATACATAGTTTAAATGTATGATAAAATTGTTAATCCTAAAATTAAGGTAATAAAAATAGATATTATTTTTTTGTTCCTTAATTATAGTCATTAATTAACTAATATTATGTAGTGTATGAGTAATTATAGTAACTGAAAGTTAAATTCAAATATTTTGTTAAACATCACAATAAAAGCGTCTTCTCTATATATTTACGCTCATGAAAAAAAAAGAATCTTATACTGCGTTCTTCTTTTCTGTAGAAAATAAATATGAATATCCCCATTTTGTTGCGTCATTTGGGTATTTGGGAGTTGCAAATTAGTCATTCCGATAGTTTTGGGGTGTTAGTCGCTGGATTTGATCGGGTTTTGGGAGGAAGTGGTCGGATTACGTGATGTGGAGGCAATTCTGATTAAAACTTCACCAAAAAAACGAAGTCGGATCTGAGTTTGCCTTTTTCGTTCACTATTTGTCTCCTTCAGTATTTTTCACTCACTTTTTCACTATTTCCTCTCGCGTTTCCTCTGTTTCTCTCTATTTTCCTCTATCTATGTGAGTGTGTAGATCACCATGTGTATATTCCTGTGTGTGAGTGTTGTGTATCGTTGAGAGTGTCTGTGTGTTTATTTCTATGGAAAAAAGAGGAAAATTTTTGAAGGGTAAGGAGAGGGGTTCATACGCATTCTATGGAAAGATATAGATAAACCAATTATCTTCGTTACGTATTTTTTGGGAAGAAATCGCATGTCCTTCGATTGTGACCTGCACATTCCAATACTTCATGTTTGGCATTGGAACTATCGGGAGTTCATACGTCTTGACAATGGTGTTTGGCCTGTACAATTCTGAGCAGTAACGACCATAATCTTTTACATCAATATTTTTACTTTTTAATACGGCAATTGCGTGTGGATAGAGTATTTCATCAATTTGATACCGGGTACAGTTGCACGTACCACAATCAATATCAATAATGTGCCTCCTTCCTGATTCATATACACAGTAAAGATAACTACCAGTTGCTTTAACCTATTAGAAATGAATTATTTAATACAGATGTTCCGAATGATTCAGACAAGACACCTTGAGGACCCATTTGCAGTCTTTGTTACAACAGTGCAGTACATAGATGCATCAAATATAAATAGATAGTCAATGTATTAATATAGATATAAAATTCATGGTTTTAATTAAAATGCTGAAATTGTCCCTGTTACGGTTTCATTATACATTCGTTTTAATGTATAAGTACATATTATACATTATTTATACATCTTTCAACAAACAAATAACAACGTCCATACAACAATTCCTTCAAAATACCTATTACAAAAAAAACATACATCAAACCTTCAACAAATTAAGATAATATTTTGGTTCATACCTTTTTTTGTCAGATCGTTTAGCAAAGGTGTTGAAGCCATTCAATATCGCATAATTAGCTATTACCGAATAAATATTGAAAAATTCACCCTACAACCCCAACTCCCTTTCCCATGCACCCCTCTCGTTACCCTTCAAAATATTTCCTTTTTTTTCCATAGAAATAAATACACCGACACTCTCAACGATACACAACATTCACACACAGGAATATACACACAGAGATCTACACACTTACATAGATAGAGGAAAATAGAGAGAGAAAAAGGCGAGAGGAAATAGTGAAAAAGTGAGTGAAAAATATTGAAGGAAACAAATAGTGAACGAAAAAGGCAAACTCAGATCCGAATGAATTTTTTTGGTGAAGTTTTAACCAGAATTGCCTCCACATCACGTAATCCGACCACTTCCTCCCAAAACCCGATCAAATCCAACGACTAACACCCCAAAACTATCGAAATGACTAATTTGTGACTCCCAAATACCCGAATGACGTAACAAAATGGGAATATTCATATTTGTTTTCTACAGAAAAGAAGAACACAGTATAAGATTCTTTTCTTTTCATGAGCGTAAATATACAGAGAAGACGTTTTCATTGTGATGTTTAACAAAATATTTAAATTTAACTTTCAGTTACTATAATTACTCATACACTACATAATATTAGCTAATTAATGGCTATAATTAAGGAACAAAAAAATAATATCTGATTTTTATTACCTTCAATTTAGGATTAACAGTTTTATCATACATTCAAACTATGTATGAGGGACATACTAATGTTTGAGTATATTTTCAAAATCCGGGAGAGAGAAGGCCTTAAGGGATTTTATGTAATTACTTTGTCTTGGGAGGGAATTTATGTGGTTTAGCCAAACAACTAAAAATTACCTCTATACACAAGTTAAAGTTACATAATTACATTAAATCTCAAATTGGTAAAGTATTTACACAAATTTTAAAATAATTACAAAAATTCCCTTATTTGATAATCTCTCTCTCCTTTATAATATACATTCAAAAAAGGCCGTCTTTTCCTCTCTCTTTTTCTCTCACATTACAAATCAGTTTATCCTCCTTTATTCAATCCCTTTTTTCACGCCTAAAATCAAGCAATCATACTTAGAGTTTACCATTATAAGTTTTCAAACATTAATTGAACTTATTGATTTCATTCATTAATTTTTGATTTTTTTTTTTAACTTCACCAAATCAGAAAGTCATGGACTTGTTTGAGAAAAAAAGGCAAAAAAATGGCGATGAATTATCAGAAGCTTCGAAAAATCTCATTTGGGTCATCATCATCATCAGCAGAGCACAACAGGGTGGAACATGCCACGGAAAATGAATCTTGTGAACACAGCACAACAACGTTTATTCAAACGATTGAATCAACAAAATCACTTACTCAATCTTCTGTAAGAATCTAAATCCTAATTATTTGATTATTTAATGTTTGTTTATATTATTCTATTTCTGAAAAGGAATGATCTTGCTCCGTTTTATATTTTTTAATACTCTTTCAAAGATTCTATTTTGTAATATCAAATTCTTCCAACATTCTTGGATCTAACTTTATGTTTCAAAGATTCTATTTTATATGTTTCAGTATTTTGTCTAACTTTATATTTTTTTTTTTGCTTAAACAGGCTAGATTTGTGGTTGCAAAGATAACTGCAATTTGTACACCGAGTCTACTCAAAAGAATAAGTGATTTACTACGATGGGAAAAAATTACTTGTCATCGCGTCCAAAGATGTAGATTTTATACATTATACGTTACTTTATTTAACACACTTATATATAATGTAAGTTTTTGTATATATAGAAGAGGCTGTTTTTGTATTTAGTCGAATTATACAGTTATAATCTATGAATTTTGTGCAAGGTTACATTATACCTTCTGACAAGTTTATAGATAAATAATTTATAATGTTAATAATTTATATGTATGGTGTAACATTAGACATTCTTGAAGTTTTTATTTGAAAGTATAAGATATAATATATCAGGCATTACACATTAGTTATTTTGGAAGACTAATGTATAATATAAGTCTAATGATATATATTTTCAATATGTTATACATTAGAAGTTCTTATTACATTAGTTGTGTTTTATGTTGTATTTTAAAGTTAAAAAGTCTTATTTTTATATAATTTTTCATTATACCTTCTGTCAAACTTATAGGTCATACATGTTTAAAGTGAAAAATTTAGATGTGTAATATGACATTATACATTGTTGTAGTTTATTTTTAAAATGTATAAGTTGCCCTTATACTTATTCTAATGTGAATATAAGCCTGAAAATATATATTTTAATATGTTATACATTAAAAGTCCTTATAAGATGCATTTTATGCTTTATATGGTATAATACTGTTAGAAAGTCTTATTTTTGTATAAATTTTTATTATACCTTCTGTCAAAATATATAGGTCATACATGTTTATGGTGAAAAATTTAGATGTGTAGTATGACATTATACATTACTACAATTTATTTTTTAAATGTATAAGTTGCCCTCATTCATGTGAAATTATTGTATATTTTACTTTAATTTTTTTATGAACTTCGTCAATATTCAATTCCATCGCGATCGTAGAAATCAATTTCAAAAAGTTAATACTTTCTGAAATAATAATTGCATCACTTTTATAGAATTGATAAATGATTTTCAACTCCCAAATTTCGAAATGACATAACAATATGGGGATGTTCATATTTTTTTTTCGAGAATTTAAGAAAGTCGAACACGATTTTTTTTTCAAAAACGTCATTAAAAATGAGAAAAACTAACAGTGATGTTTAAGAATTTTTTTTAATTTAAATTTCAGTTATTTTATTTAATCATACAAAACATAATTATAGGTAATTAATGGCTTTATTTAAGAGAGTGAAAGATTTTATTTGATTACTCTTTCCATGAACGTAGGAGATTGTGTTTTATCATCTTACCTTAAATATAGGATTAACTGTTTTATCATACATTCAAGCTATGTATGATGGGCAGCCAAATGTATAAGTATATTTGCAAAATTCGAGGTAGAGAAAACTAGAAGGGATTTTATGTAATTAGTTTCAATAGAAGGGGATTTATGTTGTTTACACATAAAACAAGTTTCCATGAATAACCCATTTAGCTATAAGGATAGGAGACACAATCCGACCACCTAACGGTAGATTTGAGTACAGACTATTATGGGAGGATAGTTATTAAAAAGAGAGGAATTACGATCTTTTTGCCACTTACAAAATAAATGAAAGAAAATGGTCCTTTTCGATCTTTGTAAATAAGAAGATACTATGTGTAGTGTAAGAAATGAAGATTTCTTATAAAAAAGACAGACATAAAACTAAAACAAAAAACTAAAAATTGTAAGTCTACAAAACCAACATTAAGCCATCGAAGCAAGATATATATTAATCTCTATTTAAGATTTAAAATAAAGTCCTCTGTTTTCACGAAAGAAAGGTATTTTTGTCATTTTCAATCAGTTTGTATTATTCTTTTTTGTGCATAATGTTAAGAATCCCACATCCGAAGAAGGATGGTACTTTATCGCTGTTGAGATTATTATCAAATTAGCAGCTAAAATATTATGTGTCATATTAGCAGTTAGTTAGTTGGATGGTTTAGATTGATTAGAGGAAGATTAGCTGGTGACAGCAGTACAGCTGTGCACCCTGTTACGTTTCTACATAACTAGTTGGCTAGAGATATTTTTCTTATTCGTTTTAGTTCAATAAAAAATTTCCAATTGGATTTTCAGTTATCTCTCGCCTTTGTCTCTGTTTCAGCTATTTTGCTTCCATTAGGTTAAGATTTTGTCATGGTATCAGAGCGAGGATGCAATTATCGATCAAATCTTAGCTCGTAGTAGTTTGATTTAGCTTCCAGATTACTATTTTCCTGCAATTTTACTCCGTTCAGTCTCCCTTTTTCTTCTTTGGTTTAGCTAAAAAATTCATTGATTTCTGTAATTTACTCTGTTCATCATCCATTTTTCTCTCCTCTATAGGGAAAATTGTGATTTGATGGGCTCAAAGTTATCCATCTATGGCTGAAAACACAGAAAATTTGGTAAATTCATGAAAGGAAACTACAGATTCAAACAGTCCTTTATACATGCATCCATCTGAAAGTGTTGTATCCGTATTAGTCCCCGTGGTATTTGATGGAAGTGGATATAGGTCCTGGAGACAAAGTGTGCTCAGGGCACTTTCTGTGAAGGACAAAGTTAGTTCGTTACTAGAAAATGTAAGAAACCTGTTGTAGAAGATGCTAGCTAAGAACAATGGATTCGTTGTGATGATATGGTAACTTCATAGATCCTTAATTAGCTCACAAAGGATTTGGGATATAGTCCACAATTCATAAATGATGCTAGAGAACTCTGGTAGGAATTAAAATATCGATATAATAAAAAAAATAGGGTGAAATTGTACCATGTGCAAAGAAAGATCAATGTCCTGAGGTAGAGAGCCCTAGATATCACAGGTTACTATAATAAGATGAAAAGGTTGTGGAAAGATTTTAGTGCCCTGACTACATATGCAAAAATGTACCTGTCAATGCATAGATAGGGCTAAGATGAGCATGCAAAAGGCTGAGTAAGATAGGAGGTTGGCTTTTTTTCTAATAGGACTAAATGAGGTGTACACCGTAGTCAAAGGGAGTATACTTATGATGAATCCCCTTCCCATTGTCACACAATTTTTTTCCATACGTATCTAAGAGGAGAAGCAAATGAAGTTAGGCCAAGCAACCAATCATTTTTGGAATCTGCATCTATGTATGCAAATGGAGCTAGTAGCAGTAATTCGAAGGCACATTACTGTCATAATTAGAACAACATCAATACTAGGAATTTCAGGACAAACTTTAGTGGTAACCAAAGTACTAGCTATAAAAATAATAGATACAGCTCTAACAGACTTAGACCATTTTGTGAGCATTGTAGGAGACCTGGGCACACTAAACACAAATGTTCTAAGATCCATGGATACCCACATGACCCTTCTCTTCCTCCTCCACAGGCTCCCAGGTACAACAACTACAATAATAATAAAGGAAAACGAGTTGTGGCAAATGTATATGGTGAAAGTTTTAACACTAAAAAGAATGAATGTAGACCAAGTGAACATGAAAGAGCAATGCAACATCTAACCAAGGAACAATATGGACAAATGGTCAAGATATTAGGTAGTTTGCAGATTGGTATTAATGCAGATGAAACTTTAACTTTGAATGACGATGTAAATGGAGGAGCTGTAAACTTTGTAGGAATTATTGCTTGATCAACTTCTATTGAACATGGTAATCAATGTAGTAAATTGCCTAGATCGAATGCTTATACTTAAATCCTTGATTCTGGAACAACAAACCACATGACTCACAACAGAAAAATCCTCATTAACACAAAACCATTGATATATCCCTTTCTAGTGTAATTACCAAATGGTTACAAAGTTAGGGTGACTCTAATTGGTGATGTTGTTCTTAGTCCGACCATCACTCTAAATCAAGTCTTATTTGTTTCTTGTTTTAAGTTTAATTTGATTTCCATCCATGCTTTAACAGGTCAACTCAATTGCATTGTAGTCTTTACCAGATTTTCATGCCTTTTTCTACAGTGCCCTTCATAGAAGAGGCCTCTAGAGATTGGTAACACTAAAGGCAGTGTTTATCTTCACTACTCAGACTCAAGTCAAGCCAAATCTAATTCTTCTTCTGTTGTTTTGTCAAATTTCATTGTGCATTCATGCTCTGAGGATATGCTTAAAGTGTCTAGTTCTGTCCTTACTAAGCCTAGTTGTTCTAATAATGTGTCAAATTCCCCTGTGGTTTCTTCTAATAAGTCTGCACCTAGTGTTTTCTTTACTTTGTTTACTTGTAATAAACCTATCTCTAATGTTGACATATTGCTAGTTTCCAGTAGTAATGATGTTTTAGCTTGTAGTAAGTTTGTAACAAAGAATTCTGTGCCATTGAATAAAAGGAAATTTTCTATTAATAATGCATCTTTACTTGTTTAAATGGATGTAAATGTCTTGTGGCATCACAGATTGGGATATGTGACCTTTGTTAAAATGAGGAGTATCCTATCTATACTAGCCGCGTTTATACCTAAACAACCTTTTTTGTCATATCTGTCCCATGGCCAGACAAAGCAGAATGCCTTTTCCCCAAAAGACTACCAGTTCTACTCAAATTTTTCAGCTATTACATGTAGACCTCTGTGGCCCTTACAATGTCAACATCCATAATAGATGCAAATATTTTGTTACCTATGTGGATGACTATAGTAGATGCACTTGGACACACCTACTTAGTTGGAAGAGCAATGCCTTACTATAAAAATATTTGTATCTATGGTAGAAAATGAGTTTAATACTACTATTAAAACCATTAGAAATGATAATGGATTGGAATTCTACAATCATGAATCCACAATTTTTTTTCAACTTAAAGGAAATGTACACCAAAAAACTTGTCCCTACATACCACAACAAAATAATGCGGTGGAGAGAAGGCACAAATACCTCCTTGAGACAGCAAGAGCACTCTTATACCAATCTAAATTGCCTCTCATATATTGGGGTGAATGCATTCTTACATCCATCTACATAATCAATAGACTGCGATCTTTTTCATAAATAATCTCACCTCTTATGAACGTTTATATAAGAAAAAACCCCTTTACTACCACCTTAGGAGTTTTGGTTGCCTTTGTTATTCTACCACACTTAAGAATCACAAAGATAAATTTGAAACTAGATTAATTCTTCATGTGTTTGTAGGATACCCTTATGGGACAAAAGGTTACAGGGTTCTTAATCTAGCCACTAGAAAGATACATGTTTCAAAGGATGTGTTTTTTCATGAAAATATTTTTCCTTTTGTTCTATCTTCTGATCATAGAGACATGGACAATAATTTTAGTAACTCTTTTTCTTTTCCTGTGTCTAATTGCCCTACTGTCGTGTCTATGAGTTGGTCTTGTCCCAAACCTTTTGACTATCTCCTGTAATACATCTCCTTCTTTACCACCCATGCATACCGATCTTGATAACCCTATTGTGTCACCATATTCCAGTTATCATGAGGAGTCACCTGGACTAGTACTTGGTAGTGAACTGGGATTTTCCTTGCTTGATGATACTTTCCTTAGTGATACATCTCATTATAGTAACTCCAATACACATACTTCATCTATACCTATCAACAACAATCCCTCTACTCCATACTACCCACTCTTGAAGTTGCTCTAGGTAGACCATTTACATTACACAGGTTACCCTCTTACCTAAAAATCATGTCTGTACTCTGTTCCTATCACCCCAACTAGTACTACTGCTAGTTCCCATTCTACCTCACATAGTCCCAACTCTTTTTTCTGCTTTCATCTTTCTGCTACTCATCATATATCCCTTTATGCCTTAGCTTCTGATAGTTAACATTTGATCAAAGTTGTTTCACTTGATTGTAAGCTTTTCTCATATAAAGAGGCTACAAGATTGCCTTCTTGGAAAACAACAATGACTCGGGAATTTGAATCACTTCATGCTAACAACACTTGGGATTTAGTCCCTCTTTCACATGGAAAGAAGGCTATAGGTTGTAAATAGGTGTATAAAATAAAGCACAATAATGGTAGTGTGGAAAGACTCAAGACAAGGTTGGTTGTAAAAGGGTACACTCAACATGTTGGTATAAACTATACAGAGACTTTTTGTCATGACCCGAAACTACCCTCTAGTCGTAACAAGGTGCTTAGGACCACAAGTGATTCCAAGCTAACCCTATACTGGCATGATGCTTGAGTTACTGATTAAAATGCATAGGACTGGAAGTAACACACGTAATAGAAGCCTTTAGTTGAACATACTCAAAATAAAACTATTTAAAATAATTACAACTCTGGTTATACAAAACAAAAGTGGAATCAAATATATCAACTCTACTGACTGTCTATGAAGCCTCTACTAATATTGACTATAGGTAGTCGAGACATGACCCCCAGCTATTTCTAATTAATACGACTGAATAACGAAAATAAGATGCTTCTCGAACTATGATTGACTCGAGCTCTTGAATCAAAAGGATTCATCACTTGCTGATTGAAAGTTGCACACTATCTGTTTATAATGTATGGGCTACAACTAGTACCTACATTATGAAATAATGTAGCATATAGACATATATGTGGATCAGTACTTTTGGAATGTACTGAGTATGTGGGGGTGAATGTATAAGTAAAACAATAACTGAATGTACACATAGACTTTAAAATAATGCATGCTAAATGTAGAAGACTCACCTTGAGCTTGAATAAAATGAAAGTTGTAAAATTATAAACATGAGTAATGAAGCATAGGGATACACTTTGTGAGCCATAACACTTAGTTCTTAAAGCTTTAATTGTACTCTTTCTTTTGAGGGGGGTTCTTCTAACCAACATAAATCATGTGAACTATCATGGAGTCCAACATCTTACCCACGTTGAGGAGAGTTGTTCTATCCTTGCCATCAAAATAGAACCTTAACTTGAGTGATCACTGACTTAACCCATATTGGTACTTAAACCTATGGTGGCACGTAGTTCTGGGGCATGCGACCTTGGACTCATACTCAACTCGGTGCTAAATACTACTCTCATATTACTTATATGCTCATACTTTTAGGAAATCCACCTTAAAATAGCACAAGGTTTGTATAATGAAAACCATGTATGCTTTTCTTTGCTTTAAAAAAAAAATCAAGATGAGCAAATGTGGATTTCATGTCATAGCTTAGGATCAAAAGATCAATCATTACTTTAAGTCTGGGTATAAAATTTATCAAAGAATCTTAATATCATAGTCTTCTTGAAATCTCAAAACTCATACTTGGGATTTAGAGCATATGTACTTAAATTCTCAAAATTTCACAATAAAGATTCATTCTCAATAATCATCTTGAAATCTTTCAACAATATCAAGTCAAGATAAAGAAATCCAATTCACAATATAAATCTTCAAAGCAAAGCATAAATGGATGAGAATAAACATGCACATCAATACTTAAATCACTTTATAACCTCATAAACTCAAAACAAGATAGTTTGGGTATGAACCCTAAATTGGCAATTCATAAAATCTTAACTTTAAAACAAGTTTTGGGCACAAGGATGAAAGAGTATCCTTGTTCATAACCCCTCATACCTTAATAGACTTGAATTGATGGAGAAATCATGACCTTTAAAACCTTGGAGAAGATCTTAATGGAACTCTAACTTGTGTTCTTGAGAGAGATATGAGAGGATTTAAGATGTTTAATAGATGAAATAGGGAAACACAATCTTGAAAGCTTTCTTGAATTTTTTTGAATTTAGGAACTTGAATTCTTGGTTTTCTTGAAGATAAGATAATGAAATTGATGAACTTCGGAGATGATTAGGATTTCTTTGAGATGAGGATTGGAGAATAAGGCCAATTACGATCTAAAATATACCCCAAATCGTGTAATGGGCGATGAGGTTGAGGGAAAAAAATATAATTTCCCCTAAGGCAATTAAATTTGCAACTGAAATGCAGTTTACAAGGTTACAACAATGCAGTCTTATCGCGATGGCTTACTGGTTTCAACGAAAATAATCATAACTTTTCGCTCGGGGTATAGGATTAAGGCAAAATTGGTATCGTTGGAAAGCTAATTCAATTATCTACAATTTGGTGGGACTTGAGCTAAAAAATTCCACGTATATAAAAAGTTATATACATTCAAAGTTGACCATTGTAGAATCAAATACCAAACTTTGGACGAATCAAAGGCTTTTAGCTCAACTTTGTTCTAAGTGAATCCTATGAACATTCTTTACCTCATAAGAACTTCACACACTAGGATAAAGATCATGAAACATGCATTCAATTATACATCAAGAACTGGACAAAAACACCTTCACCGCGATGCGATGTACGTACCAAAGGAAATGTCATTGCGACGCGGCCCTATTGCGGTGACTTATTAGATTCGTGATCCAAACGTGACCCAAACCTTATTCAAAAAATCTGAAACTTCCCCAAGATATGCTCCTTACATTCCTGAACATGAATTAACTCAAAAACTAAAGTCTTGGGGTCGGTAAGATCAAAGTAAAAATCCTCAAAATTTAGGGGTCTTGAAGATGACTCAAAGTAAAAATCCTAGAAGTCTAGGGATATTGAAGATGACAAAGTCCCCAACACTTAGTGAAAATTTCAATCTTTAAGCTTCTTATGCATGCAACTAGTAGGTGAACTGAGCTGGGAATAATATGGGGTATTTTACTTTTTCACTTATTGAGAAGATGACAACTGTGAGGACGTTGATTGGTGTTGCAGTTAAAAAAGGGTGGGACATATTTCAATTTGATGTGAATAATGCATTCCTACATGGAAACCTACATGAAGAGGTGTATATGCAAATCCCACCTGGTTTAGTAGTAGAAGGAGATGGTTTAGCACATAAGTTGAAAAAGTTCCTATACAGGCTCAAGCAAGCTTGTAGACAATGGTACGCAAAGTTGAATGATGCACTATTCTCAAGAGGATATCACCCTTCCATGTATGACTACTCACTTTTTTACAAAAAGAAAATCTCTTTAGTGACCTTTGTTGTTGTCTACGTTAACGATGTTATTATCATAGGGACTAACTTGGATGAAATTCAGTCCCTGAAAGATTTTCTTCATCATACTTTCCCGATCAAATACCTAAGCAAGATTCACTGTATTTTGGGTTTGGAAGTTCTATATGAATCTAATGGTGTGTTGATCACTTAGAGCAAGTTCACTGCAGACTTGATTAAAGAGTTCAACTGATCCCATTGCCCCTATGTGGCCTCTCCTCTTATTCTTCAATAAAGTTGAGAGATAATACAGATGTTCTTCTCCCTGATCCTGGGTTGTACAGGAAGCTTGTAGGGAACTTAAATTTCTTAACTGGTATAATGTTGGACATTGCTTATAGCGTCCAACACTTGAGCCAGTATATGCAAAAACCCAGAGACACTCATTTAAAAGCTTTTTTTCATGTTCTGAGGTACCTTAAGGGTAATCCTGATTTGGCTATTTTCATGTCTAAACAATAAGTCTATATGGTAAATGCTTATTGCAATTTTGATTGGGTGTCATGCCCTGAGTCAAGGAAGCCGGTCAGTGGTTATATTGTCTTACTTGGGGATAGACCTATAAGCTAAAAGTCGAAGAAACAGTCCACTATTTCCCTGTCATCATTAGAGGTAGAATATAGATCCTTGAGGAAAGTCGTGGGTGAGCTGGTGCAGCTCACCAGATTACTTGAAGAACTTGATACACCAGCTCCTCTTCCTATAACAGTACATTGTGGTAGTCAAGCTGCTTTACACATTGCATGGAATCCAGTTTTCCACGAGTGTACCAAACACATAGAGATGGATTGTCATTTTGTCCACAATAAAATTCAAGATAGATTGATTTCTTTACATCACATTCTGACTCATGCTCAGCTCGCTGACATTTTCACCAAGACATTGAGTGGCATCAAACACTCCACACTCCTAGGCAAGCTGGTTGTGAGTTTCTCACGTCCACCTTGAATGGGGTGTTGAGATTATTAGATGATTAGCAGCTAAGATATTTATGTGGCATGTCAGCAGTTAGTTAGTTAGTTAGATGGCTTAGGTTGATTAGTGGTAGATTAGATGGTGAAAACTATACAACTATGCACCCTGTTTCATTTCTATATAACTGGTTGGCTAGAGATATTTTTCTTATTCGTTTTCTTTCAATATTCATTCAATTCAATAAAAAAAATCCAATTGGGTTTTCAGTTATCTTTCGCCTTTCTCTCTGTTTCAACTATTTTGCTTCCATTAGGTTAAGATTTCGTCAATCTCCTTATATGGACTTGGGAAATCCTCTCCTCATGAGCTAGTTTTTGAGGTTGAGTTAGGCCTAAATTTGATGTTGATGAAGTCTACAAGAGAAAAAATACTATCTGGATCCATAACATTAAGTTGCTGAAACAAAATCTGTTCATTGTTAGTAACGTTCTAGTACTCCTTTTTGAGCCTTTCAATATGTAGCTTCAGTGCCTCTCTTTTCATCCCTTGATGTCAACACTACCACTGCTCATTTGATTGCATATTTCACATTATTCCTTTGTTCCTCCACTCACTACTTTATACCTTATCCATCATAGCATATATTTCTTACAAATGCACAAGAGAATTTAGCTTATGAGTTTAAGCTCCATGCACTGTCAATAGTATATAAAGTATTCTGCACTATCAGGTAAACTTGACCTGCTATTGCAGGTTACCCAATTTTTTACATAAAAATATTAGAATTTTTTTAGGGGTAACCTGCAATAGCATATCAAGTTTATTTGATAGTGTAAAATATTATATACACTGACAGTGCACAAAACTTAGATTCTAAATTGATACACACCGATTGATAGTAAACAAGCTACTACTTGTAATTATGGTTACCTTGCTCTGGAGACTGATTTTCTCTGTCATCGTTGAAAGAATTAAGTATATCTTGATTCTTGAAATGCAAATATTTTAGTACATATGTAATACTACTAGTAATAGCATGTAATCATGGACTATTAATATTTTTGTAAAATTAGATTTCAGTGAAGTTTGAATTGAAATTTCAACATGTGTTTAATCATAGTTTTTGGGAAATATATTTTACTTTTTTTCTTAGAAAAGGATTAAAACATAAAACATGATTAATTTTGAAACAATTAAAAATGCCCATAAATTTGATACAAAAATTTCATTCTTATAATGAACAAGATAATACATTATCTAAAAATCATAATATGATATTTTAATAAAGCTACAAATAAACAATTAATTACCAGCTATTACAATTTGTCAAATTGCAATTAGTTACGAAGATCATCGATAGTAACTAATTATTCTTCAATAAAATCTTTGCATATTGTACGAATAATCTCTTTCATAACACTGTGTTTAATGAAAAGTTGAATAGGTAGAATTATAGTTGGAGACATAATTGATGTGCTTTTTAATAAAACATAAAAGCTTCGAGTAAGTTTTATAATTTTGAAAGAACTCAAAAACTAGATTTGGTTCAAAACCAACTTTTAATTCTTGCATTTTGAAATCATGGATTTGCTTAAATTTCTTGCCAAAATTTGATAAATTTTATTCAAAAGACCCCCAGTGAGAGATCATTCCCATTGAAGTAGTTTCCTGATGGGCCTACTTGAGGTAAAAGAGCAAGCCTAATATTGTTGATGGACAGTACTAAATTTCAGAAATAGCAACTATAGAGCTTTAATTACAACTTTTATAGCAACAGTTTTAAAATTACGAAAATAGTAAGTTGTATTATGTATTTAAGTAAAATGTGGCTATATAAATACATATACAAATAAGGAATCCATTCCTACTATAACTCTAATCAGTTATAGTTTAAAATGGAAGAAACTGTTCCTTAATTCAAGCAAAATTTAATTACTCAGATTCCTTTACCTTATATGACTCTTTTTTTTTTTTACCACAAACGTAGATTTAAATAAAAAAACGGTAATTCAAATCAGCAACTCAAGTCAAATTCAAATTTAAAAAACGGTTTCCATAATCAGCAACTCAAATCAAATTCAAAAAATATAGTGTATCCAATACTAATGATGGTCGCCTAAAATTTTGATGAAGATAGTGAAAATACAACATTCCAATTATAGGTATCGATAATCAAATTTGATTGTGTTTGTGAATTTTATAAAATATAATTGCGAAAAATTCTGAAAAGTTTATAACTCATTCGTAACATTCATCTATTTCAAAAGTTGACATCGTATTTTGAATTTTATCAGTTCTGAGATGAAATATTGACAGTGATTTTTTTTTTTCAAAATTCAAAGTTTTTCTTGCCATTCTGTATTTATAAAACTAAATCACAATTGTTATACGTTAAATTTGAATTTAAGACAAGGATACATAGTATTCGAATAAAAAAATTGTTTTTGTTGGAATTCATTTTTCAGTTTTGTGTATACGACTGATTTATTGTATGTAGTACGCATTTGATAATCGAAGTTATATTTACGGATTTGTAGTGTTTCGGACATTGAAAATGGAAAGCATACATATTCTCATTAAACACTCTGATAGATGGACATATGAACAACAATATGAAGATTACATCAGTGATGCGATATTGTTGAGTATAAACACTTCGTATAACCAACTCTACACACTACTGGCTTCACAGATTGATGTAGATGTGACCTGCAAAAGCATTCAAATTGAATAAGAATTAACGGATATATATGTTTTCAGCTATATATATTTATAATATACATATGCAGTCTATTTATGTGCTCACTGACAATTTAATATATTTCCAGCTATATATATTTATATTATGCATATGCAGTTTTTTTCCTGGCAGTTACATATGGCTCCAACTATATGTATATATATTATACATATGCAATATGTTTATGTGTTCACTGACAGTTATATATGTTTCCAGATGTATGTATTTATAATATATATATGCAGTATTTTATGTGTATAAAACATGCACTCTTATGTGTATTTTTTCATATGCAGGCCATATATTTTTATTGGCATATAGTGTACTAGATTCTGAAAATGACGCATCCTTCAAAATTACACACTACTGATATTTTTTTGTTGGTAAAAAATACATATGTTTTATGCATAAAACTACGTCTGCATGTAATAACAAGAAATCATACATATTTCCGAAAAAGTATATTTACATTAGACATAAATACAAATGCAAATTGAAATGAACATATGTATTAATCATAAATATGTATTGTTCAAAACCTCAATTGCAAATCTGTAAAATTACATATGTTTGTATGTGTATTAGCTAGACAAAAATATATGGACATCTTGTAATAAATACATATGTATTATTGATGGATATATACGCATAATTAGAAAATACATATGCATTATTTATAAATATACAAAAACTTACTTATTGATATATGCATTCTAGAAAAAAACATAAACAGAAGAGTATGAATACATATCAGGAAAATTATATTTTCAAACTTGTAAAAAAATACGTATGTGTTATTAAAAATACATATGTACACTGGAATGAACATGTGTATTATTCATAAATACATATGACTCATAAATGTATATGGCATTCTGCTTCAGTCCACAATAACTATTCATTGTTCAAAAATATATGTGCAATTCTATAAAAATACATAAATACATATTCAAAACTGGATAGAACAGAAGTTCATAAGGACATATTGCGAACATTTACATAAACTAACCATGAAAATATTGGAGTTTAAAAGATTAAACATCAAAAATCTTAATATAACAGTAAATAAACATTAATATATCATATTTGAATATTAAACTAACATATGAAACTTAAGAAATATTCAACATATTGTTTATCCACCTAATGTTAATTATTGTAAACTTCAACAAAATAAAAATATACATCAAAGATCATGTACTTCATTGTCTTCTGTTATCCCAATTTTTTTAGGAGGCCTCATTGATGCTTCATCATCACTTTGTGCCTTCGCTTCTTTCCTCGAACCATAATCCCATAAAAGTAAAGTATATCTTGTGCGAATAAGATCTGGGTCAAAACCAACAGATGGAACACCTTCACCAAAAGTAAGGTACTCAACATATGTTAGCATATATAAGTCACATCCCTACAAATATATATATCAATAAGTAAGAACCTGTTATAAAAGAAAGATGTTTACGAAAATACATCTTAAAGTTACATCACTAGTCCATATCTTAGTTATCAAACATCAAAATACAAACATTGTTACCATCTCATAAATAACAAATACAACTGAGCAAAAAATACAAATATTATCAATAACAAAAAAATATATATAGCTAACCTGTAACAAATACATTTCATATATTTCAAGCAAATCAAATACAAATGTATTTTATTTATACATAACTGGCACAAGAATCATGCTTATGAAGAAAAAAGTACATATTATAGTCAAAAATTAATCATAACAAATACAACTTAACATCAAATACAAATCATAGCAGTAAACAAAACAAAAACTTATCTAAACTGTAGCATGTATATACTTTACATGTCAAAATAGTACCATTTATGTATTTACAGAATACATATTATTCTTATATTACAACATATACATATGTATTTTATGAACACATGAATGTTCCAAATTTAAGTAACCAGAGTATAATACAACTGAACATCAGATACAAACCTTATTAGTGACAAATACTAATGTCTTACTCATAACTTAAATACAAATACATATAAAAAATATACAAAATACATAACATATACAATTCTATCAGTAACAAACCTTTGTACAAAATACATATCTTACATATAACAGATATAAAATAAATACAATTATGGACTACAATTTCATAACTTAACAATACATTAGGGACTACAATTTCATATCTTAACAAAACTGAAAAATAAATACACACCTAATAAATTATATATATAAAATACATATATGAACATGTTGTCCAGAAACTATAAAATTTTACAAATAGCATCATACCTCCTCCACTTTTTCTTCGAATTCGAAATCAGATGAAACAGGGCTTGCAATTTTACTAGATTCACCTTTTTCATCCAACTTTATCTTTTCATCGATTTTTGAATTTTTATGGATTTTGGGGATGAAGATTTTCTCAAATCTTTCTGTTTTATTTTTTCCACAAAGTTTTTTGAATTGTTACGGTGCTTCAATCTCACATCTTCACTGCTAACACCTCCCTTAGGCTGAATATTAGTAGAACACAAGTTTAAATCTTCATCTTGTGTTAACCCAAGACTAAACTATGGTAGTTCATCGGAAATCAAATTCATCGGTTGAATACCTTTAATGGAACTACTACGATTTTCATGTTGTATCTTTATAGAGGAACTGCAAAAAATTTCAACACGCACACAAAAAAAACCTAATAAACGAAATCTGCAAAGAAGAATGAAAAAATTAAAAAAAAAATTGATAATAAAATACATAAAAGAATTTATATGGAAAATATAACTTGCATTAACTTTTAAATAAACTTACCTTAATTGAAGGATGCAATGTTTATCAATATCTTGAGAGATAAAAATAGTTTTTGAAAAAAAAATTTGAAGATTGTAGGGAATTGGATTTGGTAAAGTAGCGGAAAAAAGGGATGGGTAAAAAGAGGAGTTCAATACACGCGCTTTTCTCTAACAAAGGTAAAATATTGCTATGTTTTGTTATTAGTTGTAATTTTGAGAAACTATTGCTATTAATTGTAATTAATGTCTTAGGGTTGCTAGTTTATGTAATTTTTTCTTGCACAATTGCATTGTAGAGAAAATTGTAGAACTTTTTGGTATTTAGGTTTAAAAAATAAGGAAAATTTCATTTTATGTAAAAAAGGTAAAAAAAAAATTATAAAAAATATAGCCAAATTTTTATTTATTACTTAAAAGGGATAATAGTTCGAAAAATACATGTACTTTGCCTAAATTTGTAGTTGCGCATACTGAACTTTGCGGGGATCTTATTATCTCCTAAACATTTTAAAAATAAAATATATACCCGTTTAAAAGATCATACCGAGATTTTATTTCAAGTAGTGACCAGCAGGCACTGCTACATAATGCCACGTCATGTCATGTAATTTCACGTAATATTACTTTTTTTAATATAAAAAATTAATTACTTTTATTTATTATATTTTCTCCTTTGTATTTTTTTTAAATTTCCTTTTCCATTTCATTCTCTTTTTTTTTATACCCTGTTCTCATCCTTTTCTTTAACTTCTCCACATTATTATTTTTTTCGGTGATGAACACAAAGCAAAGAGGTCGCTGCCGCTAAAAAGCATCTCTCAGATTTTTTTTGATAGATAAGAGATTTGTTTTTTGATTCTTTGGTTATGGGGGAGTGAAATACTAGAAATTATAGTGCGTGTGAATATGGGAGTTAGAGTTGTCAAGTTGTGAAATTGAAGATTGTTTGATTGTTGTTTTGTGTGGTAAAGTAGAGAGAATATCTTTATTAAGTAGAGAATTGGTAGTTGGAGTGCGTAGTTGTTATTTTCTTGTCATTTTTGGGGCAATTTTTTTTGAAAGGAAAACATATTAGAATGATTAGATTGAGGGATTAATAAGAAATTACTAGAATTTAAATGGGATTTGAGGAAAATCCATGAAAGAATAAAAATGTGTTCTTAAAAATTTGAAACTTGATGAATGGAGAAAGAAAATTAAAACAAAAAATAATCAAAGGCTTACGTGGAAAATGTATTATGGTGAAAGAGAGTGAAAGAAAAAAGAAAATGAAATTGATGAGACTCATGATTGGCGATGAGGAACAACTGAGATTAATTTTAGACACCATTGATGAATTTTGAAGCATTTTAGTTTTGTGAGAGAGAAGAAGAAGAAAAAGAAAGAAATTGAATAAAGAAAAATAATAATTGAAATTATATATATTTATGTAAAGAAATATTAAAAATAAATTTTTAACATATAATTTTCGTTCTCACTCTCTCAAACAAAGTGAAATGCACTCACTTTGCCACCTCGGTATTTGGGGAGCAAATAATTTCATTTTTTAAATATTCAGGATGGTCATAGGACCCCCGCAAAGTTTAGTATGCGCAACTGCAAATTTAGGCAAATCACAGGCATTTTTTGGACTATTGTCGCTACATAAAATGATCATTAGGCTATTTTCTTCCTGACTGCTTCTCTCTCTCTCTCTCTTTCATAACATTCACTGACCCCAGCCACCCCTACGTCACTGACCTCCAACGGGCGACGCTGACTCCGACGACGACAGAGCTACGCCGGCAACAGGTAAGGGCTCTCTCTCCCACGCTTCTCTCTCTCCCCAGATCTCCCCATTCCTGTCTCTACCCCCTTCTCTCTCACTTCTCCCTCTGCCCCTTTAGACACGGCTATCACCGACGATCTCAGGGTTCTGCTGGCTCGACTAGCTTCCGATAAAGGGTAAGAGTGGCAGCATTAGTCAGAGCAGGTTGGTACGCAGACTAGCTCCCAGTTCTGGCAAGTTACAGAGGTCACTCCAGCGGCATTCCGGCGACGCACCGGTGGGCTTGTTCCGGCGACCCCTTTACCGGCAACCTAACCAACAGCACACAAGACCATACCGGTGACATCTAAAACACAGATTTCTTTTAGTTACTTCTTTTAGTTACTTTGTATTTTTCTGTTCCGTCTACTTTTACTGATTATTTTATCTCTTGACATCTATTGAATTCTCTTGAATTCGTTTAATTTGTGAGATTGATTTTTTCTTGCTTATTCCATCCACTTTGAGTGTGCCTTATTTTTCCTGTTGTTTCTTTGTAGTTACTGCTAGTGCTTTTTTACTATAGTTTTTTTTTTTTATTTTTGTGGGGTAGTGTCTATGGTTATTGATGGTAGGATAGGGTCATGTCTGAGGGGGTTGGGGCGGAGGGCTATGTTGGGGGTGAGGGACCAGAGTAGGGTAGGTGAAGGAGTAGGGTAAAGGTCTGACGTTAAGGGCGGTAGAGGAATGCGAGTTGCTAGAGTTGATAGGCTGAGGGTTGGGTCTTGGAATATAGGGACTCTCCAGGAAAAGTCCATAGAGCTGGTGAAGATTCTTAGAAAGAGGATGATCAATATTGTGTGTGTCCAGGAGACCAAGTGGGTAGGGTCTAAGTCTAGGGATGTGGATGGTTACAAGCATTGGTACTCTGGAAGTGTGAGACGTAGGAATTGAGGTTGCATCTTAGTAGATGAAGAGCTTAGAGGGCAGGTAGTGGAGGTTAAGCGGTTTAGTAATAGGTTGATGACTACTAAGTAAGTCTTTGGGGGGTTACCCTGAACGTATGTAGTGTGTATGCGCCGCAGGTGGGCTTGGACGGGGAGGAGAAGATGCAGTTTTGGGAGGACTTGGATGAGGTGGTGAGAGGCGTGCCTAGCTCTGAGAAAATTATTGTAGCAGGGGATTTCAATGGGCATATCGGTGCGTTACTGGGAGGCTTTGGTGATGTACATGGTGGTTTTGGTTTTGGGGAGAGAAATGAAGAGGGAGCTTCTCTGTTGGAATTTGCACGGTCCTTTGGGATGGTGGTGGTAAATTAGAGCTTTCTGTAAAAGGACGATCACCTGATCACATTCTGAAGCATGATTACCAAGACCTAAATTGACTTTTTGCTGTTTAGGAAAGGGGATAGGGTGTTGTGTAAGGACTGTAAGGTCATTTCGAGTGAGAATCTTTTGGCCCAGCATAGGCTCTTGGTGATGGACTTGGGTATAGAAAATGATAAGAAGAATAGGGGTAAGGGGGATCGACCGAGAATTAAGTGGGTCGGCTTGATGCTGGTGAATGCGCAGGGGTTAGGGGAGAAGTTGGCAGGTTTGGGGGTGTTAGATTATAGGGGAGACGTAAATGGTATATGGGATAGGGTGGCTGGTGCATCAAGGAGACTTCTAGTGAGGTGTTGGGTCTCTCTAGAGGTCGGGTCGGTCATTATCGAGGGGATTGGTGGTGGAATGAAGAAGTTAAGAAGAAAGTCGAGACTAAGAAGGGGACTTATGTTAAGTTGGTTGAGAGCAAGGATGAAGATGAGAAGTGGGTAAATAGAGAGGAGTACAAGTTAGCGAGGAAGGAGGCTAAGCTAGCAGTTACGGCGGCTAAGACGGCTGTATTTTAGAGCCTATATGCGGTGTTAGAGGAGAAAGAAAGGGAAAAGAGGTTTTTTAGGTTGGCTAAGGCTATGGAGAGGAAGGGTCGGGACCTCGACTAGGTGAAGTGCATTAAGGGGGGATGGTAGAGTGTTAGTGGATGATGGTCACATTAAGAAAAGATGGCAGTCGTATTTTCATAGGCTCTTGAATGATGAAGGGGATAGAGTTATTGCGTTAGGGGAGCTGGAGCAATCAGAGGAGTGTCGTGATTTTAGTTATTGTAGACGTTTTAAGGTGGAGGAGGTCAGAGAGGCCGTTCACCGGACGCGAAAGGGTAGGGCGACGGGGCCTGATGAGATTCCCGTTGATTTTTGGATGTTTTATGGCGAGGCTGGTTTAAGGTGGTTGACTGATCTGTTTAACAGTATTTTCAAGTCAACGAAAATGCCTGAGGCCTGGTGATGGAGTACTATGATCCTTCTGTATAAGAATAAGGGTGACATTCAGAGTTGCAACAACTCTAGAGGTATTAAGATATTGAGTCATACTATGAAGATTTGGGAGAGAGTGGTTGAGTTGAGCTTGAGGAGGATAGTGTCTATTTCAGAGAACCAGTTTGGATTTATGCCCGGGCGCTCTACGACGGAGGCAATTCACCTGGTGCGGAGACTGGTGAAACAGTATAGGGAAAGGAAGAAGGACTCGCACATGGTCTTTATCGATTTGGAGAAGGCATACGATAAAGTTCCTAGGGAAGTTCTTTGGAGATACTTGGAGGTAAGCGGGGTCCCGGTGACGTATATCAGAGCAATTAAGGACATGTATGATGGAGCTAAGACGCAGGTGAGGACGGCGGGGGGTGATTCAGAATATTTCCCTGTCTTGACAGGGTTGCATCAAAGATCTACTCTTAGTCCATTTTTGTTTGCTTTAGTAATGGATGTGTTGACACGGCGTATCCAAGGAGGGGTGCCATGGTATATGCTTTTTGCAGGTGATGTAGTGTTGATTGATGAGACTCGGGGAGGGGTGTGTGAATGATAATCTAGAGACGTGGAGACAGACTTTTGAGTCTAAAGGGTTCAGGTTGAGTAAGAGCAAGACCGAATATTTGGAATGTAAGTTTAATTGCTCGTAAGAGGAGGACGGGGTGGTAGTGAGGTTGGATTCTCAAGTGGTGTGTAAGAAGGATAGTTTCAAGTATCTCGGGTCCATGATTCAAGGGAATGGTGAGATTGACGAGGACGTCTCCCACCGTATTGGGGCGGGATGGATGAAGTGGAGGCTCACCTCGGGGGTGTTGTGTGATAAGAAGGTGCCGTCCAAGCTTAAAGGCAAATTTTATAGGGTGGCAGTCCGTCCGGCCATGTTGTATGGAGCGGAGTGCTGGCCAGTCAAGAACTCTCACTTTCAGAAATTGAAGGTGGCGGAAATGCGGATGTTGCGTTGGATGTGTGGGCTTACTAGGGATGATAGAGTTCAAAATGAGACTATCCGGGAGAAGGTTGGAGTGGCTTCGGTGGAGGACAAGTTGCGGGAAGTCCGTTTGAGGTGGTTCGGACACGTGATGAGGAGGGGCACATATGCACCAGTTCGTAGGTGTGAGCAGCTTGCTTTGGATGGTTTCAAGCGAGGCAGGGGTAGGCCGGAGAATTACTGGAGAGGGGTGTTTAGGTGGGACATAGAGCAGTTACAGCTTACGGAGGACATGACCCTAGATACGAAGATATGAAGGACGCGTATTAGGATTGACGGCTAGTGCCAATTTGGGTTGGTAGAGTAGGGCATTACTTGGTGGGTGTATTATTCTTGTTATGCTAGCTTGTTGCATGATGTATTATGATCGCTTACTATTCTTTATTTACTATTCCCTGTAGGTGTCGTATTTATGTCTTGCCACCTTGTTCCATGCTTTTTGTATGAATTTGATTACTATTCCTTATCTTGAGCCGGGGGTCTATCGGAAACAGCCTTGCTACTTCTTCGGAAGTAGTGGTATGGATTGCGTACATCTTACCCCCCTAGACCGCACTATGTGGGAATACACTGGGTTTGTTGTTGTTGTATTTTTACTAAAAAAACTTCTTTTTCACTTTTTTATTAAAAAAAACATTTTTCATTTTTTTTTTTTCATGTATCAATATTGTAAAAAAAATGTATAAGCATGAATATATGATGTACAAATAGTTATGAAGTGTATATATAATATATCGATATTATATAAATAGTTATGTAGTGTATATATGATGTATCAATATTTTATAAATAGTGTATAAATGTGTATTGATATTGTACAAATGGTGTATAAACATGTATACATGATGTACAAATCGATATGCAATGCATATGCAATATATCAATATTGTATAAATAGTCATCTAATGTATCGATATTATATAAATAGTATATAAGCGCGTATCAATATGTATTAATAATATATAAACGTGTATCGATGTTGTATAAATAGATATATAATGTATCGATATTGTATAAAGTAGGTCGCCTGCTATTTCAAGTTACAAAGTAGGTCGAGCAGTCACTATCAGTTATAAAGTAGGCCAAATGGTCATTTTCAATAATAGAAGAAAAAAAAAAAAAACGAGTTATTTTTTGGATGAAAAAATTAACTTAATAGACATTTTGTATAATTTTCCTAAAAAAAAAAACATAGATGCATAATCATGAGAGGTTAAGAATTCTTATAGAATAGATGATGATATTAACCTTCCCTAATATTTAGCACATTTTCAGTTGTTATTGGTCATCCTTTCTGCCATGTATATAGTCAATAAAACAGTCTTCATGCTCAGTGTAGTTAAGTTCAACTAATTCAGTGCCCCCAACACTCCTATAGCCACATTCTAATATAGCACAACACCAAGTAGGAGAAACAAATTTTACAAGTAGCATCCACATTATTTTTGCCCTTTCAATACTTTAACACACCTTTTCATCATATTTGTGTACAAAATATATAAATATTTTTAAAATAATTAAGTTTCAAAGGTCATTGAACTATTGGAAATTATCTAGTTAAGTCATTGAACTTTGCTTTCTATCAAAAATATAACTCAACTTAAGATTTTTATTTTTTAAAATCACTCAACTACGTTTTGTCATTTAAAAGAAATGACATGGCAAAATTAATAATTTTTATGCCGTCTAAGCATGAACTCCACATTAATAAAATCTATTCCTTTTAATTTTTATACAAATACATCCTTGAATTGAGTTTTATTCTTTTAAGCAGGTTGGTGATTATTTAGTGTTATTGACTTCTGTATGATTTGTCTCATGAACAATTTAGGAATTAATCTATTCTTTTTATGTTAGACTGTATCGTTGACTGCTGTTTAATTACAATTTTATTGTTTGGTTTGGCAGTATAATACTATATTGTAACTGATAAATTTTCTAAAATGTCCTTAATTATTATAAATATTAAATTTATCAATAATTGTTAATAAAATAATTTTATTCCTACTAGTTTATCATAATTATGTCATGTAGATATATTAAGTAGTTAAATTCATGTAAATTCTAACAAAGTCAATAAAATAGTAGATCAAATAAATATAACCAAATTTATTTTTTATAGTTAGAAATTACATTTCTTTTTGATATTTTGAGAAGTGACACCGACGACAAGTACAAAGTTTGAATTATTTTTTGTGTATGCTACGGGTGTGTTCGGTATGGAATCAAAAAAATATTTTTTTAAAAAAGAAATTATTTCTTACTTATTTTCTTGTGTTCGTAACACAAGTAGTAAAAAGAATTTTCTAAAAGCATTTGTATATATTTAACACAAAATAATGAAAACGAATATGATAAAGAGAGGCGGGGTTAAAAATTAATTTTTTTAAAGATATATTTGGGGGTGGGGGTAGTGGAGTAGGGGGTCGGGATAGGGGTAGGGGTAGGGGTAGGGGTATGAAAAAAATTTCTATCTTTTTAATTTATTTTTGTGTGTGTGTGTGGTGGTGGTGGAGGGAAGGGGAGGGGGAGATGGTAGGGGGTGCGGGTGGTGTAAGAAAATTTTCTTAAAAGGTTTAAAAAATAAATTTTAAAAATAAAAAAGAAATTGGTGGGGGGAGGGAGGCTATTAGGTGGGGGTGGGGTGGGGATGAGGAACGGGTAAGAACAAGTTTTTGATTTTTTTTTTAAATTGGGTGGGGGTTTGTTTGGGAGGGGGGTGTCGAGGGGAGGGGGCAAGGGATCGGAGTAGGAGGTGGAGTTAAATAATATAAGGTGAAGAGAAAATAAGATTATATAATATTAAGTAGGGGTATAATTGAAAAAAATAAGCAAACCATGGGATACCACCGAATCGGAAGTTACATAAAATGAGTGTTTTCATGGTTACCAAAACATGAAATTAAACCATACCATACCATACATTTTAAGTAACAATCAAAACAAATATGGTTCTCTTAATAACTATATCATACCATACCATGCGAAACCACTAGCCAAACAGAGGGTAAATATTTAATACCAAGGTCTCATTTGATCATGAATATTATTCACTTTTCAAAAATTTATTTCACTTTATTTAAAAAATAATGTTTGGCCATTAAAATTCCTAATACAAGTTGAATTTGGAATTTGAAAAACAATCAAAACTTTGGATTCACTTTTTTCACTTTTTAATGTATATTTTTTAAAAAAGTATCTAAATCTTTTATTTTCATAAAATAACCTCATTTAAATTATATTTTTATCTTCAAATCATATCTAAATATTATGTGCAAACCAAGGGCGACTCAACCCTTTCGGGAAAAAGGCGGCCACCTAAGGCCCCCAAAATTTGAGGGCCTCATTTTCTTTAGTAATATTAAATTATAAATTTTAAGAAATATATTAAATACTATTTATAAAAAAAGAAACTTTTTATATAAAAAAAAAATAGGAGTTTGATATAGTAAAAACTTTTTAATGCATTGACTATATTATTAATTAAAAAAGAATTACTAAATACAATTATATAATTTAAAAAATAGACTTTATAAAAAAAATTATTTTTTTCTTAAAAATGTAAGGCCTCCGTTTGATTTTTGTCTTAGGCCACAGATTTGCTTGAGCCACCCCTGGTGCAAACACTATAGTCAGAACACAACTTCAACTCCAACTCCAACTTTAAAATTTTTAAATAAAGTGAATTTTTTTAAATTTTCATGGCCAAATGCCTACAATAAGTTTTCTTTCTATATAGTCTTCATTTTAGAGTTTGTGTCCGTGTTTTTTAAAAAATTCAAAAGTTTAAGAGGTGCATTTTGAAAAATGTTGGCATTGAGGATTTAATAGTGGATAATAGGGAGGATAATGATGCGGACACAAACTTTTTAGTTGAGAAAAATTCAACTAAAAAGGCTATTTTACAAGGTGTTAAAGATGATGTAGCAGTTGATGGAGTGGAGGAGGAGTTTGACAATCCAAATTATAATTTGTCTAATGAAGATGATGATTTTCAGTAGATGGTCAACAAGTTTCTATTGATTATCAACAAATTAAAAAATAGTTCCACATTTGTTGATGCTCAATTTGTGGATGTATTGGCATAAAAATGAAAAAAAGTAGATTTTTTAATGTGGAGTTCATGTTTA
Organism: Capsicum pubescens; assembly: GCA_030864215.1. NCBI lineage: Eukaryota > Viridiplantae > Streptophyta > Magnoliopsida > Solanales > Solanaceae > Capsicum > Capsicum pubescens. Next base: position 254,805,381 of record CM061538.1, read on the forward strand.
GATGGCGTAAAACTTATTTTGCCATGTCTTTTTTTTTTTTGGTTAAAAAAAGACATGCATTAATAAAACTAACTAGTTGTTCACCCGACAATAGTCAGTCGGAATTTAGTACAAAAGAGTTGGGAATTCTCCCATCAAGAGTATCAGAACAAGACTTAATTCTTCTAACAAAATAAGTTCCTACAATGTCTGTCCAAACGGCCTGTTGTGCACACATCGGTGGAACTTCAAAAAGGTTTTTCTCCAGCTAGACCATAGAACCGACTTCCCTCTTTTCTAAGACATCAGTAACTCCATTTTGCTCTCTATAATAATGTGTCACCACCAGGTTTCTTATTCTTCTTAGCCTTGAACTGCAATCACCAATGATAGAATTATACTGTAAGTTACCCATAGATAACATAGAGATAACCTCTTTCCAATCAATGTTGATTTCCATTGGTAGAAATTGATGGTCCTCAACCAATTTTAGTCTTTCTGTAAGTGTCAACAATACCATATGGTAGTTAGTTTTTGGTAACACCCAAGCTACACCTTTTCTTTGAAGATTTTGCAGTCGCTGTCAAATATAGTAACCCAACAAAGGTTGGGGTTGAATTCCAAGGGAATACATGGAATCGTAGATCTCGGCTATTGTAATCAGCGGGAAGAACTAAAAAGGTAAAATGGGGGCTTTGAGTAGCAATATCAAACAAGTGGAGAATATCAACTTCGATTATAATCAGTCGTATGTGAGCACTTGGATTGTGTCCCCCCTGGCTTCTTAACTCCTTAGGCTTATTGTGATTTATTGAAAAAACCTGATATCTTGCACGCAGAATTTGATAAGTTATGTACCATCTACAGTCTTTTGGACGAGCAGATAGATTTCACCCTTTACCTTTTGGGTCTCAGGATGTCGCCTTACTAACCCTTATCTTGATCCTAGTTAACTATCACTTTTTGAGTCTCTATTTATTAAATGAAAGCTAACTATCTTACATAGATAATACCTAATAATGTGGATCGACAGCTAAACTTCAAATTACAACATTCAAATCACTGTTGTAATTATCTTTTCCTAGTCACTACTCCTCTTCTAGAGTATGTAGCAATAATCTAGGCCGGATCCTAACGTTTGAAACCGCTAAGATATCTATTAAAGTGAAGATAATACAATGCATGCATGGGTATAGTTAAGAACAACAATAGCACTTCCCCTACTTCGTCAATCCGCCAGGGTTTCTATAACCTTAGCTAAGGGTTTTTAACTGCTCATACTTGTGAAGTAATCAACATCATTCATGATTGAAAGCATAAGATGAAATCACAATAATCACAAGTTAAAACCCTAAAACTTTAACTGAATTAATCAACCAAAATCAATAAAAGAGAATTCCAAGACAAAATCGAATCTCGAAATCAAAATATGTTTGTAAGTATCAAGAGTGCGTAAATTCTATTAAAAAATATATAAGGGGTATTTATAGTACATGAGAAAACCCTAAAATCAAAGTCGGACGAAAAAAATACAAAAAGGGGTCGGTAGCCACATGTGGTGGCCACATGTAGCTGGCCTTGGGCGCATGTGGTACATGCGGCCTGAGGCTGGGCGTATGTAGACACTTACATATGCAGGAAACATTTCCTGCAACTTCTACTCTCGGGATTTTGGACTTCTTGCACTTACCTTACCCATATGTGGTCCACATGTACTACATGCGGTCCATATGTTGACATAGGTAACTGCAAAAAGTTATTTTTGCAGCTCTTTTACTCTCGGGATCTTCAGTTTTGATACTTACCTTAGTCTTATACAGACCATGTCTACTACATATGGTCCACGTGTAGACATAGGTAAGTGCCGAGCACTCCAATACTTGCGACCAAGCATCAAATCTTCAACTTTCATCATATGCTTTGGTCATGGACATATGAAAAGTGTCACGAATACCCGTAATTGATCAAATAAGTAGCCAAAACATCATTTTTAAAAATATTTTTCATGAACTTAGCATCTAAAATCTAGTTTCTTGCAAAACATGCCCAAAACACATCATATCTAACAAAACAGCCTAAGAAACTTGCATATTTTCATAGTTTTAAGCATCTGAAGTGCTATATTTCTATAGCACATCAACACTCTCTACTTAGAACATTTGCATGTCCTCAAGCAACAAAACATAACAAAATAAAACAAAACAAAACTTGATAACTTAATTAGGAGAAGCTAAGTTATTCAAGACAGTCAATCAATACTTTAAGCACAAACCACAACACACCCTCTTATCTGAACTTTTCAAAACCAACTGTGTATAAACATAAAGAAAAAAATTGTGACACAATGGGATCAAGGTATGGTATTATATTAGCTACAAACAATTATGTATATGTACAAGTTACACTACCCAAACACGCAAGCAACTAGCAATATGACTCATGTGCCCTCACAACAAAGATGTCTCACTCACTCATATGAAATAATTCATTTCAATGCAGGGACAATCAAGAGATACTCATACTCCGATGAAAAGTTCCAATCAATATGCATCAAATACCATAGGTTTGACATTATTTTTTTTTCCTTAGCATTCAGACAGTCAAGTTAGGATCACTATAGGACTTTTCTCAGCTTGTAATGTAGGCTTGGGGGGCTGGTATGGTACATATGGACATATTAAGTGACAACACCTCCTTGGCACTATACTAACCTTGGGTTCTCACTTATTAGCCAACCTTCTTTTTATTCCACCCTCATTTCTCCCTTTTTATTCTTTATTGCACATTTTGGTTGGGTGTGGTCTTTTATTCTTTATATTTCACTTTTTTATAAAAAAATTTATTTTTTTTATTTTTTTTCCTTTGCTACCACACCCAGCCTACTCATTTTTTCTCTTATTTTACCCCTCTACATACCCATTTTACATAACACACCCCTATGATAGCCACCCTCAACTTAGGCGATTTGCCTGAGTTGAGGTACACAATATCCAAGAAGGAATGAGCCAAAATAGGTTATTGCAACACAAATGGGAAGATGATAGGTGAAACAAGAAAAATAGGCTATAAGGCTCAAAACAGGGATCAAGGGATACTATTTCACATAGGAAAGGTCATTTAGGCTAAAAGGGGACTAAAATAAAAAAATGGCCTCTGATCCTTTCCTAATCGACTTTCCTACGACCTAGGCAAGACTAACCGGGTAAATTCTGAATTCAACACACAAAGGAAACTAAGTACCATATCACACACACATGGTAAAGAGTTAATACTACAAGCTACTACTTATCTGGATCATGCAACTGTTAGAAAGTGATTATCATGTCCCTAATCCTAATGTCATAACAAGATCCACATATATATATATACATTCACACAGTTCTAAAACACAATTTTAGAGGGGTGTCATTTTTCTCAAAAATCAATAAAAAATATGACAACTGCCTTAAACAGATAAAAATTACCTAATTACACAAAAACACAACATAAGATGAAACAAAACATAATACGCCATAAATTTTAATCTAGACATGCTGGTTCTACAATCATACCACAGCCGATAGAAAAGGGCACACGGAAACAAAAACCTGTGGCAGCTATGGTATACCCCACCCCTAATTAAAAACTGTGCACTGTCCCTAATAAGCTAAAATAATGTAAAATAAATGAAATAAGGACATACCTGGGATGCACTAAGCATTCGTGTCATGAACGTTAGTAGATGGGGCCATATCAACTGATAGAGGCAGTGGTAGAGGGGGTGCAATACTAGAAGATGAACCCGCTGCTGTGTCTGCACGTCTCTGCCTCTCAATAACTGTATAATCCATTGAGTTATGTTTGGCATTTATAAAGGCCTGGTCAGATGGCATATCAGGATCCTGCAAGTCTCTCATGTGACCTATCTTAGCCCCAACTATCGGGACCTCCTCGTCATCCTCCGCAAAGAAATCAAAAGTCTGGGTATACGTGGAAGTGATATATGTACCACTAGGGGTATTACTCAAGGAGTGGCTACCACATGGCTCTCTGTGAGAGAGCGTACCTCTACTCACAATATATCCATCTCCTCCCTCATCTAGGCTAGATTTGATGTCTTTATCTCTATAAATTGGGATGTAACCCATCTCTTAAATAAATCAAGATGTGTCTGTAAATAAGCATGTAGATCAGACATGGCATCTCTCTATGTGGCCTCCCATTCAGCCTCTACCATCTCAAATCTAATTCAAACTCCTAAATGCATCTGCCCGTATAGAGTAGTCATCCCGGTCTCAATAATCCATAATCTAGCATTAGTGGCCCTCTGACTGTCCACTAAGATCTGTAAAAATTCTTGAGATATCGTAATCATCCTATAGCAGGAGGTGTAGTGGATGGGCGAGTGGGATCTGAAGATATGTTAATCATCTCTAAGGTCGAAGACGGGGCTGATGAAGAAGGGACCGGTGTCCTCTTGCCCTGAGTACTCAAATCTGGGCCTTTCTCTGCTCCCCTGTCTCAAGATCAACACTAACTACCACATCATCTCTATGTACCTCATCGGCTTTGTGGAAAATTATGGACCCTCAGGGTTGGCCCAAGGTATTGCGGTAGGCTTACTAGATCTCCTGGGATGGGTCGGATATGCCAGATCCTTCATACTCTTCGTCTGTGTAGTGGCTGTCAGAAGTACCCTCTCATCTACTTTCGGTATCTCAAGTACACCGTCCTCAGCATATAACCTCTAAATTAGGTAGGGAAATGATAGATTCATCGCCTCTCCAAAATCTTTATCATAAATCTCATGTCAGAGTAAAGCTGCAAAGTCAATAGCATATCTGGCCATCACACTAACAATGAGGGTCACTCCATCCCAAGTTAACACATTATCTAAAGCAGTAAGGAATAGTCGATATTGGATGAGCAACCACCAAAACTTGGCATCAAAAGTCAGTGAAGCCTTCTTTATCACACCATGTCCCTCGATCCATAGGGTCTTATAAACTAAAAGTAAAATATAGTTGGCTATCCACCTAGCCATCTTAACTCTCTTTTGTCTATGCTCAGTCTCCCGCATAATATGTCTATCACGTGTGACTCTCAGTATGTAGTCACACTCTGTTGTGGATGCAGGAGTTGTATAGTCTGGACTAAAAATGATCCGACAGATAGTCTCTACTAGAAGATCAACCTTGATCCCTCTCTCAAGGGTCTGATCAAGATGTGGATGCTCCATGTGTCTCATCAGTCCTGGAGATCTACGTATTAAAAGAACTACTATGGCATGATATTATGCATAAAACTCTCACACCACAGTCCGGATGTAAGAATTGAGTGGTCTAGTCATCCATTATAACTGATAACGATCAAAAGAAGCCCGTAACTGTGGTACCCGACTTAGCCCAGATAGATCAATCCTGCTCTTACAAAATAAACCTCTTGGGCCTGTTAGCTACCAAAATAAGATTGTCTATATCAAATATCATTCGCATCCCGTCCACACACCACCTCAGATTTTCCTTCTCAAGAGGTGCCTCAAGGGTATGTGTGGGTGCAGAACTCTGCCCCTACTATACTGGTGTGCCATCATCTGGAATGGGTATCTCATGGGAAACCTGCTTTGTACCCTCCCCAGATGAAGTACATCTGACTGTTTTACATGAATGGTGGTACCCTCCTCGGACTGGGGTACCACTGATGACTCCTTCTACTATGCAGCCTTTGATGAATTATGGGACCCCTCCTTAGAATGGGGGTCCTGAGCTACTCTTTGTGTATCTGGCTCAGAATATGCCTCATTATCATCTAGTGGAGGATAATATGGAGGTGATCTCCTAGGTGAATTCATCCTCGGTCAGGCAAAACGTTCCTGTGCAACCTGGACAATTTGAAAAGCCTTAGTCTGAGACCTAGGCTGGGTATAGGCTGGTCGACTGCCCCACTGTGACTGCTCAGATAGCTTTTACCCTATAGTGCCCACTAAAATAGTCTCAGATCCCTTGTGCATCTGTCTTTTAGTAACTTAGCGTGTCACCCTCTCTGCAGCATCTCTAAGTCGTGCTATTGGGTACTCCCCCACAAAACTACTGGGCTCGGGGGATTCATCCCGTCCCCTCAAGGTATTAACCTTCTTTTTCTTAGCCTCTTTTGGTGCCATATGTACCTAAAAAACTAGTGATTAGTTTCCAACAAAACTAAGGGACGACAAAAATTGAAGAAAATTTTGAATTTTTCCTTAATTTTCAAGCCCCTATAACTTATTTGAAGTTCCAACAAGTCCAATGTGTACACATATGTCAAGAATCATCATTTTCAATGCAAACGACATGTCCAACCTTTGGGATTACTCTACTTGTTCAAGTTCAACTTCCGTTTAGGGCCTACCTTAAGAATTTAATTTAAAACAAGGCCCCACATTAAGATTATAGGCTACTTCAAGGATCCTACATACAAGCATGATAGATTCTATATATTTTTCATGGGAATACACATATCAACTTGTTTCTTCAATAAATACATCAATACATAACCATTAGGAGCCGGGAAAGTTACCTTTTTTATGATAATCCGGAAGTGAACAATGAAGTAATGGAGCAAAACTCAAGTTGGAACTTCTTTTTAGTGTGTTGGGAAAAGTTGGTACCTCAAACAAGTTTCAATTTAGTTTTTCTTTAAAAGTAGGATTAGTTTATGATTTGAGAGGGAAGTTTGAATTTAAAGAGAAAAGTGAGGTTTTGAGGATTTGAATGAGTGGCTAAAAGTGTTTAAATATATAGGGGGCGATTAAGGTCTTAATTATACATTGGTGGGCCTAAAATTTTAATTAAAATTTGGGCCCACAATTTTGCTACCCGCAGCACCCACATGAGGCGCATGTGCCACATGCGGTCTGTTTATGCAGGGCGCATATGGGCCAAAAATTTTGGCCCGCTTTCCTGTATTCTAGACTTGGCATTTTGATGTTTTCCTAGCTACTTATGGTCTTGTAATGTGAGTTTACAATTTTAAAGGTATGCCAAAGTCTACAATTTTTCATTCTCATTCTCAAAAAATTCATTTTTTCAATTACTGCTCAACTTACCTGTTGTAACTCTGATGGGTTGGCCACACAATTCCCTTACCTGGAAATTTATGAATGTAATAATTCTATCGTATTTTGGGTAAGTCCATGATCTATAAACCTACAAAAGAAAAAAAAAACAAAAAAAGTGGACACTGAAATTGTGGGTTCCCTCCCACTCAACTCTTGATTTAATGTCGCAGTAAGACGTGTTTATGTTAGTTACTCCGACTTCACCAACAATACCATGGGTTGCCTCTCATGCAACGTTAATTTAACATCACAGCACGACGTGGGTACCTTGATTACTCTGAATTAATCAAGATACCTATAAGAGTACCCTCCAGGGTCATCAATACAATCTATCATCGACACCACCCTCATGTCGCTTGGCTGCTTCATTGATTATTAGATGTTGAATGTGATCTCCTCACTGTTGACTCTAAACTTTAGCTTTTCCTTTTTCGTGTAAACCATCACTCTACCTATGTCCATAAATGGTCTCCCTAATATAATGTGCATCTCGGTGTCAACCTCACAGTCCAGAATAACAAAGTCAGCTAGAAAAATAAAGTTATCAACTTTCACAATCACATCAAACAAAATTCCCACAGGTTTCTTCACCGTGCGGTTAGCCATCAATAGTCGTATTACAGTAGGTTCAGGAGGGCTCAAGGTCAACTACTTGAATACAGTCAGCGGTATCAAACGTATGTTGGCTCTTAAGTCACAAAAGGCTCTGGAGAATTAGGCTGACCTAATAGTGCATGGTACAGTGAATGCTCCAGGATCACTCATTTTCAGGGCTAGAGACCTAGTAGTGACTACACTACAGTGTTGCAACCCATTAACATCCTCAATCGTAGCTCCTTTCTTCTTTGTAACCAATTGTTTCATAAACCTGGCATATCCTGGCATCTGCTCCAACACCTCAAGAAAAGGAATATTTAAGCTCAACTCTTTCAGCGTCTCCATGAATCACTTAAATTTTCCTTCCTCTCTCTTCTGCTTTAGTCGTTGAGGAAAAGGTGGGGGTGTTCTTAGAATTTTTCTTATTTCCTTCTCAACAACTGGACCCTTACCTTTTTCCTTACTTACTACATCATCACCACATGTTTCCTTTTCAAACTCTACAACAGGTGTCTCATCAATAGAAACCTCATCTTGTTTTGGCGCTTCCACAGAAGGTAATGGGGGATATACAGTAGTCATACCACTCCTTGTGGTAATGGTAAGAACATGACCGTCGTTTTCAAATTTTGCATAGTGTTTCTCGAAAGGGTGCCTGGCTGCCTCTGGTTCAGTGTTGCAGACATCCTCTCGAATTGGTGCTCCAACTGCTTAATAGAAATGGCATGTGATTCAACCTTCTGGGTCAACCCTGAAATGTCATCCTTAATCTTCTTAAGGCTGATTTCCTGATTTTATTGACCCTTTACTAGCTTAGTCATCATCTCTTCCATTCTTGATTTTGCATCTCTTCTGCCAGGTGAAATTTACCGATTTCCCTTCTCTCTGTACTCATCCTTATTCCTCCAGTCACCATCTCACTCCCTACTATAGTTTCTATATCTGTCATAGTAGTTTCGACATTGGTTCTCTTGCCCTTGGGATCGGAAACCAGTCAACTGACGATCAAGATAGTTTGCTTTCTCCTCTAATTCTTACTCGTAAGCTTTGGAAGCTAAACCTTTTTCTCTTATTGTGTTACTTTCTTAGAACTTTCTGCTGTAACTTGTTTTTACAGTAACCCAAGATCAGTTCATAGTAGTGCAATCTCTTGGGCTATTGAATCATCAGCTACTTTCTGTCGAAGGAGGCACCAATATCATATGTGTCTGATCCCCTCTTAGCCTTCCAAGTTTGCCACCCTCTATTAGTGAGCAAGTTCTGTTCTAGCTTTTATAAAGTCATCTTCCAGCGCAGTCTTATAAAATCTCCTCCAGAAATGGTTTCTGCCATAGATCTGGAATTGATGGTCAAAGCTCTGTAGAATATCTCCAATAGGCTCGTACTTGATGGTTGGGAACCATACTCAGCTTCTTCTTGAACTTGAACCGTGCCTTGTACATAAATTCTGACTGTAGCTACCTGAAATTATAGATCTCTTCCTTAAGATGCAACATCCTGGATGGAGGAAAGAACCAGTTTAAGAATTTCCTCTTTAATTTATTCCATGTAGTGATAGATCCTCTTAGTTGTTCCTCTAGCCATAAAAATGTTTTTTCTGTAAGTGAAAAGGGGAACAACCTCAGTCGAAGCACTTTATGATTCACCCTTGGAATGGTAAGCAAAATGCAAATCTTAATGAAATTCACAAGGTGCATATTTGCATCATCTGTAGGAAAACCCGCAAATACACCTTTCATGATTAGGAGATGGATCATTGTACTCGTTATGTCAAACTTAATGCCTAGGGGTAAAACAGGAGGGATAATGGTTCCAGTCTTAGTCAGCTCAATGTATCCCATATATTCTTCATCATCCTTATATGGCTGAACATATTGATATGCTGGGATCACTTGAGGACAGCCTCCTCTAGCTCTATTCTGATTTTCACCGAGTGTTGCTCACCGGTTTGTATATTGTCTCTACTCAGATAGCTCTTCCTCCCTAGCTATCTGCTGAGCTCTTTATGCTGCCCTCCTATCGTTAGCGGCTTATGCTAAAAGCACACTCATCAGCTAATCAACAATATCCTAAATACCTTCGGTGGGAGGGGGAGGCACATCATCACGAACCCCTTCAAGAATATTATTTTTTCAGTTTCATCATCCTACTAGGTGTTTGTAGGATCCTCTCTGGATTCAGATTCAATGGGAGTAAGAGATTGCCTCTACTCTGTTTGTTAGGCATACACCAGTGTATACCCAACTAACCCAACTAGGAACAAAAACAATAGACCTGTTAACTGCAACAAACTCAATTCACAAATCAACACCGTATTCCTTGACAACAACGTAAAAATTTTATAACTCCCAAGCTACACCTTCTCTTTGAAGATTTTGCGGTCACTGACAAATATAGTATCCCGACAAAGATTGGGGTCGAATCCAAGGGAATACGTGGAATCTGGGCGCATGGAGACACCTACATGTGTAGGAAAAATTTCCTGCAACTTCTGCTCTCAGGATTTTGGATTTTTGGCACTTACCTTACCCGCATGTGCTATATGCGGTCCCCATGTTGACATAGGTAAGTGCCGAAATATATTTTTTAGCTCTTTTACTCTCGGGATATTCACTTCCGGTACTTACCTTAGTATTATATAAACCACATGTGTTACATATGGTCCACATGTAGACATAGGTAAGTGCCGAGCATTCTAATACTTGCAACTAAGGTTCAAATCTTCAACTTTCATCATATGCTTTAGTCACAAACATCTGGAAAGTGTTACGAATACCCAAAATTGATCAAATAAGTAGCCAAAAATATCATTTTCATCTTTTTCATGAACTTAGCATCCAATACCTAGTTTCCTGCAAAACATACCCCAAATGCATCATATCTAACAAAACAACCTAAAAAACTTGCATATGTTCATAGTTTTAAGCGTCGAAAGTGCGATATTTATATAGCACATCAGTTGTCCACTGAAAACCTTTTAAGAATCCCAAAATCTAGTTTCCATTAAAATTTTAAACTACCTCTCATCCCCTCAATCCCTCCTTTTCCTGGGTTTCCAAGGCAAGAACCATTTGTGTTAAGTTTGAAGGAGCCTTCAGTAGGGGAAAAGAGGGACCATCATACATTAATGTCAATGGTACTAGTAGGGGGTTTCTTCTCTAGATAAATGGGTGTATTTAATAGCCTCAGCATAGACTTGATTAAAAGAGAACTTGTCTTTTTTTAACAAAAGCATTATAATTCATGTTCTTCCAAATTCCCCAGAGCCTGAAGTGAAGAATGGTGTGCCATTTGACAAAATTTTCATAATTAAGAAACTTGGTTTTTGACCGTAGATGGTTCTCCAATTGTGAGGGTAGATATCATATAGTCCAATAGTAGACTCATTAGAAATTTTAAAGAATAGGATAATCTAGAAGTCTTGAATAATGGGACACTCAAGGAAGATATGAATGACATCTTTGGAGTGATGATTACAAATATCACATCCAGGACTGATACGAATCCATATTTTAGAAAGGGTGAGTATGGTTGGATATCTATTATGGTGGGTTATCTAGAGGAAGGAATTAATCTTGGGGGCAGTTGATTTTTCAGATCCACTGGAAATTCTCTTGAGACTGGTCACTAAGACTATTTTTGGTATCAGTTATAAAGGAATAGGCACTCTTACTGAAGAGATTCCATTGCCATTTAGACCCTAAATAATTTGATCATACGGGATCATGGGTTGTGGGCAAAGAAATATTGGATATTCAGAATAAGATTCGGTGGGAGTTGGATGGAAAGTTCTGCAAAGTTCCACTCCCCTCTATTCCAAACCTCTGACAGCTTAAGATTTGATTAAGAGATACAAAGAGGTCCATGGATCAAATTACTAAGGAGGATAAGGTTTAAGATCCATCATATCAGAAGTTTATTTTATCCCCATTATGAATAATACATTGGACACATTTCAAATAGTACCCCCACCCATAGGAAATGTTTTTCTAGATTCTTGAAGAATTAGGCTTGTAAATCATTTTATGAGCACTATAATTATTCATAAGAATGTTTGCCTAGAGACTATTTTGGTTTTGGGAATACCTCCAGGCAAGGCTGGTAAGCCTGGTGTCATTCTTTATATTAGATTTTTGTAAGCTTAGTCCCCCCTTTTTTTAAGAAGGCAAAGAGTGTTCCAATTTATCATATGCATTTTTCTTTTCTCAATAGTAGTCGCTTAAAAAAAGTTCTTTGGATCCTATCAATGATAGAGAGGATTTTGATAAGGAGAGAGATATTGCATAACATCAATAGGAATACTGCTCAGGGAGGATTTTGCAAGGGTGACCTTACCAGCCATATTGAGAAATTTAGTCTTCCAACCAGAAAGTTTAATATTAAGGTTATCTACATTTAACTGGAAGTGTCCATTACAAGTCTACTTGTGAAAAATGGGGAATCCCAAGTATTTTTCAAAGAAATCTCTGGCTTGAATAAAGGGGATGTTTGCAAAGAGTTCTTTTTCCCCGGGGGCAATTCCTAAAAAAGATCACCTTGGATTTAAAATGATTGATTTTTTGGCTTGAGTGTAAGCTAAATAAATTAAGAATATTACTAATAGTGATACAATTTCCTATAGTGGCTTTGGAAAAGAGGGTAAGGTTATCAACAAAGAATAGGTGAGAAATTTTTTAACCTCCAGTACGGATGAAGATAGGTAGCTAGTTCAGGATATCTACTTCATGTTCAATTCTCTTAGAGAACAACTCCATGAAAATTATGAAGATGTAAGGGAATATAGGGTCTCCTTGTCTTATACCGATTGTGGGGAGAATAAATATGTCCTCCCACATTAATCAAGATAGAGATGGAAGAGGATGAGATACAAGATATGATGAGAGAGATTAATTTGGGGGGAGATTAAAAAAATAAAGTAATTGTCTAATGAAGGACCATTCCAGCCTTTCAAAGCCTTTTTAAGGTCGATTTTGACGATCATTCTAGATTGTTAACCCTTTATTTTTGGAAAATAAGAGATAAAATTTTTAGCAATGATGGCATTATCTGAAGTCCTTCTATTGGAAAAGAAATGGGACTGGATCTAGATAATGATCTTAGCAATGTGAAGTTTAAACCTTCTAGCTATGATCATGGTGATGAGTTTTTATTGAGTGTTGCAGAATTTAATAGGTCTAAATTTCCTCAAGTTGTTGGTATTAGTACATTTGGGAATGAGGCACAGACATGTAGAATTTACCTTAGCCTCCATACAGCTAGAATTAAAGGTTTCTATTCAAAACTTAATGAAAACTTATCCCATAATATCCCAGTACTTTTGGTACATAAAGAGATAAATGCCATCAGGTCCAGGTGCTTTGGTAGGCTTAAAGGAGAAGAGGGTTCTTTTAATCTCATCAGGGGTCAAAATATTATCAAGGGGGTATGAACCTCAATCTAATAGACCCTCTAGATGAGGGGTTAACTTGACATGTAAGATTGGAAACTAGATGGTCAGTGTTAAACCGATTGGTGTTGAAGGATAGAATTAATGGCCTCAGTGGAGTAGTGCCAATTCTTGTTATCCTCTTTAAGGAAAGTCATCCTATTCTTTCTCCTCCTATTAAGAGTGGGGGTATGGAAGAATTTATTACTAGTATCCCTATCATTTAGCCAATTGATTATGGATTTGATCCTCAAAAATCCTTGTTCATGTCTAAGGATGGTACCAAATTCATTAGTAAGACTCCTTTCAAGATCTTGGAGGTAATAACTGTGGGGGTAAGAAGGGGATCTTTGGATACCAATCAACCTTACCAGAATATGTTTCTTCAGGTGGAAGATATTACAAAACATGTCTCTTTTCCAAGTCTTTACAAGAGACTCAAAGTGGGAGATGGCCTCAGTAAGAGGGAGCTCTGATTCAAAGGAGTTCTTAACCACATAGATGAAGTTAGGGTGGGATCACCTCATAGTTTTCATTATAAAGGGTTTATCAGGGATAGAGGGAATTTTCTCTAGGTTCACAAGTAAGGGTCAATGGTCATAGTGGGTTTGGAGGAGGTGAGTAACTAAGGCATCTAGGAAGAGGTGAATTCAGGCCTCATTAGCATGACATCTACGAAGCATCTCAAGAATAAGACCCTTCTTATTTCTATATCTCTTATTGATCCAAGTGAATTTACTACTTTTAAAACCTAGATCAATAAGAATACACAGGTTAATGCAATTCTAAAAAGAAGTGGCCCTAGTATTGTTAATATTATTGTCCCCGAATTTTTTTCAAAAGCTTTAAGCACCTCATTAAAGTCCCCCTATAAGCCAAGGGATCTTAGGGGAATCCTTGATAGTGTTGGAAAACTTAGTAATATTCGCCAAAAGAATCTTTCTATTCTTAAAGTTATTACTAGCATAAATATCACTAAAGAATTAGGAGAAGAGGGGATTATTTACCTTAACAATAATATGGATTCCTTGGAAGAACAGAACAATGTAATGTATACCCAATGAAGCATTGTCCCACATAATGACAACGCCATCGGAACTACTAAAAGTAGAGAATTGGATTTGGCTATTGTATCCTAAGACTTCATCCATGTCCTTATGATTAGACATCTTTGTCTCAAGAAGGGCTAAGGGAGAAGGCCTGTAGATTTTAACCATAGACCAACAATGTCTTCTAATCTCGACATTAATTATCCCCTAATATTTCATATGATTGTGTTCATCATGGGAGGGGAATTTACTAGATATGGATATTTCATTATTCCCTTTCCCCTGTCCTATAAGGAAGGGTATTCAGTCATTGGTTTCTTTTTTTTGGGAGGCGGAGTAGAAGATGCCTGTTCTTGGGAGATTAAGTTCTAGACGGAATTTGTTGAGCTCCAAAGATAGTAACACTACTAGAAGTTCTTTGATAAGGTCCTGAAAGGTTTGAGAGATGGGTTTTCCTACAATGACGACTTCTGTTTTTGGTACCTTGAGGGAAGCTAGGATTTTCTACATTTTCCAATTGCTCTCCCATATAGCTGCACACCCTTTTATTTACCAAAAGATTAACTTAAGTTTCAAATGGGTTTTATTATTAAGTGATAAAAGATGAAAATTTGTTTTAAAAAGGACTTTTAACAATCAAAACTCAGAGTCACCACTTGGCATAAATCTGGTGTGCCAAGTCACCTTTGAAAATCCCTTTTCAAATTAATTTTGACTCTTTAAAACTATTTTGCGAATAGAAATTCCAACAAAGGAATTCATTTGACCGAAGGGAAGGTGTTAGGCACCCCTCGTTCCCATGGTTAAACCACGGTCGCTTCGAAAAGTATATCGTCTAGTATGACACTATGAGATGTATAAACCAACAAAACACATAAAACAAGAAAACAAACAACCAAACAACAAAATATGAAAAATAGTGTTCAATCCAATTTATTACAAACCAAAATAAGAAGATACTGAAATGTAAACCTACACTAAGCTATGCTAATCATAAACTATGCTTTACCCAATACCTTGGGCCTTGATCACGAACCTCCTTTGCACACATAACACGTCGGGGCATTCCTCGGTGAATGAATACAATTCTCCTCGAGGCATTCCCCGGTCAAATGAGTAAAATTAGTTCAAATACGATAAAATAAAATCATTCAACAAACATTCAATAATCCACAATCCCTAACTTATCCTACCCAACCTATCGTTCGCCTACCCATTTGACAATCTAATCATGACACTATCGTGTATAATAACATCCATGTTTATTTTGTATTCAACCAACTACAATAATCAAAACCAAATCAATATTCACCTTTTTATCAATTTTTCAATTCTCGCCCCAAATTTCATTCGCAACCACATGATTAACCCATTTCAATACGCAATCCACCAATAAGGAATAACAAACATTCACCAATCATGTATAGAAACATCCAGCACATAAATGTCACCAATAATTCACATCAACAAATAAAACATAATATTGAATCACATGTTCACAATCATATAAGAATCAAAAGCAAGAGAAGAAAGAATTGGACCTCAAATTTTGTTTTTAATCCATCAAATTGTTCATCGCAGACAACGGATTAGAACCTCAAATCAGAATTCATGAATCCAAATATCAAAACCAAACTTGTAACTTTCGACCCCAAACTCTATTTTCCCTCAAACCCATCATTCTTTCTCTATATCCGAATGTTTCATGGATGAGGAAAGCTTGTCGGAGTTGTTGTATGCCCGGTCAACTATTTTTCCTATGATGCATCACCGAAATTGTGAACGGGGCTGGCCGAATTAGGTTTTGAATGATTATTCTGGTGGATTCAAAACTGATTTTGATCGGAAAATTAGGGAAGGTTTTGGTTGGTGTTTTCCGGCATAAATTTACCAAAATTACACGAATGAGGGGGTCAATTTTGGTAGATTTTGACATAAATGGGTCTGTTTTAGACGATGGTGAGATTTCCGGCAAAACAACTCGCTAGAATATTCAGATAAAACTGAGGATTTCCCTTCTCTATCTGATTTCCGACGGCCCTATTAATCTATACATTCCTGACATACCTTACTCTATTTATTTTTTCTTCCTCCCTTTTCCTCTATCTGAATTTTTGTGCATATATAACAGTGTGTGTGTGCTCTATTATGAATTATGTGTGTATTGTATTTCAGTAAGGATCGATATGTAAGTGGAATTATGAGAGTGTTTTTGGTATGAGGTTGTGTGAATTATGTTGCTCTCTGCCTATTTCATGGAAATTAGGGGAGTATCTTTCTATTCCATGTAGTGTTTAATATTCTAGTAAGTGTATAGTATGGAAAAAACGTAAAGATGATGGGGTAGGGGGGTAGGGGGTATGAGGTAGGGTAGGGGTATATTGTTATGTTTGTTATGGAATAGTTGAGAGTTGGATATTATTTTTTGGCATTTTGTGGAAAAATTATCATCTAAAATGGGGTGTATGGCAAGGTAGGGTAAATGAGTAAATTTGATTTCTGGGAGGGACAAAATTAGGTGTCTAAATCACGCCCCTCTTTCAATGTAAACACAACGTGTTTGCAGACAAAGAAGTAGACAACGGAATAAAGTTTTGATCCGACCAATATTCAAAAGGGAGAAAAATAAGAACAAAGTAACACCGCTTGATTTAGGACATCCTACCTACCAGAGTTATGACGAAATCAAGTCACAGGTATCTCAAAGGGTTGGAATAAAAGGGACTATACCGAGTTGGAGAGTCAATGAGGCCTTGTCGAAGTTCCAGTCCACGGCTTTGTTATTACATCAAAAATAAAAATTATAAGTTAAAAGATAACAAAAATTAGAAAAGTCCTATCTATGCAGCTTCTTTGGACTCATGACTTGAGTTTCTGATGCTTTCTAAATTGACCAAATATCTAATATTCTTTGGGTTAAACTTGAGAATAGATTCTTTCTCCATACAAAATTTGGTGTTGGAAACATTGACCATGTTCTGTCAGTGGTACTTTAGAATTTAAACCTGAATTTGAAAATATTCTCCCTATTCTTTAAGCGGGCTCCTGACTTATAATTTCTTCACCTTATTTCTTGGCTTTCAATTTATTCACCTTGTTGCTTAACTTTTCAATTTCTTCACCCTATTTTTCAGGCGGGCTCCTGACTTGTAATTTCATCACTCTGTTTTTCAGGAGGGCTCCTTAGTCAAAATCAAAACTAGTATAGAATTATCCCAAAAAAGTTTATGATAAAGAAAGATTCCATTTTTCTGAAAATAAAGTCTCATTTTATAGGAGAGTTCTGAACAGAAAGTAAAGTCCCATTTTCCAAGAAGGTTCTGAACAAAAAATAAAATTCTATTTTCCAGGAGGGTCCTGAATAGAAAGTAATGTCCCATTTTCCAGAAGGGTCATGAATAAAAAGTAAATTCCCATTTTTCAGAAGGGTCCTGAACAAAAAGTAAATTTTCATT
Source organism: Capsicum pubescens (assembly GCA_030864215.1). Classification (NCBI taxonomy): domain Eukaryota; kingdom Viridiplantae; phylum Streptophyta; class Magnoliopsida; order Solanales; family Solanaceae; genus Capsicum; species Capsicum pubescens. Next base: position 254,822,961 of record CM061538.1, read on the forward strand.
TTCCAGGGGGAACCTGAGTCAAACGGAAGGTGGAGACTAAGAAGGTGGTGTATGATAAGTTGGTAGAGATCAAGGATGACAAGGATAAGCGGACGAATAAATAAAAGTATAAGTTAGCTACGAAAGAGGCTAAGGTAGTGGTTACTGCAGTGAAGACACCAGTTTTCGAGAGCTTGTATGTGGCATTAGAGGAGAAAGGCAGGGATATAAAGTTGTATAGGATTTCCAAGGCTAAGTAGCGGAAGACGCGTGACCTTGACCAAGTGAAGTGCATCAAGGGGGAGGATGTCAAAGTGTTGGTGAAGGATGCCCTCATTAGGAAGAGGTGGCAATCTTATTTCCATATACTTTTGAACGACGAGGGGGATAAGGATTTCATCCTAGGGGACTTGGAGAACTCAGAGAAGTGTCGTGAATATGGTTATTGTAGGTGTATTAAGTTGTTGAAGGTCAAGCGGGCTATTCGCAGGATGCGTAGGGGCAGCGCAACTGGACCAGATAAGATTTCGGTGGACTTTTGAAAGAGCACTGGCAGGGCAGGTTTGGAGTGGCTGACAAGATTGTTTAGCATCATTTTTAGGGCGGCAAAGATGACCGAAGCGTGGAGATAGAGTATGATTTTTTCTCTATATAAGAACAAGGGGTATATTCAAAGTGGCAACAACTATAGGGGTATCAAGTTGTTGAGTCATACTATGAAGGATTGGAAAAGAGTGGTAGAGTTGAGACTGAGGAGGATCGTTCCTATTTCCAAGAATTAGTTTGAATTTACTCTAGGTCGCTCGACTACTGAGGCCATTCACCTCGTGAGGAGATTAGTAGAGCAGTTTAGGTAGAGAAAGAAAAACTTAAACATGGTGTTTATCGATCTTAAGAAGGCGTATAAGAAAGTTCCCATAGAGATATTATGGAGGTACTTGGAGGATAGAGAGGTTCCCGTGGCATATCTAGGTCGATACAGGATATGACTACTATGCAAAGACTCAAGTGAGGACGGCAGCAGGGGATTCGAAGCACTTTTCAATATTTACAGGGTTGCACCAGGGATTGGATCTTAGCCCATTTTTATTTGCCTTGGTGATGGATGTTTTAATGCGACATATCCAACTGGAGGTGCCTTAGCATATGTTATTTGCTGACGATGTTATTCTAATTGATGAAACTTAGGGAGGAGTTAATGATAAGCTGGAGCTTTGGAGACAAACCCTTGAGTCTAAAGGTTTTAATTTGAGCAGGACTAAGATGAAGTATTTGGAATGTAAGTTTAGTGATTTATCGCACGAGGCGGACTCAGTAGTAAAGCTTGATTCCCAGATAGCTCAGAAGAGGCAGAGTTTTAAGTACCTTGGATCTATGATTCAAGGGAATGGGGAGATTGATGAGGATGTCACGCACCGTATTGGTGTAGGGTGGTTGAAATAGAGGCTCGCTTTAGGAGTCTTGTGTGATAAGAAGGTACCGCTTAAACTCAAAGGTAAGTTCTACAGAGTGGTAATTCAACCGACTATGTTGTAAGGAGTGGAGTGTTGGCCAGTTAAGAACTCTCACATACAGAAGTTGAAGGTGATGGAGATTAGAATACTGTGATGGATGTGTGGAATTACCAGGAGAGATAAGGTTATAAATGAGATTATCCGGGAGAAGATAGGGGTGGCTTCGGTGGAGGCTAATATGCGAAAAGTGAGGTTGCGATGGTTTGGGCATATGATGAGGAAGGGCACGAATGCCCCAGTACGGCGATGTGAGAGACTAGCTACGGATAGTTTTAGGTGGGGTAGGGGTAGGCCTAAGAAGTATTGGAGGGAAGTGATTATACATGTCATAGAGAACTTACATCTTATGGAGGACACGAAAGAAAAGGATTAGACTGAGAATTTAACTTTAGCTCATGCTCACTCGCACGATATAAATACTGAAAGGAGGAAAACTTTTCCTAAAATATCTCATAGCCTCCTATCCATAAGTGTGGCGCGCTACACACCTATTCACAAGACTCTACTAGATGCGGCTTTCAAACTCCCTAGAACTCTGATGAACTTTAGGCTTTGATACCAAGTTTGTAACGACCCGAGACTACCCTTTAGTCTTCACACGGTGCTTACGACCTCGAAGGACCACAAGTTAACCCATGACTGATATCTGCTGTGAGCACTGAATAATAATACTGTAAATAATATAGAATTTGGCTGAATTGCCATAAGGTTCAAAATATCTGAAATACTGATAAAACATAACATCTGAAATAACAATCCATAAAATTGAATACTATCTAAAAATATAGCCTGAAAACCTCTAATCTAAACTATCTGAAAGTGGAGTTGATGGGACAAGCCCCCAAGTAACTTCGACTACTGAGTTACTGATAAACTGAAATAATAAAATAAAAGCATATCCTTGATAGATGAGGAATCACTACTAAATCTTCTACTTCTGGCTGAATCTAGCTAAACACGGCCAGGAACCTGAGCGTCCGAACCTATGATACGAAATATCATACCGCAAAAAATGAGTATGCGATCAGTACGTGGGAATATACTGGTATACTAAATAAGGTAAGGCTAAATGCAAGGGTTCATATACATGAACAATAACTGACTAAATGATATAGAGTAATATAGAGTGATTGAACATGAGAGTACATGGATAACAAATACTGCTGTAAATACTGAGTATGCAATATTGTGCATATATGTATACTGTAACTGAGCTTTTCTGAAACTAAATAATGAGTTCTGATATTGAGTAACTGATAATCTAAAGCTACAGATAACTGAATTACTGATACTAAGTGACTGTGTCTAACGGTCCTAATTCTGTAGAATTGAACTGAGTTCTAGACTGAATACTGAAACTGAAACTGTGGGAGGTAAACATCTAATCGACATGCCCCAAATATAAGCTGATAGGGGTCCAACCTGTGACCCCAGTTGGAAGGGTGATAATACTATTCCACGGGTACTAACAATGGTTGTGAGTCAACCCTATCTAGCAGAAAGATATTTTGTCAACCCTCACTGGCAAGAAAACTCATGCAAGATGTGTCAACCCTTATCTGGCAGGAAGATATCTCAACCTACGTTGGCTACGTAGTTCTGTAACTCAGGGATTTCTACTAAGGGTAAAACCCTATACTAACATGAATGCCCTCATCTCTGGGTTCACTCGGTGTTGAATCCTAATCCCAACTGAAAGACACTGAACAGAGTATACTGAACTGGACTGGACTAATACTGAGTTTTCAGAGTTTTCTTGAGTTCTGTAACTGAATGGATTCTACTGATTGGTACATAACTGATACTATTTTGTAACTAACACTATCTCTAGGTACACAGCTAAATTATCGGGTATTAAATACCCCCAGGACTCGATAGCGTGAAAGATAAAACATAGCATGATCATAAAGGCATAACAATACTTGCTTGCTAATAATATACTCATTTAGACATTCTGTCAAACAATGGATATACATGAACTTGTACATGGATGGGATCACATAATAACATGTCATACTTTCACTAATCTATTCACATAAGTATTTTATCAAACTCTTTTAGGGTATAAACTTGTATTTGATTGGGAACACATAATGACCTGTCTTGATTCTGCTATTTACTTCACATAGGCGATTTAGCAAACACTTGGGGAGCATGAATTAGTTCACATGGTAATGGCCAACACATGAACATCATGAATACAATACTCAATTTTAAATTCAAGGGTTTAGCATGCAATTCATATAACTCATCACATAAACTATTTTAATTTCATGGAAACTTATAATAAATCATGGATTGAAACCCAAACAACATCATGAACATGAATACAATCAAATTCAAACATAAAATTCATGAAATCCAAAACTTGTATTTTGAAAAAGGGGTTTTGGGCTCCATGGAAGGTAAGGATCCATGGATGAACATCTAACATACCTTAGAAGATTCTTTCTTGAAGGTTCTTGGAGGAATTTTTAAGCTTGTTCTTGATTTCTTGAACTAGGATTTTTGCCTCTTGAGAGAAAAATAATTTATCTTGAGGGGAAATTGAATGAATAATGGTGTAACTAGGTTTATTAAGGTTGAATTTCATGTTAAAGGCTGACTAGGGCCGTGGAAAAAGACTTGCATTCCCCTGGAATGATTTAAAAACTCTTATCCGATTATCAGATTTAGGCAAATTTTATATCATTGGAAAGCTAATTCAATTTCCTACGCAGTGGCAGGATCTAAACTAAAAATTACTGAGTATTTAAAAATATTTATACTGGATCACTCATGTACTGAGAGTTAATCTAGGCTAGAAAAATACGGGGTATGACATTTTGTTTCTTTACTTCATCTGAGGTAGTGGGATGGACTGCATACACTTTACCTTCCCCAGACCTACTTGGTGGGAATAAACTGGGTATGTTGTTCTTGTTGTTCCAGGAGGGTCCTGCACATAAAGTAAATTCTCATTTTCTAGGAGGGTCCTGATCATAAAGTAAATTCCTATTTTTCTGAAGGGTCTTGAACATAAATTAAATTCCCATTTTTCAGTAGCGTCCTGAACATAAAGTAAATTCCCATTTTCCAGGAGGGTCTTGAACATAAAATAATTTTTTATTTTTTAGGAAGGTCCAGAAAAATAAAGTAAATTCCCATTTTCTAGGACGGTCCTGAATAATAAGTAAATTTCCATTTTTCAGGAGTGTCCTGAACATCAAATAAATTCCCATTTTCCAAGAGAATCCTGAACATAAAGTAAATTCCCATTTTCCAAGAGGGTCCTAAACATAAATTAAATTCCCATTTTGAAGAAGGGTCCTGAACAATAAAGTAAATTCCCATTTTTCCAGGAGAGTCCTGAACAATAGTAAAATTTTAATTTTCCAGGAGGGTTCTGAACATAAAGTAAATTTCTATTTTCCAGGAGAGTCCTGAACAAAAAGTAATATCCTATTTTCCAGGAGGGTCCTGAACATAAAGTAAATTCTCATTTTCCAGGAGGGTCTTGAACACAAAGTAAGGTCCCATTTTCCAGGAGGGTCCTAAGGTGAAGTTTCAAATAACAGGAATTAAAAAAAAATTGCCCAGTTTATCATCAAAAGCTTTTGTGGGTGTCAAACTCAATCACAACTACTTGCAACAATGCATAATGCAAAGAGGAATTAAGATTCTGATCAACGAATGCACTTTTTGAGGGTAAAATTGAATGAATGAGATCAACAAGTTCTTCTCTTAAGAGTGAAAGTGAAAGATTCTTAATAAAAGTGCATTTTTTAGGATTAAAGGCTCAAATTAGGAAGTGCACCTCCTATCCATGAGACATGAAAGATCCAAATTAGAGAATGTATCTCTTAGGGGTACAAGCTGTTGAGTTTTACCATAATTGTGATTACCAAACCTGTACAATAGCACTGCTCTTGTATTTGCAGAAATGAGGAATTGCACCTTTGGTTATTTGCACTTTGAAGCCTTTGATTTGAATGTAGCAAGTGTTCCTATTTCATACAAAGAAAACTTGTGAGTTTAAAATAGGGTGGTTGGCTTGCGGCTTTGGTTTTTTAGGCGATTTCTTTTGCACTTGTCCCATTAATTTTGCTTTCAACTAATGGAATATGTCATTGACTTGTTGCACCATTGATCCAAAATCAGATTTTTAAAAATGACTTAGAAAGAAACACAATGTCTCTATTTTGTTATGTATCTCAGATAAATCCTTCGACCCTTGGTATTTCCTCGATTTCCCAAACTTGTTTTCTGATAAAACTTTTTGCTTGTCCTGTTTCGACTTACAATTATGTTTCTTTCATGTGTTGTCCTTGTTTTGAAATCCTTTCTCACTTGTTTTTACATGGACTTGACTTAAAGACATGAGAAAAATGATTTTTGTTTGAATGACAGACTCAAAAAGACAAAAATAGAAATATAGAGAAGAAAAAACAGACAATGTTTGTCCCATTTTTTTTGGAAAAAAGAAAAGAAAAGTTTATCTGAAAATGGCAATCAATTCTAATGGTTATGCCATGAATTTTTTGATTAAACTGCCTGATCTTTTCATTCAAACTTTTCACCAATTGTTGTTGAGTTAATGACCCTGAAACTGAGTTGCTTCCTTAAGTCAATTGCACTTATAGACCTTATTCGGCTAGTGACGCCTTGAAGGGTTTTCACTAAAAAGGCTCTCTTATTTTCTTTCTCCCAGCTCACCATTTCCCTATGGTGCTTGTGTGGGTCACCGACTAGACTTTCTCATTTTTATTTTCCTCAGCTCATAATTGCATTACGATGTCCATGAGGATTTTCACCAATAAGACTTTATCATTTTTATTTCTCATAACTCATAATTGTCTTACGATGTTCGTGAGGATTTTCACCAATAAGACTCTCATTTTTATTGCTCTCAACTTACCATCGCCTTACGGTATTCGTAAGGGTTTTGACCAATAAGACTCTCTTATTTTATTTCTCTCCTGATTTCTTATGCTAAGTAAGACAAGTAGTTCCCAAAATGCATCATCATATCTATTGCATGCTTATCCAGAACATTCTCAAAGATTGATCTGAAGGTTTTTCTTTGGTTGTAACTTGACTTTTAGATAAGGTTAGAAAGAAAAGATGGCATGAGGCCCAAGCGACATTTAGAGCGGGGTGGGACTTACAACTTTTGGAATCAACTCAAACAACAACGATTAACTCATGCCCTAGTTTTTTTTGACTGGGTAATTCCAAATTATTCATTTCGTTGGACCAAGTTTAGAGTAGGTTTGCCTACGTATCTCACCCCTGAAAGAGGAGAATTAGGTCACACGTAGTTCTGAAGTCTTGTTCTTTTGCTTGACTCTGATTTCTATTCTTTTTTTTCTCTTTTATTGACTCTTTTTCTCTTTTAAACTTTTTCTGACTTTATTTTCTTGGCACTCAACACCTTTCTTTATTTTTGAGACATTTTTCTTCTATTTTTTTCTTTTTTGAAACCTTTCTGATTCTATTTTTTTTTACTCGACACTTTTATTTTGAATTTTGCTGACCCTACCTTGATTTCAAAAGAGGGGTATGAAAGAAAATAACACTAAAGCTCAAATGGGGTAAATAAAGGATAACACAATGTTTGGATAGCAGAATGAAATGTCTTCATCATATCAATCCTCGAAAATGCAAGTACACATCATGCAATATGAAAGTGAAAGATGAAGATCATTTGTGACATTTTTACAACACTAACTTTAATTGAGCTTTTGTGTCATTATTTCTTCTTCAAACTCTACCTTTGTTGTACATTCCTCACATCGAACGACGCATGCTTTCGTGGAGCTGATTTTTTTTGTTCCTTTTGATATAGGATCACACATTCACTGTTTGACCTAACTGAGACATGTCTTTCAATTGATGACCAAGTTATTCTTGTGATTCTCAAAATAATTGCCTTAATTTTCAAAGAAGACTTCAACTTGGTCATCAAATATCTCAGCACTCTACCTATTTTCTCAGATTCTTTTTCCTAACTTTGGCTCTCTGATTCAATGTTTCATGATAAAACTGAATTTTAAGATTTGGCTGAAAATTCTGCAAGCACATCATAACACTAGAACCAATCATAAAATGTACCATGTAAAGAAAATAACAAACAACACACATTTAAAACACAAAGGGAAAAGGGACACTCTATTTAGTTAAAATAAAAGGTAGAAGGGTTTGAACATAAATGACAAAGGAACAAAACAAGATAGATCCCAAACTATAACCCTGAAATAATTCAAATAACAAAAAAAAACTACCAAAGCCCTTCCTAGAAAAGAGAGGAGTGACTTTTCAATTGCTAAGCCTGACATCTTAGCCACTGTTTTACACATCAGCATGACTAGAGCTTTCAACACTGTTAACATTCTGCACCATAATCTACTTATCTTGAATTTTCTTTTCTATTTCTCTTTTCAAAGCACGAAAATATTCCATACTATGACACTGAACATCAGAATGATATGCACATCATATATTAGGATCAAAATTTCTTGAATGCAAGTCATAAGTATACCCAAGAAGAGGAGTGATCATGCCCCACTGCACCAATGTCTAGAATAAGCTGGCATACGACTCTACAATTGGTGTGAAACTATCCCTCGACTTCTGCCTCATTTCATTGTTTGGCTTGGATTGAAAATCGGGCCTAGAAGGGTTTTGGTAAGTTTGTGAAGTTAGAGGATGACTCTGAGGAGTTGGTGCATGCCATTGTGGGTAAGATGGGGGTTAAACATGTGGTTGTACATTATATACTTGATATGGATATGGGGGAATAGAGTATAATGGATTTTTTGGGGTGATTATGTAGAGCTTGGGTATGAACTTGGGCTTGCGCTTGAGGGTAACGACGACGTGGTCTTCTTGGATGTGCCCATTTTCCAGCTACAATAGTAGCTACTTCTTTCTCATTCTTCTTTCCTCTAGAATTTCCTGGACCCTTTTGAATTACTTGAGTAGTTGCTTTTAATATTGCAAAACTCACAATGCGACCGATCTTGATTCCATCCTATTTTATCTCCCCCGTTTTAAGGGCCTTAATAAATGGCTTGCCTAATGCAAATAACAAGTGTTGATAATATGTTTCATCCAGCGCTTGAATAAATACCTTCACTATCTTGCTTTCTTTTATTGGTGGTTTTACCCTAGCAACTTGTTCATGCCATCTAATTGAATATTCCCTGAAACTTTTAGTACTCTTCTTCTGCATATTAGTTAGGGATTTCTCATCAAGAATCAACTCCATATTGTATTGGAATTGTTGCACAATTCATTAGCTAAGTTATCCCAACTATTCTATTTATCGATGTCTTGGTCAACAAAATATTCCGAAGCTAGTCCTGAAAGACTCTCATCGAAATAAGCCATGAGTAATTTTTTCTTCCCTCCAGCGCCCCTTAGTTGGTTACAATAACGCCTCAAATATACCACTGGGTCATCGTGCCCATCAAATTTCTCAAACTTTAGCATTTTAAAATCAAGAGAGAGATTAACACCTAGAAACATGCACAGGTCTTTATACGAGACACTTTTGTAACCCCCGAGCCCCTATAAGTTTCTCATGGCTTGTTCTAAACTCTTCAATTTTTGTGTCATACCCTTTTGTCCTGCTGCCACAACAGGCTTCTCAGTGTTAAGAGAAAATTCAACTGGTTGAGTGTATCCATAAGAGTCAGTCGACTTAAATATGGGCCCGAGAGCATAATGTTAATCACCATAAGTATTTAATACAGGCTCTCTCATAGAGTAGGAAGGCACAATCTGTGGCTGAACATCAAAAGTAAGAGCTTCGGGTGGAAGTGGTGCTGCAAAAACATGAACAGTAAGTGGAGCCGAGCATGTGGTAGTTTTGTGTTAACGATTGAGCAAATGAATATTGGAAGTGTTTGTATAGTGTTGCCCCAGAGTGGACCCTAATGCATGTTGTGGAATGTCAACAAAAATGGGAAATTGTGCATGTGACACAGGAGGCAAGCTAGAAAGATATTCCAGATTATCAGTGGGAAATGGAGGAGGCGGTAACCCATTAGCCCAAGCTCGATACATTTCTATCATTTGCTGCCTAATTTTCGAATCTCTTCATTAGTTTCTAAATTCTCATTCTCCAAACTCCTTATCTAATTAGTGACAACAATCTCGTTATCCTTGTTGGCCATAACTTTCTCTTCGACTTGGTGCAATGTGGAGGACCAGACAAAATGCCACAAACCAACCACCTCAACGTAACTGAACAAGAGATAACGAATGTTTAGAGTTCAACATTTCCTCAAAATCTTTTTCTCTTTTTTTTCTTTGTAAAATATCACCGAACCCAAGAAGGGTGCCTACGTATCTAAATCACAAAAGAGAAGAATCAAGTGTGCGTAGTTCGTGAAGTTTTGGCACAACATGGCCAATCAAATTCTCTTTCTTTTTTGTTTTTCTTTTTCTTGAAACTTTAAGAAGAAAAGAAAATAACAAATTGTCAAAAGAATTGACGAAATTTTTTTTGAATTTTTCAGCTTCCTATACAAAATGAAACCTATGATTACCAAAGAAAAATCTTTTTGAATTTTCAGTGTTGAATTTCATACAAAAATGAAACTTGAAACTATTAAAGAAAAATCTTTTTGTAGTTTTCTTTTAAAGATGCATATGAAACACCTACTCTAAATGAAGAGTGGAGAAAATCTTTTTGGATATGTTAAATAAAATCACTGAACCCTAGAAGGGTTGCCTACATATCTCACTCTAAAAAAAAAGAGAATCATGTATGTGTAGTTTGTCCAGATTGGACAATTAAACAATAACGGACAGAGGGAACTAGGACTTGAGAGACACGACCAAGACCGACGATGTAAAACGTCAATAAAATCTTTTTTTGAGTTTTTAATTTGGCACTTCACATAAAACTGACACCAACAACTATAAAAGAAAAATGTTATTGGTATTTTCGTTATATTAAATGTACAAAACTTCTACCATCTTTTTTGAAATTTTCTTTTATAAAAACATCCTATTGAAAAAAAAATCATTTTTGAAATTTTTGAATTATGAGTGCTTGGTAAAGAGAACAAAAGAAAAATATTTTTGACATTTTTGCTTTTGAAAGATGAGTGCAAATGGTAAAAATCTTTTTGAATTTTTAAATTATCGAAAACAAAAGTCATAAAGAACTCTAAAAACTATGAAAATCTCTTTTTTTTACTCACTTTTTTTCTTTTTTTTTCAACCTTTTCTAGCATAAACACACGATTTCCCCAAATCAGTCCGTCAATTAATCCTACTACCCTCAGAGATGCAATAATTAGAATATAGGTATGCTTTAGGGGAGAGTCTCCAATAATATACTAAATAGGTCCCGCTAGGTCTCAATATAATGCAGATAAACATGATCTAAAGGCTGACCTAGGCTAGGGTCCACTAACAAAGCTGTTTCGGGGGAGCATATAGTCGATAGTGGTTGCGATTGCTTTCCACCTACTCCATACATCCAATGGCTCCCCCTCCTAAGATATGGGTGACTCAACTAGAGTTCGTGTACATGGCGTATACTCCTGGACTTGTTATGAAAGAAGTGAGTCAGGGTAATGTATATGGTGCCAAATATAAAGCGGTAACACATAAAGAAAGACTGTAAACAAAGAGCACGTAGGCATCCAACAATAATAAAAAATAACACAAATAATAACAAAAACAAAATATTTATACACCTATAGTGTCAAACTAAGCCGATACTACTCAAAAATAAGCTCAATTTTTTTTTAAAATCCTCAGTAGTTGCTAGAGATGTCACACCCCTTTATTTACCAAAAGATTAATTTAAGTTTCAAAAGGATTTTATTATTAAGTGACAAAAAATGAAAATTTATTTTGAAAAAGACTTTTAACAATGAAAACTTAGAGTCTCCACTTGGCATAAATCTGGTGTGCCAAGTCACTTTTGAAAATCCCTCTACAAAATAATTTTTGACTCTTTAAAATTGATTTGCGAACAAAGATTCCGGCTAAGGAATTTAGTTGATCGAAGGGAAGGTGTCAGGAACCCCTCGGTCCCGTGGTTCAACCACGGTCGCTTCGTGAAGTATATAAGCTAGTATGACACTATGAAATGTATAAACCAACAAAACACATAAAACAAGAAAACAAACAACCAAACAACAAAATACTAAAAATAGTGTTCAGTCCAATTTATTACAAACCAAAATAAAAAAAGATACTGAAATGAAATCCTACACTAACCTATGTTAATCCTAAACTATGCCTTGGGCCTAGATCATGAACCTTTTATGCACACATAATACGTCGGGGCATTCCCCGATGAATGAATACAATTCTAATCGGGGCATTCTCCAGTCAAGTGAGTACAATTGGTTCAAATGCGATAAAATAAAATCATTCAACAAACATTCAAACATTCAATAATCCACAATCCTTAACTTTGCCTACCCAACCTATCATTTGCCTACACATTTGATGGACTAATCATGATACTATCATGTTCAACAACATTCATGTTTATTTCGTACAACCAACTACAATGATCAAAACCAAATCAATATTCACCTTTTTATCGATTTTCTAATTTTTGCCCCAAATTCATTCTCTACCACATGATTAACCTATTTCAATACGCAATCCACCAATCAAGAATAACGAACATTCACCAATCATGCCTAGCAATATCCAGCACTCAAATGTCACCATTAAATCACATCAACAAATAAAACATAATATTGTATCACATGTTCACAATTACATAAGAATCAAAAGGAAGATAAGAAAGAATTGGACCTCAGATTTTGTTTTCAATCCATTAAATTATTCGCCGCAGCCAACGGATTGGAACCTCGAAACAGAATCCACAAATCTGAATATCAAAACCAAACTTATAAATTTCGACCCCAAACTCTGTTTTTCCTGAAACCTGTCACTCTCTTTATATATACCGTGTGTTTCATGGATGAGAGAAGCTGGCTGAAGCTGTTGTGTGCTCGGTCAACTATTTTTTCGATGATGCTTCAATGGAATTAGGAACGAGGCTGGCCGAATCAGGTTTTGGACGATTATTTTGGTGGATTCAAAACTGATTTTGATCAAAAATTGGGGAAGGTTTTGGTTGGTATTTTTTGGTAGAAATTCATCAGAATTACACGAAAAGGGGGGCGGTTTTGGTGGGTTTTGATAGAAAAGGCTCAGGTTTAGACGATGGTGAGATTTTCGGTGAGAAAACTCGCCGAAAGGTTTAGAGAAAACTAAGAATTTCCTTTCTATATTTGATTTTTTGATTGCTCTCTTAATCTATACGTTCCTAATCTACCTTTCTCTATTTATTTTTTCTTCCTCCCTTTCTCTCTATCTGAATTTTTGTATGAATATGGCAATGTGTGTGTATGCGCTCTGTTGTGAATTATGTGTGTATTGTATTTTAGTGAGGATTGGTCTGTGAGTGGAATTGTGAGAGTGTTTTTGGTGTGAGGTTGTGTGAATTATGTTGCTCTCTGCCTATTTCATGGAAAGTAGGAGAGTATCTTTATATGCCATGTAGTGTGTAATCTTCCAATGAGTGTATAGTGTAGAAAAAACGTAAAGAAAATGGGGTAGGGGTGCGTGGGTATGGGGTGGGGTAGGGGTAGGTTGTTATGTTTGTTATAGAATTGTTGAGAGTTAGCTATTATTTTTTGGCATTTTATGAAAAAATTATCAACTAAAAAAGGGTGTATGGTAAGGTGGGGTAAATGGGTAAATTCGACTTTCGAGAGGGACAAAATTAGGTGTCTACAATAGCTTCCATGGTTTTGGCTCTCTCCATAATTTCCACTGAAAGTGGATGGTGAGGGAACTCCGTTGAACTCACTTGTAGGTCAGGTTGTGGGGGGTCCCTCGAGGTTTTAACAAAAACTGGACACTCCAACAAGAGATTTGGAATCTTTGGTGGGAAAAAAAGGCTCTGACTCATGCTGGTCAGTTCCTCCGATAGCATCTTTAGACTGAGGTTGTTGGAAAGATTTTGGCTGAAAATACTCATCACGGTGGTCATCCAAACATTTTGTCCAAAGTTTATCAGGCCCTAGTTAAGTCCCTCCCTTACCAGTTGTGCCAAGTATAAAGGGTTCTGGATTAGCAAAATGAATAGCCTTTTATCCACTTGGAGCTTGAGTGGAACCATCTGTTGGGATAGACATATCTCTAACCAAGATATTAGATGATGATATTTCCCTAATGTTTTGGTGGTGAAAACCACTGGTGGTAATGAATTTTGGCTCGAATATGCCATGAGAAAAATCCTTAGTGGAGGAAGCAATGATAGTATCAGATAGAGATAAGAGAGACTTAGAATTTATAGTTTTAAAAAAGGTGGGGTGATTGTATAACGTCTATCATTAGTATCATAGGCTGCAGTAAATGAGGAGTTATTGGAAGTGACAGCTACAAGAAAGTGATTGATGGAAGCCGACAGTTCACTAGAAAGAATTGATGGTGTTTGGGTACCAAAGGGAAAGTTAGGGAGAAGGTTTAGGAAACTTTTCCAGCTCAGCTCTCAAAGGAGTATCTCCTAAGCTAGGAGACGAATTATGGGTGGGTCGGGTATTAGTGGATTCAGACTATTATAAGTCCATGTGGACGGTAAGGGTAGAGTTTTGATGGGCCAAATTAAAATTATTTACTCCGTATTCAACGGACCTTTTTTATTTTATTTAGCAAACTTGTCCATACGTTTGGACTGGTGGGCAATAGGATCTTTTCTAATTGGGCTAGATTGATCCAACCCATCATAGTTGGGGTCTCTGTTAGTCAAACCCTTGCCCTTACCTTTATCGCTGCTAGTGGAAGCTTCATTGGAAGTCAGCGGTGAGTATTAGAAATTTTGAGTTTTGAGGAACTTACATGTAGCCGCATAAAATAGTTTTACCTTGATATTTTGCTCTGGTGGAGTATCTTTATTTAGCTGTTTGAGTGGGCCTTTCTTTCTCTGGTTGAAAGAAACTGTATTCCAGCCTTCATCGGGGTTCTAAGGTGGTACTTGCGGCGATTGTTGATTTGTGGTTTGATTTGGGCCTCCCTTAGTGCATTAAGTCAGTATGCCCCAGTTTACCACAGAATTTACATAGAAAGCCCTCACCCTCATAGAGGATAATTTACTAGTGATTGTCGATAGTCACTGACGATTTTAAAAGGGTTTCCATGGGTACTTGGATGCAGATTCGGGGGTATCTACCCCTTAGCGTGGCTGAGGTGCATACATGAATTTTTAAGAGCTTTTTAATTCTTTTCCCCACCTTCTCTAGTAACAAGCTGTCATAAAATTTCGTTGGCAATTGAGGTAATCATATCCAATAGTGGTGGACTCAATTTGTGACTCATTGGGAATGAAATTTGGCTCCCATAGACGGACCGATAGGTAGGAGCCAGCCACAAACCATGGACCCTCTTGGGTAACCATCTTTTGTGAGGTCTCGTCTGAGAATTTAATCGTAAAGTAGTCAAATCCTAGATCGATGAGTGTGAAATTTTCCTTCAATTTTCATAGATTTGTGAGTTCCTTCTTTAAATACTAGTGATTGAGTTTTCTGCCTACTAGTTTGATGATCACCGAGTATTTTCAAGTAACGAAAAGGTGTAGTCGTTCCTCCGCCGTAAGGTGGATTATCTCATCCTCAGTGGACTGTTGTTCATTGGGGAGTTCGGCAATATCATCAGTAGGATAGAAATTGGAGGTTGTTTTCCTTAACTATGTCGCGGTAAGATAATTTGTTAGGGGGTCTCAATGACCATGTGGCTATCTTGGATATCGGGTGGTTCTTGTAGGGTCGGGTTGAAATTTGGAGAATTGGTCATGCTCCTAAGTGAGGATAGGGAAGGCAGTGGGGTAGAAATTCAGACAGAGTTTGGTCCTTCTCTCTCTACAATTTATCATGGGCACACAAAATTGCCATGTCTTTTTCTTTAAATAATAGATGTAGTTGAGTAATTTTTAAAAACAAAAACCTTAAGTTGAGTGATATTTTCGATAGAAAACAAAATTGAATAAATTTGCTAGATAATTTCTAATAGTTCAATGACTTTTTAAAATATTAACTCAAGGATTATTATGTACCTACATAATATAAAAAAATAAATAAGAAATCGACTTATTTTCCTAAAAAAAAAAAAAACATTTCCTTCTTCATACCAAACAAAGCCTTTATCTTGCACCATACTTCCTAGGTACAAATCATTTGAGGTGTGAGTGACATAACAGCTAGGATAGAATGTGACTGTCAATATCAATGAGACCGCTGACATAGACAAGATCCCAAATTTCAGCTTAAAGTCTTTTGATGAAATTTGGACCATTTAGTGTATTTTCGGTTACAATGTTTAACCACGGTCCAAAAATGTGCCATTAGAGCTACATATATATGATAAATTTCGAGGTAAATTATCTTATAGGATTTTATAAGTTGCGATTCAAAATGTGTAGTAAAGTATTAATACTTGCATTAAGGTAAACTATCTATACTAATTAATAATGTGAACACATGACGCTTTGATGCATTGAAGTGCTTTTTTGAGTTGTGTGAAGTTTGCCCATCATTTATCAAAATAGAGCAGACAAACAACGCAACAAGGTTATAAAAAAACTAATTTCTTTATAAACTAATAATAACACGGTAACAAAAGATCTACACTACTGAGTACACCTAAAAGATAACTATTATGCATATATAAGAAACTACATATACACCTTCTAGGCCTCTAAAAGATTCTTCCTGATCACATTTAGAGTAGACAATAGGTAGCTAAGACTTCTAAGTACTGCTCCTTCAGAGCACATAAGGTGAATAAGCTGTCATCATACTGTCATCATTGGGCATGGTTCTTGAAATAGTCAAGACGACTATCAGCCAGACGTAGTGAATATACAATTTGTTTGAAGTTGCCCCACGTGAAAGGCCTATAGATATTACTTGAAATACTATTGTTGATTTGAGGAGGAGCAGTTATCCAAGCGTCAAGTGGAGGAGCAGCAAAGTACATCATGGACATTCTACTCTTCCATGAATTTATCGCCACCACCCTATGTCTTACACTTGTAAATCTTCCATTCGTCAAAGCCTGCACCATTTGTTTTGTTTTAGTCGAAAATTCAATATTTTATCTACTAACATCACGATTTATGTGATCAACTTTGATTGGTCATAAAATTTAAGATTCAAAGAAAGATTTTTACAAAATAAGATATTAATCGAGTAATAAATATTTATATAATTATAAATCATTTATTAAGAATAAAAAAAATTAAAGCTACATTATTTCTCAATTCATAAATATATATGGCACAACTAAAGATAAGTGCACCACATATATAGATTAAAATAAGAAAAAGTTATTCTCTCCGTTTAAAAAAGAATGATCTTATTTGACTTGGCACGAAGTTTAAGAAAATAAAGAAGACTTTTGAATCTTGTGGTTTTAAATTAAAGATATGTCAAATGTACCAAGATGTTCTTCAATCTTGTGGTCTTAAATATGTCATGTGGAAAGTTAGAATTAAAAAGTTGTTAAAAAGGAAAAGGGATCATTCTTTTTAAACGGATTAAAATAGAAAGTAGGTCATTCTTTTTTAAACGAAGGATGTAATAATCAAATAAAATAAATAATATAATCAATCTGTTAAACTTAGTAGTGTGAAAATCTTTTACACTATATATTGATATATATAAAACGATGGTGTAAATAAGAATATATGGTACCAACCTGAAAGGAGTCCCCCACAAAAACAAAGAACTCATTGGGGTCAGGAGGAACAGGGATCCAAAATCCGTCATGAGAACAAATTTGGAGGCCACTAACGTCATTTGATCGAAGGATAGTCAATATCTGTGGGTCAGTATGTTCTCCAAATCCAACTCTTGATTTTGATCCAACAGCTGGGATTAGTGGAGAGATGTGGAGTCCTTCTTCTACCAGCTCAGATGATGGGTCCCAATGATTGTTCAATTCTTCATCATCATTATCATTATGATTATAATTATTATTAGGTGCAATAAATGGTGGATAGTGATTGACTCTCAAGCAAGAGTCGTTTTGTGAACTACTTATGAGCTTGCTGAAGATAGACTTGTTTTCCATCCATAAACCATCCGCCACCAATTCTAAAATGTCACAAGCCAGCTTCCTAACTGCACTTACGTAATCATTTGTGACCGCGCTGCAACGCAAATTGCACAATGACATCAGATGGACTATCCAATACAACAAATGCGAATTCAAGATTTGAATATTAAGGATAGTAAATTTATGTCTATACTCTGCATCATAAATTATGAATTTAGATGAATTTGTAGCCGAAAGTCAACATCCAGACACTCGTGGTCGTGGCCAAGCTACGAACAAGGCCACATATATTAAATTGCTTATTTAAAGATTGTGACAATAAAACATTATAATAGAATCAAATAAAATAGACTTCTGACTTATATTTGTTTGGTAAGTGGTCCTAGCTAAGCCTAAGGCGTAAATGAAAATTGTAGTACATTATTTAATTTATTATCATTGACTTATCCCGATTGTGGCCGGTAGTTACTAGTTAGTAGTTACGAGCAGTATAATACTATTTATTATGCTTGTCAACGCCAAAAAAAATAAAAGAAAAAACATGTACGATCATACATCAGCAATAAATTTTTGAGATAATCCAATAGAAAAACAAAGATATGCAGCAAGATAACAGCTGACAGTGCAACTGTTTTGAGGATTAGGAAGATGATATGATATTATATATACACCTAAAATTCGAAAAAATGGGGTGGTCTAGTCGTGTCTATAACTTAGCATGCTATTATCTGAAAAGTTTTCCTCATCCAAATTGACCTAAAAAGGGGGTCCATGCAGGTACGTGTAAACATATATTTGACTTGAATTATTAAAACTCTAATATGACTATGACCTTTCGTTGGTCAACAGTCAGCAGCTAGGCTATGCTAGGCTAGCAAACAAGCATTAGGTAAGTGAGATATTTTAATAGACGACAACCTATCTTTTCTTCTGAAAAGGAGTTGCCATCCTTAATAATTAAAAAATAAATATTTAGCCTGTTTCCAGGCAACCATTAATTAATTCAGTTTGCCTGAAGTTTAACTACCTTTATGTACATATATTATACCCAACTTTTCTTGGATTATATATTCAATTTATCCTTTTTTTACAACAAAATTTAAACTTGTAGATAGTTTTGATGAAATGTCTGCAACCTACGGCTCCTGGAAGAATATCTTCAACAAAAAAAATATGATTCTATCCCTTACACGTAATTGATGATATAACCAAATCAAATTGTATAATAATGTATTACTTGAATATGAGAAGAACAATATGAATGCGACGTAAATTCATTAATGCGCCACAGATAATATTATATTTTATTATAGCCCACTTGATTTTGTTTAAGTGGGGTAGAGCATATATAATAATCAGAAGAACAAATTGAACTTTGTTTCCGTGACGACCAGAGCTAAACTTAGTCCAAATAACAAAAAGCTGTCTGACTGATTCTCTTCATATGCACATTTGATATTAAAATTTTGTAATATCAAATCAGAAATGTGAGTTATCTTAAGGAAAAAATAAAACGCAAGTTGTAAAATGAAGCTAGCTGTCACTCACAAAGTATTCGAGCTAATTATGATGGATTAGATGCTTACATTATATTGTTAATACATTAGCTAGGAAATTCTTATTTCAACCGGCCAGCATAATTCCAGGAAAGAATTAAATTAGTGGACCTACTAATACTACTAGCTAAAGACGGAATAATGAGCAAAGAAGCGTAGTTATATCGGTATTCGATTTCTGCGTATAAAATATCTTCGTGAAAAATGTTTCTAAAAAAATAAGTGAGTTTTGTTATGTATTTTCTTGTGTTTGATATATAGGTAAAAAAATATCATTACTTTAAAAATATTTGTATATATTTTAGATAAGTACTATGAGAGTAGGAGCAGTGGTGTGGGTGGCGGCGGGGCTAGGGGAGTTGGAGGTAAAGATAATGTATGTCGGAAGTGGATGCACACAGTCAAAACAAACAATCAATATGGAATGTCCCTTGTTGGCTTATTTTCCCCTAATTAATGCTCCTTTTTTAAATAAAAAAAAAAAAATTCTAAAAGAAGTACTTTCCAAAAATTATAAATAACCGAACATGAAGAAACTAAAAAATGCCTATATATCCGTACTTTTTTCTATATGCAGTTCATCTGCAAAAAAAACTACTTTTGTAAGTCCGAGATACGGACTGTACTTATCTAACTAGCTCTATTGCTAAAAATAACACTAACTTACTATTTGGTGCATATTAAGCATCACACTCTACCCCAATTTATACAACGTTTTATTTTTTTAGTCTCTCTTAGAAAAATGTTACATTTCTGTTTTTTTAAATAATTCAACCCTTTAGAATTCTCATTTTAACATTAATAAGATTATTCATGTAGTCATATAAATGTCTATTCAATATCACATAAATTGATATTCGTTCTTTTAACATAAAAATATGTCATTTCATTGAGCTAGAAGTAATCAAGTCGTCTTACCTGAAAGTAGAAGGATCATTAGAGATGGTTTTGGCACGTTGAGAAAGAGAAACAGGATTAGCTTCCAAGAGAATGTATTCAAGATCACCCTTGTCCCCATTGAACCCAATGTTCTTGCAGCCATAACCAAAAGGAGCCGCAGGTCCCGCGCGTCCCTTCTGAGCAACGGGATGCGAAAAGAAGTCCACGGCTTCTCTTTCCATTCTCGCAATGACCTTTTTGGGAACGCCATGGTTCACTACTTTGAAAAAACCATAATCCTCGCATGCTTTTACAATCATTTCGGACGCAAGGGACTTGTCCTCGGACAAGTCAATTGTTGGAACCCCGAAAGCCGCGGTTTTCTTGGTACCGCGGCGTAGCAGGGGAGTTGGAGTTGCCACTACCATATTAGAATGTGTGATGCTGTGGTAATGTTATGGAGTATGTGAGTTTATAATGGAGGAGGAGTTTGAGTTTGCTAGATAGAATATATGCTCTATTGCTCTAAGCTCTCTTCTTCGATGATGCCTATAAATAGATTGGAAAGATGTAAACGAGGGAAATTAAACTTAGGAGGGGGGCCCACTAAACGAAGAAAGAGTATAAAGGAATATTAAAAATGAAAAAAGAGCAAACAAGAAAGGGTGTGGTGGGGGCCGGGGGACTGTGGGCAGGGAAGCGTGGGGGCGTTGCCACGACCTTTGACAAACTTGTTTACTTATGCTATTCAACAATTTTGAAATGAGGTCGAGTGGTCGACCCCAACAAAACTTATGCTTATTTTACTTTAAAATTTATGTGAATTAGCGGGCGTGAATTCAAAAAGGAAAGGAAGAGTTGGAATTTATGATTTCTAGTTATGTTATAATATTTGTATAATTCTATTTTTTTTATTAAAATAATGAAAATGTTATATTTCTCTAACTATTAAGTGATAATTTAATTATAATTTAGTTATAAAATTCAAAAAAATTGTAATAATTTAAATTTAGATGTATCTCAAGACAAAAAAACAAATTGATCCACCAAAATTCACGAATCAGATGCACATTAAAACATGGTATATATATCTCACGTGCATCAATCAACTAGCTAGTCTATTGCTTTGAAAATGAAAATTGCATGCCCATGTTCTAATACTAATATATATATATATATATATATATATATATATATATATATGGATATTGGAATTTGACTATTAAGAACGGAGAAGCATCTTAGAGAGAGCGTTTTTCTTTTCAATGTGTTATATGCGATCCAAATTTAAATTAATCAAGTCAATAACTTTCGAATACTGAATTATTAAACCAAAGATACTACTAGAATTTACTCGAACCAAATCTCTCTTCTTTTATAGAGAAAATCTTTTATTCTTTGCTAGATCTTCATGGTCCAAATTGATCAAATCAAACAGATCGAAAAAAAATTCTATTAAGGCGTGTAGGGCGGGGGGAGGGGTAAATGGTGAACAGGGACGGCTCAACCTTACAAAAATATAGGGGGCCGCCTTAGGCCCTCAAATTTGAGGGGCCTCATTTTTTACTAATAATATATAGTATAATTATAAAAAAAAAAATACATATTATTTATAAAAAAAATAATTTTTTCATATAAAAGAAAAGAATTATTCAAAGAAGTTTATATATGTAGAGTACTATGTCTCAAAAAGGATTAAATGCATTGATTATATTATTACTTCAAAAAGATTAATTAAAAAAATCGATTATATAATTTTAAATAAAGAGTTCATTAAAAAAGAATTATATTTAAAAAAAAAAATTAAGGTTTTCGTTTGATTTTCGCCTTAGACCACAAATATGCTTGAGCCGCCCTGATGGTGAAAGGACATGGGGAGTGGGGAATGTGTGGATGGGGGAAGGGAGAAATAGGCGGACGGCAGATGGTGGCATTAGGTGAAGGGATGATAAGTTTGGTTGGGGCGTTGTGGGTTTTGGATTGGGGCCATATTAAAAATGTGTGCCCATAGGCCATTTGTTGGTAGTCTTCTGATTGAATTTTTGTGTTTCAACACGTTATACTTAATTAATTGACGCGTAATTGGTTTTCTTCCTTTTTTTTCCAAAACAAATTATCTTACACGGATTTTGACTCTTCCTTTTACTTTAGTCCTTCCTTCCCTCTTTATAATTTATATGTCGACTAAGATTGTTCCATGAGCTATTTCTTGCAAAATTACACGTTCAAGTACTCAGTTGATTTAGGGTGTGTTTGGTATGGAGGAAAATATTTTTTTATTTTGGTTGGTTGGTTGGACAATTTTTTGAAAAACATTTTCTCCAATAAAAGAAGTTTTTTAAAAATAGAGACAATGATTTCTTTAATGAAAGTAGGAAAAATAAGTTGTATAAGTGATAATTTATGTTTATTGTGTATCCTTCTACATATACCCACCCAACACCATCAACCCCAACCCCTACCTCTTCCCATCCCGCGCTACCCTGAGGCCCCACACCATACGATTTCTTCTTCTATAGTTTTTTACTAGATTTTTTTTTTATATATATATATATATATATATATATATTTTTTCTTGAGTTAACAATATTTTTTTGGTTACTTATCAAACTCTAGAAAATAAAGAAAATATTTTCCTTCATACCAAACATGCCCTCAGAGCGCATTTGGATTAACAAATTGAAATTAGGGTGTTCACGGAAAATCAAAAAATAGAATCAAATTGAAAATGGAAGGGAATTGATTGATTTGTCTTATAAGTAATATGTACCAAACTTATAAACAAATCAAAAAATTATTTATCATTAATTGGTTTAATCAGCTCATAAGATTGTCCTTCAAGCAAGTCATTTGTTACATGCGGTTAGAAAATGAAAATATAGTGAAAAACATGTGTATCTGTATAACCAAATATGTTTACTTATAACACTTGATAGAAAATGAGAATATAGTGAAAACTGAAAAACATGCCTATATTTAACTAAATATGTTTAGTCTAAAAGAAAGTTGTGGAAGTGCGTCTAATCACGGATAATCCTCTTTATGGACTTTCTGGGGGTGTAAATTACACAATTTCCTCCTGAATAAATTTGACAGTAGGGGCATGGGCGGAGCTACGTTTCAACAAGCGTGGTCAGATGAACAATCTTCGTCGAAAATTTTTCTTGCATATATAGGTTAAATATAGTTTTTTTGAATATCAATTAAAAGCTGAACAAGCTAGCTTGTCATAGATAACAGTCAAGGGTGTGCAGTTTTACCCTAGCCGCGCGTGTTCGAACCCCAATTCCAACATCTTTTTTTCTTTTGCTAGAAAGAACGGAAATTTCTTTAAAATATGAACATTCTTGACAAAAAATCTGGCTCCGCCACTGAGTAGGGGTATCAGTTTGAACCGTGGAAGGAACTAACTACTCTTAATTAGTGCTGTAGCAGGTTAACATTGATATTTCCGCAACTGCAGAATTTTCATGGCAAGTTTGTTTGTGTTGATATTTGAATTCTGAATATAACATATACTCCTTTTGGTTCATATCAAGTGATGTTTTAATCTTCATTTTGATTTCACGAGTACAAGATATCTCAAATGATAGTGTTCAAACTAATATGCACCACTTTTGTTAGAATTTGTGATTCGAATTTTATTGATCTGGCCTTGAAAAATTCGCGGTGCGATTCATGTTTGAGATTTTTTTGGGGGTCTTGGACCTGTATGTTTTTGGGCTTAGGATTTATTTATACGCACGTATTATATAAGTGCGATTTAGCGGTTTGTTTTTTGGTGGTTCACATACGTCATTGAGACTCTCGTCTCCTCCTTGTATTCCTCTCCATTATAGTGAATTTCCTCTCTGCCTGTGGTTTTTTCCGTCAAGGATTTCTATGTAAAATCTATGTGTTCTTCTTATTTTCTTTCGTTTTGTGGTATTGTTTATTCTTGTCCGCTGTATAACAATTTATATGGACGGGAGGAATATTTTTTTATTTTTTTTTCCAAAAAGAGTAAGAATCAACGTAATTACTTATCTTCTTAGTATTACAGTATTGTCTACTTTCTCCGACTATCTTTAGTTGTCCAATATATTAGAAATAGATGAAAAATAATAATTGTTCAGTTTGAAAAATTAATTAATAATTTATCATTTTGTGTTTATTTTACTATTACTATTAAATACTATTCCATTATTCAATTCATTTTTCAAAAATATTAAATTCATTATATTCAAAAGATAATATAGTAAAATTATATCTATTATTTGTAACTTCTTAAAATATGTGTCAATTAGAAAATAAACAAGTAAAAATAAATGAAGGAATCAAAATACGTAATATGCATTACCTACTAGCCCGCTCTAACATGAATGCATGTAATTACAAAGAAATATATACGCCGTAGTTCCCAAATCATTGAACTTAACTATTAAGTAGTATTTTGGAAAAATTACCAATACGCCAATATATCTATGTGTTAGCCGCATAAATTTGATTGTTATTTAAAATGAGTGAGCTAACTGTGGATATGATGTTGGAATAGATTGATTTTATATTACTTTTTAATTCGAATAAACAAAAGCAATGTCTTCTTATATAATATGAATTCTAAATATTCATGATTTGAATGTGAATGCGTCGAATGACTTATCTCTTGGTCTATTAATGGACCATCTCTCCAGAGATTGTGAAAGATATTCTACTAGAAATATTTTTGTCATTGCTTTGACTTATATTCCTCAAAAAGTGAACCCCACACTAATATTTCCGAATAACTTAAGTATGTGCATTGAGATAGAAATGAAATTTGTTTCCTTTTTACAATTTGAATGGAGGAAATGACTTTTTAGATTTTTTATGTGTAAAAATGAAGATCTCTCACAGGTATGTTGACATTGAAATTTTATGGATTCTAAATTTAATTTCTGTTAGAGTTCTTGAAGGCTACTTTATTCTAAGTGTATAGCTTGAAGACTAACCCCAAATCACATCTATTTATAGGGTAATATATTTTCCTAAAAAGACATCTACAAAATTTCATAAACTCATGGAATATTCACAAAAGAGATTGAAATTCTCTCTTCTTGACAATCAAATACTTCAAGAAGATCTACAAAACCTTCTTTCATGGAGATCAAATTTAAATCTTCTACTTTCGAGAAATACGCTATCAACGATCCTCAAAATCTGAAGAAAATTTATAGCAAATTTAAATCTTTTACATTCGAGAAAAACACTACTAACGGTCCTCGAATTATGAACAAAATCCAAAGAGAAGAATCAATGGAGTAACAGACTTGTACACTCATTGTTTATCAATAAAAAAATCTTGTTTCTTCATATTTTGTTTGTGGTTGAAGTTTATTTTTCATGCTTTTAAAATTTGTTGCAAACAGTGTAAAATTAAAAATATTTAATAAAAAATATAAACTAAAAATAATTTATGAAAAGCTAAAAAATCACTTTTTTTTCTCCCAATAGATTTGCAACAAGTTCCTAAGCAATGTGGTACTCTTGAATCATCCGTTAATATTCGTCAAATCAATTTTGTTACTTAAATTTTTTGCCCTGGAAAAACAGCTGTAAAGCTTTAGTTAGTAGTCACGGATCCAGTGTTGTATTTTACATTCTTATATTATACTACTGTTTTTCAACGTTTCATACTACTTTTTGAAAAGATGTGTACTACTACAATTAGAGAAGTCAATCAAACATAAATATGAAATTACCGACGTCTCTGAGTAATCCCAACGCTTAGTCTTTGTATTTAACAATAATATAGCACCTACTTCGCGTTTGTTCATGACTAATTTACCTAACACGAAAAGAAGTAATTAAGATACTCCCTTCATTTCAAAATGAGCGAGTAATGTTCATCTCAAATAAAGATAAAGCTCTTTAAGTGGTGAGTTTCAAATGATTTAGGTGTTCACTTGACAAACTCGTAACTAGAAGAGTCTAAATGATAGCCCGAATCAAAATACCAAAGCTTTCAAAACTTTTCCAGCTATGTAAAACTTCACTTGAAATAACATAAAAAGATAAAAACATGACTTATTTTGAAACAAAGAGAGTAATACTTTTTGATTGGTTGTCTCATTCAGATCAACCTTTATAGTCAAAGTATTCGAGATTTATAGTACTCATACATCTTTTATGTAAACAAAGAAAATTCCTAGTTGGTTATGAGTAGGTTGACGCTAATTAAACAAATAGTTGTTAGGTTTCCTTGTCGAGGATGAACTCAAGCAAGGAATATGCCTCTATTGGTCATCGATCTTGTTTTAGTTTGACTTTGCTGCCTTCTACTTTAGAGGCAAAAAGAGCCTACTTAACTGACCACACACTTTTTATTTGCAGGCCGATCACTAACCACATGCCTCTTTTCCATTTTCTTTTGTTAAGATTCAATGGAGTATCAACAGATCATTAGTGGAGGTACTTCTCAAGAAAAAATAACATATATTGGTCTCAGAGCCCAGCTCTTGGGTAAAGTCAATGAAGCTTTAGGCCCCTAATTTTTTGGAGCCCCACTTTGAATAATAATAATAAATTTATAAATTTATTTTAAAATAAATAAATAATATTTAAATTAAAAACTAAAGAAAACTACAAAAGAAATTTGAACAATCGAAGTATATGAAAAATATTTTAAATTTTTTATTTGATGTAAAAATTAAGATCATCGGGTGATAGGAATATGAAAAAATTATTCTATTAATCACAAAAGTTTCTTAAAACATAATGCTAATTAGATATTAATAGTTTTGATTTATGTTTTAAATTAAGGAAAAATCCTTTTGGCCACAATTTGGGCACAATAGAAAAAAGTTAGGTTCACATTATAAACTAGTTAATCTTTTGACATTTTTACCCTGTGTGGGAATTTATTTGAGAAAAGACTCAAAAGGCTATGTAAGTCTGTTCACAATTGTGGCCAAATTTGGACCAAAAAATTATGGTCATTTAGCACTTCCCTTAAATTAAAAGTGTGAAGGACATTGATACAAATAGAAGATAATTTTTTTACCATACGCAATCGGATAAAAAGATTTAATTATTTTCACATACTTATATTTAAGATCTCTAAAGATGTTTAAGGCCTCTCTCTCATTATGATTCGGCTTTAGGCCACGAAATTGATTGAGCCGCCCCTGAATTTGATCTCTTGAGTATTGGGTATGTTTCTTCAACAAGGTGTTTAACTATGCTTAATTATAAGCTAATCAAACTAGCTTATAAGTGTTTTTAAGGTACGTTTAACAACCAAAGTGTTAATAAGTCAAAATACATCATAACTTGAATAAGTCAATATATCCAAACATATTGAATACCTTGATTTGAAATGATAGAAGTAATAATATACTGTACGTTGAAGTTATATTAATGTAAGCTAATCAAAATAATTGATAACTCATCAAAGTATGTATATGAAATACGTCGCATTATATTATTGGATAGTATACTCGTGTACGTATGTGATGTATATAGTACATATTTAGAACTTGATATTTTCGATAGTGTGTATGTGTGTGTGTGTATAGGTATATATATAGTATATGCATATTATATAGTGAAGGTATATTAATGACATAAGATAAACTAACCGATAATTCATCTGAGTATATGTGAAATACGTTGTATATTATTACGGGGTAGTAAAATCGTGTATGTGATGTATATAGTATGTATTTGAAAGTTGATAGTCAATTGAATATATTTATATATACGTATATCTCGTGTAGTGACGTATGCAGTAATCGAAAGCTACATAACTGAATCTATATATCAAAATATTTTGAATAATACGTTGATATCATACTATTGAGAAAATAGATATACTATTTTGTGTCAATGTAGACACCCGTATATTGTTGAAGTTGTAATAACGTAAGATAAGTAATCAATAATTTATCTGATTAACACGTTGTATTACGAGGTGTATATATATATGTATAATATCGTATTTAAAATTTAATTAACCAAAAATTTATCGTAATTTACAAAATTCATTGTTATTACTATACAATTGAGGAAATATACTACTCGTGTTAGTGTGATGATAAAATAACTAATTATCTGATTTATATATATACACATTGTATTAAATTATTTGGATGTTGTTATAAATATTATAGAATTTATTATAATTTGTTAAAATTTTAATTTGTTAAAAAATAATTTTAATTTATTATTTATTTTATAATTTATTAATTTATAAATTATAATTTATTAAACTTTAATTTGTCATTAATTTTGATTAAAAACCGACCACATGTGGTTGGTTTTTAAAAATATTTCTAGAAAATCGACCATTAATTAAAAATATTTTATTAAATAAATTAAAACTTACCCGACCCCACCCAACCCTACCCGAGCCAACAATATAACACAAATCCCCAATTGATTTACACACACGATTTAACACACACAAAAAAAAAAATCGCGACATACACAAAATCCCCAATTGCTCCACATTGCTGTCGTCGCCGCCGACCGACCTTCCACCGCCGCCCAGGTACCCACTGTTTTCTTCCCCGATGTGTTATTTAGCGAAGTCAATTAGCGAAGTCAACTAATTAGTTGCAATTAGTTGTAGAAAATTTTGTATAATTTCACTTTTTTTACATCAGTGTACTATGAGCATGTATATAAAGGACCATTTGACTATAGATTTTGAAAGTATTTTTTGGTAAAAGGACTATGAAAGTTATTTAGTCTAAGGAAAATTTTAGAAACCAAATCTCAAAATATGCTCAAAGGTTGTTTTTGGAAAATATAGTTGTTGATTTCTTTTAAATTTTTAAACTTATTCCAAGCTCATCTTTTGATAACCCCCACTAATTTCTTTGTACTCTTATCAGGCAGCTAATTTGAAAATGCATATTCAATCATTGTTAAGAGAGTGTTTGAAGAATGTTGGAGATTATATTAAAGATTAGCTAATTCTTAAGTTGTTATTATTTGTTTTTCTCACTAATGTATTTTTGTAACTAACTGTAATTTGACGAATTATAATAGCTAGTATCTCTATTAGTGCTAGTTTTTATTAAAACATTATGTTGTAATTTTGGGGTAATATTTTATCTAATTCATTATAAAAGTGATAATGATTTATATGCTCATAGTACTCTTTGACAAATTAAATGAAGTATTCGAAACTTTATCGTAGCTTTAATAAATTGATTGTAACTAATGGTCAAGATTTTTCTTATTATACTGTTTGTCAGAATCTGAATTCGAAAAAAGGATTGTTTTGCTATTTTTTGGTGATCGCTTATCTCTTTCTCTTTAATTTAGGCAAAGCAAAGGTATGTTAATTTCTCTCTATTTTCTTAGGGAAAAGGCATCGTTTCCACTCCAAACTATACAAGAAAAGTCAAAACCACACATAAACTATACTAGTGACCTATTACACACCTAAACTATAAAAAAGTGATACTTTTTACACCCTGTCAGGCATTATACCACTTGCATATGGTGTGGTATTTTACATGCGCTGCCACGTCAGCGCCACATCAGTGCCACATCAGCATAATTCAAAAAAAATAATAAATTTATTATTTTCATAAATTTTTCTTTTTTTTTTTTAATTTAATTTTTTTTCCTTCTTCTTCAATGTCTAAAACCTCCATTGTTGTCAATGTCCAAAACCTCCATTACACCATATTCACCACCATAAACTTTATCCCACCAACAAAATTACCATAACAATTAATTTCTTCTAACAATGTTCTTCCTCCGTAACCCATGTCTTTTCTTAAAAAAAAAAAAACTAAAACCTCCATTGTTGTCAATGTTCAAAACCTTCATTACACCATATTCACCACCATAAATTTTATCCAACCAACAAAATTACCATAACAATTAATTTCTTCTAACAATGTTCTTCATCCGTAACCCATGTTTTTTCTTAAAAAAAAAAAACACTAAAACCTCCATTGTTGTCAATGTCCAAAATCTCCATAACACTATATTCACCACCATTGTTTCATTACTGTGGAGACCACTCGAGTTTCGATATTATTTTCCCTGATTGGTCCTTTTGGGGTTGGTATACATCCTTATCTTTCCATGTTTAAAGCCAATGTTAAGTGGAATTAATATCTGTTGATTTGTATTATAAAATAGTGTGTTTTGCTACTAGTGCAGGCCAGAACTCAACATGAGGCCATGGGAAGAATTGAAAAAAGAATTGCAGCAAAGTAATGAGCTGAATTGGCACTATATACAGAAAACATATTTGCATTGTAAGATGAATGAATTGAAAGGTGAAATTAGTTTCGATTTGATGGGGGGTGGAGGATGGGGTGTAAAGAAATTAAATGATTTGGGGGCGGGGTTGGAGCTTGGGGGTGATGAAGAAGATATGTTGGTTGGGATGGGGGTGGTGAAGAAGAAGATTATTTGGGGGTGAGGAAGGGGAGATGGATGTTGGAGGCGGGGGCTGGAGTATTTTAATTTATTTATTTTTTTGCGTTATTTTTAAATTTTTACGCGCCATTTTTTAATTAAATAATTACGTATTTTTCATGTCAGATCTAGGAAGTAAAAAGTATCACTTTTTTTATAGTTTAGGTGTGTAATAGGTCACTAGTATAGTTTAGGTGTGGCTTCGACTTTTCTTGTATAGTTTGGGGTGAAAACGATGTCTTTTCCCATTTTCTTATAGTAAAGTCTTTAAACATAGTTTAGTTTGAGATTGTTCACTGTAAAAGGCTTTGAAAGCCATAAGAATTTTGTGATGATTATAGGGTAGGTGACTTGGTTAAGTTTGGTGACTTGGTAGGTGACTTAGTCACTTCAAATTGATTAAGTGTAGGTACTTGAAAGGTGAATTTTTGTTTTGAATGTACTTTGGTTTGATGACTTGGGAGGTGACTTAGTGACTTGAAATTGATTAAGTGTAGGTACTTGAAAGGTGAATTTTTATTTTGAACGTATTTAAGTTTGGTGGCTAGGTAGGTGACGTAGTCACTTCAAATTGATTAAGTGTAGGTACTTGAAAGATGAATTTTGTTTTGAATGTGATTTAGTTTGGTGACTTGGTAGGTGACTTAATGACTTGAAATTGATTAAGTGTAGATACTTTAAAGATGCATTTTGTTTTGAATGTAGTTAAGTTTGGTGACTTGGTTGGTGACTTAGTCACTTGAAATTGATAAAGTGTAGGTACAAGAAAGGTGAATTTTTGTATTGAATGTACTTTGGTTTGGTAACTTGGTAGGTGACTTAGTGACTTGAAATTGATTAAGTGTAGGTAATTGAAA
This sequence comes from Capsicum pubescens, assembly GCA_030864215.1. Classification (NCBI taxonomy): domain Eukaryota; kingdom Viridiplantae; phylum Streptophyta; class Magnoliopsida; order Solanales; family Solanaceae; genus Capsicum; species Capsicum pubescens. The sequence continues at coordinate 254,854,233 of CM061538.1, forward strand.
GGTGAATTTTTATTTTGAATGTAGTTAAGTTTGGTGACTTGGTGGGTGACTTAGTGACTTGAAATTGATCAAGTGTAGATACTTTAAAGGTAAATTTTTATTTTGAATTTAGGTACTTGAAATGTGAACTTTTGTGACTTGAACTAATTACTTGAATCTGATTGATTGTGTAGATGGAACCTGATATAACTGGATATATCAACGGAATAATGATAATAGAATGGGTCTTAGGGTGGAATTTGTTGAAGGTGTAAATCGATTTGTTGAACATTCTAAGACACTTGATGCTTGGTCACATTTTTGAGCTATTCATTGTCCTTGTGTTAGATGTGATGGTACATGTCTTTTAAAAGAAGAAGTTGTGAAGGAACATCTTTATAGAAAGGGGTTTCACGAGGACTTTTAAGATTATGTACTATTCATGGTGATGTTGAGCAAAATAACTTTGTCGTTGGTGAAAGTAGTAGGTCTGCAGGGCATAATAACTACCAAGAAACTAGGATGACAGAAATGGTGCATGATGCTTTTGGGATGCAACACGGGGGCGACTTTTGAGAAAATATCGAAGATATTCCCAATAGAGAAGCGGGCAAATTCTATGAACAATTGCATGTTGTCATCCTTTGTTTGACGGATGTTCGCACTCTCGTTTGCCTGTTGTTGTTAGATTATTAAGTATTAAATCTGACTGTAATATTGCTGAAGGAGGAATAGACTCAATGATAGACCTTATTAAAGAGTTAGTTGACCCCGACTTAGAGATTCCTGATTCTTTCTCTAAAGCAAAAAGATTGGTGTCAAAGTTAGGTCTCTCTTCGGTTAGAATTGATTATGGTGAAAATGGCTGCATGTTATACTATAAGGAAGATGCTAACCTAGAGTCTTGTAAGTTTTTTCAGCACCCTCGATATAAGCGTGGTTGTAGTAGAAATAAAATTGTTATTAAGGCGATGCATTATTTACCTCTAATACCAAGATTGAAGAGGTTGTATGTTTCAAACAGCTCAGCTCCTCATATGAGATGTCACAGTGAAAATAGAAGGCCCACTGGTGTTATGTGTCATCCATCTGATGGAGAGGCTTGGAAACATTTTGATGTAACTTATCCAGATTTTGCGGCTGAGCCACGAAATATTCATTTGGGATTATGTGTGGATGGCTTCTCACTTTTTTTAGTTGGTGTTACGCCATATTCATGTTGGTCTGTATTTATCACCCCGTATAATCTTCCTCCTGAAATATTGATGACTAGTCCATATATGTTTCTGAATTATGTTTTTCTGGGCCAGCGTAATTCAAAAAGTGAGATAGATGTCTACTTGCAACCTTTGATTGATGAACTTCAAATTTTATGGCATGAGGGGATTTAAACTTGGGACATTTCACTTAAACAAAATTTCAATCTGCGTGCATATCTAATGTGGACGGTTAATGATTTTTCTGCTTATGGAATGTTGTCTGGGTGGATAACAGTTGGAAAGTTGGTTTGTCCATACTGCATGGAAAAAATAAAATCTTTCACATTGAGACATCGCAGGAAAAATTCATGGTTTGATTGTCATCGTTTTTTCTTGCCACTTGATCATGAGTTTAAGAGACTCAGAAATTCATTCAAAAAGAATAGAACTGAGCAAGATGGTCCACCTCCAAGGTTATCTTGCCATGACATCTGAGAGATAGTTCAGGATTTGCCTAAAGTTAGCAAGGAACCATTGTATAGGCTTGATGGACATGGCGTTTCGCATAACTGGACTAAGCAAAGTATATTTTGGGAGTTAGAATATTGGCCATATAATTTACTTAGAAATAATGTTGATGTCATGCATATTGAGAAGAACTATTTTAACAACTTGTTCAACACAGTTATGGATGTCACCTACAAAAAAAGGATAATCCTAAGGCTAGACTTGATTTACAAGACTATTGCAAGCGCAGAGAATTGCACTTACAGGAGGGGCCCAATGGAATGTTCTTAAGCCCAAGGCTAGTTATACATTCAAGTTGGACCAAAAGCAAAAAATATGTGAGTGGATCCAAAGTTTAAAGATGCCCGATGAATATATCTCAAATTTGGGAAAGAGGGTTGATATGGCACAAGGAATCTTACATGGAATGAAAAGCCATGATTGTCATGTTTTCATGGAACAATTACTTTCAATTGTTTTTATTGGTTTACCTGAAAAACCTGAAAACATATTGGAACCAATAGCAGCGATTAGTTTGTTCTTCAAAGACTTATGTGCCACCACATTAAAAGAAGAAAATCTGGCCCGAATGAAAAGTAATATTGTTGTTATCACCAACAAGTTGGAGAAGATTTTTCCCCCAGGGTTCTTCGATGTAATGGAATATCTTCCCATTCACCTTATCCACGAAGCTCGGCTAGGCGGTCCAATTCAAACTAGATGGATGTATCCATTTGAACGGTAAGCAATTGCAACATATTTAAATTCATACATATCTTTTTTAATATAGTAAACATCTAATCTTAAGATTGTGCAGGGCAATTGGAAAAAAGAAGAGGGGTCCCAAAAATAAACATAGGGTGGAAGGCTCTATAGTTGAGACATATCTTGCAAGAGAAACGTCTCAATTTTGTTCATACTACTTTGGTAATGAAGTTGCTTGTTAAAGAAACAGATCGAATAGTCATCAGAACGATGACAATGAGCCTCATTTTCAACCAATATCAATTTTCAATCAATCTGGTAGTAAGGCTAAAAAGACCATATTTCGCCGACTCACTACCATGGAGTACAAATCAGCAACTTTGTATGTCTTGCTGAATTGTCCGAAAGTTGAGCCCTCTCTAAAGTAAGGAGATTAAATATTAACATATCTTATTTATTTACTCGTTCCCTTAAGGAAACTAATTGTGTTTCGCATGTTGGATCTTCAGTTCATTTAAGACCCAATTCCATGAAAATCAAGTGTATACATCCTTTGCAACATGGTTTACATATGAGGTTCGTAAGTGTACTAATATTTTTATAAATTTTAAACATTTACACATTCTTCAACTAACATATGTGTATGTGTAAAATATTTTTAGGTACACTAGTCACCAAATGCGATCGCATACGATCAGTTCTTGAGAGATATTTCTTTGGACCAGTTGAAGCTCATACAATGTCTCATTACACAGTAAATGGTTTTAAACTTTCCACCGAAGTACACTCCACAACAAGGAAAACAAACAATAGTGGTGTTTGGGTTAAGGGTGATGATTATGTTGATTACTTGGCATCATACAAGAGATCTTAGAACTGCAGTACACTGGTTTCCCAATAAAAAAAATTGTCCTCTTTCGATGTAAGTGGTTTGATACAAGAACAAGAGGCACAAGAGTACATAAGGAGCATAACATTATTGAAGTGAAGCACAATAGGTCGTATCTTATTTACGATCCCTTTGTTCTAGCGCAAAATACTAAACAAGTGTATTATGCTCTTTACTCATTGCGCAGTAATAAGTCTGATTGGTGGGTTGTAATCAAAACAAAGCCTATAGGACGGGTGGAAGTTGAGAATGTGTTGGAGACTGCGTATCAAAATGAAATGCACATTGATCACCAGTTAGTGGACATTGATTTAGTGGATAGTATGAATCTCCCAAAAAATATATTTGAAGAAGTTAATATTGCAGAAGAAGAGGGTGAGTGGGTAGGAGATGAGAAAACTTCCAAAGAGGGTGAATGATTTAGTGGAGAATCTTCAGGAGAGGAGGATTAGTTTGTGTAGGTTGTATTTATTATGTCTTTATGCTTTGTACTATTTACCTTTATGTTTCTTGTTTAAGATTGATATATAATATACTGTATAAGATTGTTGTTTTCACTTTTCCATAATTTATGTAGTAATAGAAATATTCTTGTCTATCTCGTGTTGTTGGAGCGATTTGAAATGTAAATTAGTAACTTGAAATTAGTTACTTGAAATGTTTTCTTATATATTCATTTTGTAAGGACTATATACTTGTTAACTTTACATAATTTAGATGGCAGGTAGAGGTGACAAAGGTAAGCAAAAATTTGATCCTACGAAAATAAAAAAGAAAAAACAACCTCCACATTATATACGACCGACAGGTATTCATATATCTGAGGGTCGATTTGCTGACGTGCCAGCATGACTTTCATATTCTAGGTCGCCGCAGCATTCAGTTCCTGCTCCTACGCATGTGAGTCCACTTCATAGGTCTAGAGCGACTCATTTTGCTCCCATCCCCGTGCCACTGCCATCAGAGTACTATCAGACAACCGCTGGCACATCTAGACATCTACCATCATCTGCAGTACCCTCTACTAGCAGTCACCCACGTTCTCACAGTGATTTTGCTAGATATATTGGGTTGACAGATCTTCATCTTGGAAGCACTCCATCCAGTGCTTTAGATCCGCCTACGCTAGTGCATCCACCAGCACTTGTTCCGCAGTCCGGAGACAGAGATGAATATAGGAGACTGTATATTATTCCATATGAAATAGGGTAAGATTTCTAAATATAACAACATTATTCATTTTTCGTTTCCTTTATTATTATGCTCTATGAAATTATTGTTTGATCTTGTGTTGTAGGTTTAATCCCGATGATGAAGTTGAAAAAATTACGACTAAATGCATTAGTCGGAACTTCAACGGCTATTGGACCAGTTGGCAAAAGATTCCAGAATATGACAGAGAAAAAATGTTTAAAGAATTTCATGTAAGGATTTAACTTATCGAGTACTTAACACATTGTTAGAACAAAAATATGAATATTATATTTTTATTTTTGTTGCAGAAATATTTCTGGTGGGATGAGGCACATGAAAGTGCTATATGGAGGAACTTTTATAGAAAAGCTAGAGCCAGAATGAACGGTCTGTTGGATTATGCCAGAACGAATAGGGTACGATCAGGGTTTATACTCAAACCCATGTGGTAAGATTATCTTCATTATTGGAATAACAAAGAATACCAATTGTTAAGTGAGAAAGGAAAGAATGTCAGCGCATCATCCAAGGGTGGCTCTCTACATACTGCGGGTGCAGTTAGTCGGATTACTGTGGTGCAAAAAATGGTATGTAACTTTTACAGTTTTAATTGTTTGTTTCTATTTAAATTTTTAATTATTTGAATATTAATAATTTTATCATATGCAGGAAAAAAAATTGGGTAGGAAGGTAAGACACGATGAGGTATTCGAGGAGACGCATGTGAGGAAGAAAAAGAACCCAACTGATAAAGATGCCTGGGTTGAGCCTCGTGCAAAATCTGCCCATGTAAGAATCAAATTTTGTAATTATGAATCTTTTTCTCAAAGTTGCTATTATTCAAGTACAAGTAGTTTAATATTTGTTTACTATTAATTTTAACTTTACTTTGAATATAGGACAAATATATGCATCTCGTTAATGCGTATCGTAGTACTCAGCCTCCTGAAAGTCAGGGTGACACAATACCTGAAGATGTAGAGGAGGAGTTATGGCAAGAAACTGTGGGTCCTCCAGTTAGAGGCCAATACTACGGATACCACAGAAAGTATTTTGGCGAGAATGTTAGGTTTTTGTTCGGCCTTACATCCTATCCTTCATCAGTTGATAGAGAAACCATTGAATCACTAAGATATACTGTTTCTAAACTCACTAAAGAGCTTGCTGCACAGAGAGAGAGGGCGAGGGAGAATGAGGAGGAAACATCATAACAAATCAGGATGTTGCAGCAGCAGTTCAGCTCTTTTATTATTCGATCTACAGGGATTCTTCCTCCATGTCCTGGTGATGTAGTTCGGGCTGCAAAAGATCTAGGCCCACTGGATGATATCAGCACAGGTGAGGAATCAGATCCTGTGTGTGCGGCTGAGGATGCGGATGACGAAGGCGATGATGATGAGTAGTAGTTTTTTTACTTTTGTATGTGTTGTAGTTTGGATTTGGAGATAAGTTGTAGTTTTTACACTTTTGTATGTTTTGTATGTTTTTAGACTTGTATTGTATGTTGGTTGTTTGAATGGAATGAAGCATATTTATTGTATACTCATTTGTTAAAGATAACCGACCACATGTGGTTGGTTTCATTAAAATTAATTATTTAATTTAAAAATAAAACCGACCACTTGTGTTCGGTTTTATAAAAATTAAATAATTAATTTAAAAATAAAATCGACTTAAAAATAAAACTGACCACTTGTGGTCGGTTTATTTTTATTTTTTTAAAATAATATTGAATTTTAAAAGAGAAAATTACCCTGATTAGCCACTATTGGGCTTTTTTTACCACTTAAAGCCTAATTTTTAATTAATTACAATTCATAGCCCCCTCTTGCCTATTAATTATTCTTAATTACAATTCACAACTTTTCTCATGTATTTTCTCTCCTTTTCTATTTTCTATTATTCTCTTCTTCTTTTTTTTTCTTTTTCAGTTTTTCTTTTTCTTTTTTTGTTGCTTTCTCTTTATTTTTTATTTTTTCACTTTTTTATTTTTATTTTTTATTCATTTTTTTTCTTTTTCTTTTTCTTTTTTTTTTCCTTTTCATTTTTCTCTTTTTTTTTTTCTTTTTTCTCCTTCTTTTTCTTTCATTTTTCTCCTTTTTTTTTTCTTTTCAATTTCTCTCCTCTTTTCATTTGGGCAAACTAGCAAATACAAATACAAGTGCGAATTATAAAATACAAATACAAATGTGAACTATAACATACAAATACAAATGTGAACTATAAAATACAAATTCAAATGCGAACTATAACATATAAATACAAGCATGAACTATAAAATACAAATACAAATGCGAACTATAACATATAAATACAAGTGTAAACTATCATTTGTATTTTAAAATTATTGAAAAGGAACGATGATTTTCTTTCTAGGAATACTTGTTTATATTTATTGATACTAGTTGTATTTATTTATACAAATAGCTACAACTCAAATTTTTATACGAATACAATATATACAAATACATATTGTATTTGTATTTTGTAAAATCATTTATTTCATTTGTTTGTCATTGTATTTGTATCAAGTGATATTTGTTTATTTACAAATATGAATGATAATTTTGATATACAAATACAAAACGGTATATTTGTATCAAATGATACATTACATATTTATATATTTTAGAATCACGAAATATAATTAATGCACTTACTTGTTTGTATACAAATACAAATAATAAATTGTACATAGTCACGACTAAATACAATATGCAATCAACTTACAAATACAAATACAAAATAATTTCTTAAAAATAAAAAGGTAATGAAGAAAGTAGAATACAAATACAAGTATAATCCAAATATAATCTCAATATACAAACACATTAAAATCATAATATAAATATAATCTAATTTAATATGCAATCAATTATAAAATACAAATATAAAATAGTTCTTTAAAATACAAGTGTAAATTATATAAAATATAAATGATGGCGCAAACTAACAAATACAAATACAAGTGTGAACTATTAAATACAAATACAAATGCGAACTATAAAATATAAATACAAGTGCAAACTTTAAAATACAAATACAAATACAGTTGTATCAATAAATACAAAAATATAAATAGCGGTGTGACTACAAATACGATAAACAATTGTGATATTTACGTTATCGTCCATGACTTGTGCTCGACTAGTCATATCTTTCAAAAATATAAAAAATATATAATAGAACAAAAAAAAAAAAGTACAAAAAAGAAAATAAAAAAAATCAAAGAAGAAAAGAAAAGAAGAAAGAGAAATAGAAGTTACATATTAAAGAGAGAGAAAAAAAAAAAAAAAAAAAAACGAAAAAAATATAAGTAGGAAAAAATAGAAAAAAAGAAGAAGAAAAAATGGAAAAAACCCAAAAAATATAAAAAAAAGATAATGGTAGTGTTAGGCAACAAAATATTTTCTTGCCTAACACTAATTAATCACACTTTACCATTATCTTATCTTAATCCTAATAAAAATAAGAGTTACACCATTCATAAGAAAACGACTACGACCTTCATCATTAACATGCATCTTTTATTTAGAAAGAACAAATTATCACAATTAATGGAAAATATTGAAAGCAATAGCATTCACGCTTCTAATTCCATATATCCCTTAAATTATATTGTAAGTAACTTTTTGGCTATTGAAATACTATAATTGTCTTTTCTTTAATTGAAGATTAGAGAGTTTGTGACTAACAGCCACATCAACGGTTATATCAGCAATCATATAAAATAAAAATAATTAAGAAAAATATTAAAATTTTAAGAAAAAGGCTAAATGTTATTCTTGACTTTAGAAGCATGTCACACCAGCTAGACAGATGGATAGATAGATTTTCCTCAAATCTAACATACAAACTGATCATAATTAAACTAATTGATGGCCGAAACCAAATTGCACTTTCAACAAACTTAAAAGATTAAAATTGCTCAAAAATACTTTAGATCAACCCCCAAACATAAGAGATTATTTTTAACATATCACATCACGTGAAAACTTAATTATGCCCTGTTGAAACTACGAAGAAACAAGTAACATGAAGAAAAGTAGGAGTTTCGAATAAAATAATAGATAATGGAGAGACAAAACGGTTGAATATATGGTTCAAATGATTCATCATCACTATCACTTTCAATGTTAATTAGAATTTTTAACTAAACAAACAATATAGAATTAATCTATTTATAGAGAGACAGGCCGCTGCACTTGGATTCTGTTTTTCTCCCTTGAAATAATAGTTAATAGTGAAGATACCTTACACACCTGAAAGCTGATCAATGAGTGGCTTAACTTCTTAAATAATACTTACGGAGGATAACGTGGGTTTGATCTATATTTAAGACATTAGGAGTCGTTTGGTACACCGGATAGGATAAGCACGGATATCTCAAGTTACGGAATATCTCATGGGACTATTTTATACTATCACTATTTAATATATGTGATAGTAACCCCATCAATTTAGTATAAATGGTGAGATAAAAAAGTCTTTGAATTATTTAATACTACCTCATATCAATCGTGGAATAAAATTAATCTCAATTTTTATTTTGAAATTATTTTTTTAATTATCGGGTAACTAGATGGAAGGGGAATAACTTCTCATGCATGTGTGGGTTTCGCGAAGTATAATTTTTTTGAATCTAAATTAGGAGTTGATCAGATCGAATATGAATGGATCAAAATGAGTTGATTGAAAGTGTGCCATATAAATTAAATTTAAAGCGTGGGAGTATTTTCTTTATAAGTACTACTTTATACACATGCACGCCGGCCAGAAAAGATGTGAAGAGTGGTTGAGGTGAAGAGACCAAACTAGAAACCGCCATGTTATGTTTTGACTTCTTCTATTCCTTCTCAGTTCTCCCATAGTTTTTTTCAACTATATCTGCTGCTAAAATAATGCCAATTTTGATACTACCGCCACTCAAAACTTGGCCACTTAGTGGCGGACCCAGAATTTAAGAATTGTGGGTGTTTAAAAATTTAAAAAGTTAAAAAAAAGCAAAAGAAATGTCTCAACAAGGTTCGAACTAATTAGGATACCTCTTCCTCTAAATGTCAGTACACCCAGTCAACTTTTTATTTTAAAGGGTGTTTTTATATCTTTTATGTTTATTTTTTTATATCTTCTACGTAAATATATCTATTCCGCGTTGAGTTTACTGGGTGTCGGAGCACAAAAAAAAATAATGTAGGTTCGCCCCTGACACTTACTGTCTGTCATCAGCTAAGAGTATTAAAGAGGGGCATATGCCATTGACCGATGCTCCAAACAGATTATATTCTTCACTGTCAATTTTCTTTTTTATATATAGTGATACTGAATTTGTACATATTGCATAAATACATAATTATTGCAAAACTATTTTTCACCAGTTGATTTGAAATTTTATAACAAAGTATCTATGTGCTGAATGCTGATCACGAGAAAACAACGACATGTGCGAGCCGCTCTAGGTAACCACCCAAGTGAACAAAAGAAACCACTAAAAAGGGGTTGAAAGGGAAACCAAATAATATATTACTACTAATATAGATTTAAGGGGAGAAAAAAAAAAGAAAAAGAAATATTTTATCCAGACAAGTACGATACAAAAATTAAATAAAAATGAATATTTGTCATTTTTCTGTTGATTTCCTTAAATTAAGGATTGAACATGGAAGCATAATTGCCGGCCTTACCTTCTAATTCTCCCTCATAATCTGCAATTTTGTAGAATAAAAGGTATACAGCTGCAGAAATATTAAATAAAATTAATAAGGGAAGAAGGTGCAAAAGGAGAAGAATTTGGTAGTTAGATTAGTTTGGCGGGTAAGGAAGTTGGTCCTCTAACTGCTTCGCCGGCCAATCATCATCATTCATCACCCCACGACTAGCAATTTTGCTAAGGCACAATAAACAAATATGAAAAAAAAAATATATGTAGTTTGTACATCACACTAGTAGTATGTTAAGACCTTTTCTGTTTTACAAATTACAAGTCAGTAGTGTAAGAATTGAGTCCACTATTGTGTAAAATAAAAGGAAGTCTCATATAATTAGTGTCAGTTGCGTGTAAGGCTATTGAGTGGGCCGGACTGGGTCAATCCGGAATCGGCCCTTTAAATTTATCCAGGTTGTGGGCCAGGTCGGGGTCGGGGTGGAGTTAAGTGGGCCGAGTCAGTAAATTTTTAAAAAATGGCTCTAACCCGGCCCACTTAACCCAACCCGGTTAAACCCACCTAAATCCGGTCAAACTCAATTAAAAATCGGGTCAAACCCGTTCAAAAATTTTAAAAAAAGTTTTTTTCAATGTACACTATATATATCCACCTATATACATTTTAAATACGTTAAACAATATATATACACTATATATATAGTATATACTACATTAGAATTTAAAAAATATATACACATATACACAATTACACATATATACGCATCATTCAATGTATATGTACTACTTTAAAGTTTAAATAAAATATATTACAATATATATACATTACAATATATATATATATAGAGAGAGAGTTATATACTAATTTATAAAACATATACACATAAAACATATACACATGTATACGTTAAATATACGGGTCTATAGAAGATATATTCACATATATACGCCCTATTCAATATATATGTACTACTTTAAATAGAATATACTACAATAGATATAAATTACAATATATATATATATATTATATACTAATTTATAAAATATATACACATGTATACGTTAAATATACACGTCTATAGAAGATATATTCACATATATACGCTCTATTCAATGTATATGTACTACTTTAAATAAAATATACTACAATATATATACATTACAATATATATATATATATAGTTATAGTTATATACTAATTTATAAAACATATACACATGTATACGTTAAAAATATACGTCTATAGAAGATATATACACATATATACACACCATTTAATGTATATGTACTACTTTAAATAAAATATACTACAATATATATACATTACAATATATATATATATATATATATATAGTTAATTACAACCCAATCAGAATCATGTAGCATGCAATCAGCAAAATCAGCAAATGAACCGCAATGTTGGTTAAAAGCTAGTGTAATAGAAACTCTATATTTATAACAAGTTTTTAAAAAATCATACGTAGAATTTCATCTAATATCAATTTCCTCAGACATCAATATCGGTGCAAGTCCATTTTCTTGACATTTAACTTTAAATTCTCTAATTCTCGATCTACGATTATTTTCTTAAATAAAACCAACAGCAAGACGGATTTTTTCAATATAAAACTCAAAAAACTCAAGACCATCTTTTACAATTAAATTATATATATGACAATGCACACTTTATATGAAAAATTTCAGGCAACGACGGAGATAGCTTAGATTTTAACTTTTTTATAGCAGTCTTGTTGTTAGAAGCATTATCAAAAACAATACATAAGATTTTATTTTCGATACCATAAAATCCGGTAACTTTAACAATAGAATCAACAATAAAATCTCCAGTATGTTTACGATCTTCATCATATAAAAAAGCAAGAATATGTTTTTGCATCACAAAATTACTATCCATCAAGTGACAAGTAACGGTTAAGTAATCATTTTTATTTACAGCACGACCAAGATCAGAAGTTAGGGACAATCTACATTGAATATTTTTTAACAATGTTGATAAATAAAAATAATATTGTGAATGAAATCTACAAATATCAGACCGACAAGTACTTCTAGGAATACCATTAAACATTGAATTATAAATTGCTTGAATATAGTGAATAAAGACATCAGAAGAAGGAAAACTAAAAGACAAACAACCCACAGCTACCATTTTAGCTATTTCTTCCCGGTCCCTCAATTTATTATACTTTTTCATTACCTGACCGGTTGCTGGGTCCATTCTAGTTTGCGTTGCCCACCAACATCCCCACCACCTCGTGCAATATTTAACTCTCTTTCGTGAGCATCACCTATATGTCTCATTAACGTACCCATACCCCCTTGCTTGCCTCCACTTTTATGCTTATATATTTGTTGACAAATATTGCATTGCACCACAGTATCTGATATACGTTAAAAAAATTGTCATGCAATACTAGTTGTTTTACGAGCTCTTGGGGCACGGGGAGGACGGAAATGGAGATTAACCGATTCAGATCTAACGTTAACATTTTCTACTGCGGGTGTCTCACCAATATTTTCATCATCTTCGTCTAAATTAACCGCACCTACTTCATTTTCATCTTCTATACCGTAATTTTTCTGAGCTTCTACATAATCCATATCGTGAGCACCTACACATATTTCTTCCTCAAAAGGTGTACCAAGCGGTACTGGAGGCGAAAACACACGGGTATATCTACTACTTGAAGTACCTCTACCTCTAGTAATTCGCTTTTTACTACCACTAGCGTTTTCGGGACAAAAATTTTTTAACACCTTTAGTAGCGAGGTTTCTTAATTTATCCACAATATAAATTAAACTAAAAAAAATTAAAATACACAAATATAATAAAATTAAATATTCAACAATTAATACAATAAATAAAAATTAAACGTAAGAGATGGAACGAAAATACTAAATTTTGAAAGTATCCGAAGGTTGCGACTTTAGAAACTTTCACTCGTACTTTGTAATTACAAAATTAAAAAATTAAAGTGAGCACTTTAGGAAATTAAATATATTGAATATTTGAGAAATGAGAATTGAGATTTGAGAGAGTGAAAAATGATTTGAAGGTGTAGGATATTTATAGAATTTATTTTGGGATTAAAAAATATTTTAAATGATTTTTTTTTTAATAAATGGGCCCAAACTAGCCGTTTGGACCCAAAAAGAGCTATATAGCCGTTGGGCCAATGACTAGTTTGACCCAAATATCATTTTTTTAAAAAAAAACTTATCCGAGCCGGGCCAAGTTTACCGGGCCAACCAAAAAATTTAACCGGCCCGAGACCCGGTACCTTACAGCCCATGGGCTGATCGGACCAGGTCAAACCGGGTCGATTTTATTAATTGGGTCATTTCGGGTTGGGTTGGGCCTGGTTAACCTGACCCGTTTGACAGATTTAGTTGTGTGAGACACGTAATAAAGTTCTTTCAAAAAATATGGACTATAGTTTAAATTGTGCCACTATGTTAGCATCCACTTCATAAAGTGAAAATGTCCAAATCAATTAGGACTCCCCAAAATTAACAATCATATGATCCTCTTCATCTCGGACTCGTAAAATAATTTAATTAGGCTCCAACATTCCGCAACGTTAGTGATCTAAATCAACTCCTCCTCCTATGTCATGACAATACAAGAACATAGTGTATTCCTTCTCAATCACCACTCCTTTCAAAAAGTATAAGTTTTGCATTGTTCATGTTAGGGCCCAGGGGTGATAATTCATTTCGTCAAGTCTTCTAGCTATCCTTTTTCTTCTTCAGAGAACAGTTCCTGGATAATTAATTTGGTGACTCCTCAGCCTATCTTTGTATATTTTGAAATGTCCTTTAATTCCTTTCTTGCCATATATAATAAACACAAGAATCTATTGTCGTTCTGTAAGTTTTTGCTACTGTGTTCCTTCATTTGACTTGACAAGTTAATCAACACAACGCACTTCATCTCTTAGTTTAGGAATAACTTGTCACTTATCACTTATGGACCTTGTTCCAAATGCTAGAAGCAAAGTTACAACTAAAGAATAGGTAGTTTATGCTTTCTTCTTTTTCCTTGCACAGGGCACATAATCTATCAATGATAATATCTTTTTTAAACAATTTATTTCAGTAATTAACTCATCATGGATAACCAAATGTAGTATGAAGAACCATCTAATAGCACCTATTTATTGCAAATTACTTTCCTCGGGAACACCTCTTGAAAATTGCCTCTTAGCTTTACATTATATTAATTTGATAGAGAAAAAATTCATTTTTAGCAGTTCAGCAAGTTCTGCTTCTACCATATCGATTTTGATCTTTCATATCCTCCTAGCCATCCAGCCAGGAGGCCTATTTAGGCTTAATTTGCAGATTTTGTCCAGAGCTTGTTTTTCTTTTGATCTAAGTTCCATAACAATTTGCACGTAGCAATTTTGTTTTAAGATGTCCACAACATTCAGTCCTCTGCCACATTTGGTAAATAAATGTTGTTTCAAGATCATAGCTCTTTTTTTCTTTTTCTTTGATAAGTCCCATTCTCCTATTCGTCGTAAGAGAAAGTCTCACATTTGGATCCAGTTCTATGCATCTTCTTTGGTAGTATAAATATTTTTGAGATCAATAAATTAGAGTTGCAAATAAGACACTCTTGATCGGGGAGGCTCAACGGAATTTGTGGCCTAAAGTTAACTTTGAGAAGAGGCCTTTAAATATAATCGATAAAATTATAAATATGTTTATTTTGATTTCTTTTCTTTTTACTTTATAGTGATGGTGTACATGTCATCTTGTACGTATATTGACTATTCATGAGACTAAATGTTAGTACTTATTATATAGTTTTTGAACTAGATGATAGTTTTTGAATATTTAAGTTTTAAAATATTGCATTGACCTAATCTTATTTAACTTCAAAAGTTAATCAATTTAATTATCGAAACACAAAAAACACATAAATTAAGACGGAAGAAAAATTTATTTGAATAATATCTATTTGTTTTTAAATAAACTCTTTAAAATACCAAAAAGACAAGCATATATCTTGTTCTTTTTAAAAAATAATGATACTAATTCTATAATATATACTATATAATAGTATTAAATATTAATGAAAATATGGGGTCTTTAATTTGGGAGGGCGTAAAGCCATGGCTTTAATTGGTTCCCCGTTGAGCCGGCCCTACTCTTGATCAATAAGTCGAGGAAATTATTTTCCCAATCCTGCTTAGATAATTGGTCATCTTTTCAAAATAAATGAAGCTTTTATACTACTCTTTTCGTCCCAAATTTTTTAATTGGATTTCTCATTTTACTTATCTTTTTTCATTAATCAAGAAGAAATAATTTTTTTTTTCATGTTTTACTTTTTGCATTAATTATTTTTTCTTCAAATTAAAATGTAAATATTATTTAATAGGGGTATTATGGTAAACTAGTCATGTTATTAATTATTTTTCTTAATCAATATGTCATCTCAATTTGGGACGGATAATTTGGGACGAAGGAATTACTATTTTAATTTGTGGTATACTATTTTTAGTAGGTTTAACAAAGAATGGCATACTTATTTAGAAATAATTTATTGTTGGATTTCTCATTTCAATTTAATCAGATGATTTATAGTCGCGACTAACGCAATGTTGATGATTTGTTTTGAATGACAAATTACAAATTTTAAAATTTTATTTTTCTTAAATTCTGTATTAAATCAAATATCATCACATAAATATAGAGGGTAAAAGTATGCGAAACAAACTCGTACCAACTATTTTTCATTGTCAACTTAAATATTGTCCAAATGCCTGGCAAATAATCTGAAAATTATGGTTCTATCACTTCAATAAATCCATTAAAAGTGAAGAGCTAAACCGCAACTTTCTTTTAACAGATTTGCAATCACATGAAAGTTTCCTTACTAGCACGGAAAGTTCACATAAGTCGATCATCCTTCAATTGAACAGATTTGCTACCTTGAAATTTCCTTAATGTATGTCTTATGGGCAAAATTTAGAACTTATGCATGTTGAACAACATATCTAATTTCTAATTTTTTGCCTGTGAGGTAGAACTTTTGGTCAATTGAGCAAGTCACATCTTAAATGTCCTAAATGTTAGTTTTATAGACAAAAGTTACTCCCTCCGTCCTATTTACTTCGTCCCAATTTGATATTGCACATTGATTAAAAAAACAATTAATAACATGACCATTTTATCATAGTATTCCTATTAAATGATATTTACATTTTAATTTGGAGAAAAAACAATTAATGCTTAGGGTAAAAAAGAAAAATTGTTTTATCTTGATTAATGAAAAATGACAAGTAAAATGAGAAATCAATTAGGAAATTTGGGACGAGTAAAATGAGACGGTGAGAGTAGAACTAATGTTTGGTGAGCAAAATAGCTAAGTTACAACTTTATAAGACAAAACTTCGATCAATTATGCGGATTCATTGTCTTGAAATATTTTGACTGTTTGTCCTATGTAAAACATTATTAACGGGGAGCAAAAAATCAAGACTTTTATTATGGTGGGACAAAAAGGCATCATTTCCACTCCATACTATATAAGAAAAGTTCAAGCCACACCTAAATTATATAAGTGACCTATTACACACCTTAACTATATAAAGGTGATATTATTACCTCCCCGCGACCCCATTCTAAGGCGCGTGTGTTACACTTATTTTAGGCGCGTCCAACCTATTAAATAACAAAAGTAAACGGCTAAAAACATTAACGGAAAAGACATCATTTCCACCCCAAACTATAGTCGAAAAGTCGAATCCACACCTAAACTATATAAGTGACCTATTACACACCTTAACTATAAAAAGGTGATACTTTTTACTGACGTGATGCTGACATGGCAGTGCGTGTAAAACACTACACCACATGCAAGTGGTGGTAGCCTGACAGGGTGTAAATAGCTTCACTTTTTTATAGTTTAGGTGTGTAATAGGTCACTAGTATAGTTTAGGTGTGGCTTTGACTTTTCGGGTATAGTTTGGGGTGGAAACGATGCCTTTTCCCGACAAAATATCAAAGATTAACCCATTTTGGGGCCATTTCTGAACAAATCCTCAACAAACGAGCCGTTGGCCCAAGACCAATCTTGATTGGGGAAGGGGAGCCTGTGCAACCAGCCCACTACAGAGAAGGCCCAATTGAGGGAAGTCCGTCTACCGACCCGGTCCTCGCCAGTCACCCTCACCCGCGGGTAAGCCGAAAAAGCAAATCCATTCTTCGATTTCGCGCTCAAAAAGGAGAGCGGATCGTTGCCCTTCTCTTTTGTTCTCCAATTCTTCACAAAAAAGGCCCTAATCCCTTCAACCTTTGTACTAATTTATCAGATTTTGCTTTAATATTAGTATCACATAGTGTTGGCGTAAACCCTAATTTTGCAGATACAAATTGGGGGAATATGGATGCGAAGGACATCTTAGGGTTGCCCAAAAATGGGCCGTTGATGTCCCAAGAAAAGAAATCGAGGCCTCAGAAAGAATCTCAAAGGAAACCTGATGGCATTTCTCGAGAAGTTTGTTATTCCTCTCATATACTCTCTGCGTTCCCAGTTTTTCGAATATCCAGAATTCCTAATTTCCTTGTTTCCTTGGCAGGTTTATGCACTTACAGGTGGTATTCCACCTCTCATGCCTTCTCTTGATATCAACCAATTGAAACGCCGAGCACTTTCTGAGTCTGAAAAGGTCACTCTTTGCTTAATTCTGTTTCTGTTTATGTCTTTTTAAGTTAATACCTTTGCTGTTGGGTAGAATTGTTAGTTGGAGCTCCTGCATTGTAAAATAATCAAATGATAGTATAACGAATGCTCTGAATACTGAACCTGAATAGAGCGGGATCAATCCAAGACCGATTCACTTAAAATAGATTTAAACTTTAGAATATTTAGATTAAAAAAACTATGTTGGATGAAGAATAGAAAGATGTTGGACCAAAATGGAAAGCAATTTTATTCATTAAAAGATCAATTGAATCTTTCTCCTCCTCATATGTATCACAGAGAAAAGCTTCCTATCTTCTCTCCAGAATGGAATAGCGACAAGACAATGAGCAATCCAGCATAATCTCTACAACAATACAATAATAACAAGCCCAGTGTATTCCCACATAGTGGGGTCTGGGGGGTAAGATGTACGCAGTCCATACCACTACTTCAGGAGAAGTAGAAAAGTTGTTTTCGATAGACCCCCGGCTCAAGACAAGGAATAATAAACAAATACTTAATAAAGCATGAAACAAGATGTCAAGACATAAATACGCCACCCACAAGGAATAATAAACAAAGAATAGTAAACAAATTCGTAATAAAGCATGCAACAAAGTATCCTAACAAGAATAATACATCTACCAAGTAATGCCCTACCCCAACGACTCAAACCGGCACTAGCCTTCTATCCTAATCGGCGTCCTCCAGATCTTCCTATCTAAGGTCATGTCCTCAGTGAGCTGTAACTGCTCCATGTCCCGCCTGATCACCTCTCTCCAGTATTTTTCGGCCTACCCCTGCCCCGCCTGAAACCATCCAAAGCAAGCTTCTCACACCTACGAACCGGGGCATCCGTGCCCCTCCTCATCACATGCTCGAACCATCTCAATCGGACTTCCCGCATCTTGTCCTCCACTGAAGCCACTCCAACCTTTTCCCGAATAGTTTCATTTCGAACTCTATCATCCCTATTAAGCCCACACATCCAACGCAACATCCGCATTTCCGCCACCTTCAATTTTTGAATGTGAGAGTTCTTGACTGGCCAACATTCCGCTCCATACAACATGGCCAGCCGGACGGCCACCCTGTAGAATTTGCCTTTAAGCTCGGGCGGCACCATCCTATCACACAACACCCCCGAGGTGAGCTTCCACTTCATCCATCCCGCCCCAATACGGTGGGAGACATCCTCGTCAATCTCACCATTCCCCTGAATCATGGACCCAAAATACTTGAAACTATCCCTCTTATCCAGCATAATCTCTAATTTATTGTAATTGCTTTAGGAACTAAGTTGATGTGTAGTTCCAGCCAATTGCAAATCCTCGCAACTTATTTACAATAGTAGGTCATCTGGGCATCGTCTTTGTTTAGTACCTTAACAAAGTTTTTGTTTTGCTAATTTCTAACTTCTTCTTGATGTTAAGAGAAGTTAATAAATTCTTCTGATTTGCTATTCAGATTACGTGGCAATGGCTTCCTTTCACAAGTTCTGCTAGAAAAGATAACTTACAGCTTTATCATTGGGTATGTTTTTCTAGTGATCTAGAATCTGCTTAAAGTAACTGTCAAACCATCCACTGATGAAACTCATTTGGTTTCAATAAATCCCAGGTCAGAGTTGTTAATGGTGTTCCGCCTACAGGTGACTATTCGTTTGCCAAGTATAATAAGGTATATCAAGGATTCTTCTTGTTCCTGAGGCTTCTTGTATATATGGTGTTAAATCTGCTGTCTGTTGGATGCAGTCAGTGGATGTGCTCGAGTACACTGATGAGGAATATGAGAAGTACTTGTCCAACCCTGTAAGTATCAAAATAGTATCCAAAGTTAGATGTGTTATCCGCTTTGAATGAGGCAATATTAAGAATCGTCAGCTTTATCTTTTCATTGAGTTGAACTTTAAACTCTATTAGAATCCTGTAATAACAACCTAACTGCAGTCGTTTATTGAATGACTATTCATATTCTGTAATGATTTATTGGATGACTGATAATATCATGTTATGTAATTACCCAAGGCAACATTTATTTTGTAGCTTTTACAGAAATCTTTCAATTGCCTGACGTGATATGAAGTATCTTGCTACCGATATTTGTATTTTATCTTTGTTGAAAATCCTTAAGCAACTTACAAATAATCATTTTTATCTTTGTTGAGAACTGGTCTTGGATTGTGTTTGTAATTCCACGCATTCACCCTTGTCTGGACAGATGCTTATGTCATTGGAAGGATAAGTTATTGTTTCTTCAATTCCTTATATCCCTGTGAGCTCACTTACTTATTCTCATGTGTTAGTCATGGACCAAGGAAGAGACGGATCAATTATTTGATCTGTGCAAGAGGTTTGATCTCCGTTTCGTTATCATAGCTGATAGGTTCCCTTCAAATCGTACAGTTGAGGAACTGAAGGACCGCTACTACAGTGGTATTCTGCAATATCTAATTGTTTATCAATTGCTTAAACTAATTTAGCTTCTACGCTTTATATGATTAATAACTCCAAATATCTTTTGATTTTGATGATGGTTTTGGACCTCGTCCCATGTAGTATCTCGTGCTATTACAATTGCTAGGGCTCCATCTCCTGCTGATGTTACTGGACATCCCCTTGTTAAGGTCAGTCAACAGTTGTGGTTTTCTCAACTGAGGACTATTTTCCTTTCTGATTTACTTCTTTGGAGCAATACCACCTCCTTGCCCTGCTTTCTTCTCTGAGTTATCTCCTCTAACTGGTGTTTTATTCTATAAATTTCAGTTTCTTGTGGTATCTCTAACTTTTTGCTTACAATACTATAGGAGCCTTACAACGTCTCTCAAGAGATTGAGCGAAAACGTGCACTGTCGATGGTGCTCTCGCAAACAAAGCTGCAAGAGCGTAGGGATGCGGAGGTTTGTGCATACTGTTACTTATTGTCCTTGTGCCTTTTCAAAATAAATGCCCTCCTTGATGAGATTTAGACTTCACCCCATGTTTAATTGCATGTCATACTTCTTATGTAGCTTCTTGATAACCCATATGCATAATTATATGTATCTGTGCCAGTTATACTTTCTAAATCAGTAACCTGCCCTTTGAACCTTGGGTCTTAGGTTCTTGCTGAAGCAAAAAAAATATCCGAGTCACGAAAAGCCGCTAAGGTAAGAATTCTAGGTCTCCTTTAACGAGTGACATTCTTCCATGGAAACTATAGTTATTGGATGCCCGCCACCCTGTTTAATATTTTGAAAGTCAGCAATAACCAGGTTATTGCATTTTCTCAGGCCGCTGAAGAGGCAGAACTTCCAGATGTGTCAGATGCTGCTCCTGAAGGCGCTGAAAAGGCAGCTGGTATTGATGTAATATCAACCTCGCCGAATGCTCAATTGCCCTCTGGGATTGCTGTACCTCCAGTGTCAGAGACTGCTTCCACTTTGGCGTCTCTTCGCATGGTATGTTTGAGAATAAGATTTCTACTATCCTCTTTCTGTGGTTCTGTCTTGATTGGTAAAAAACTTCAAAATTCCTTCAAGTTGGACAATCTAGTCAAACTTTTTTTGATCTTCATAGGTCATATGTACATTATACTGTTAGGATTTTGTTGTAGTTTCCAGTGTATGTAATCTTTATTGTAGTCTGTAGAATGTCGAAATGGAGATGTGAACTGACCAGGATTTTAGACACCTCCAGAGAGCTATTTTAGTAAGTATTGGGTCCATTTGTTCTAGAAACTTTTGTTCCTTCAGGGAAAAAAACTGATCTTTAGAAGGCTCTAGTGTTGAGTTTTGCATTTAGTTACTTCAGTAATTTTAGTTTAACAAATTGTTTAGTTACAATGAATTTAAATTTTAAATTTTAGATTAGGTTGTTTTAGTTGTTGAGAAATTTTAGATTATTTTGAAATTTAAATTATGCTGTCTTTTTGTTTTATGTTGGCTATTTAAAGCCCCTCAATGCTCAATAAACTTATTGAAAGCTGTTAAAAGCTTATTGAAAGCTATTGAAAGATTTCAATCAATTGAGAGTCATTTTAATCCCTTTTTGCTGCCCCATCTTTTTTTTGAAAAAAACATCTAGAAGTTCAGCTCAAAATAATTGTGGAGAAAGTAAAAATCATATCTGCTTAATATCAATAATGAATCTACTCTCTAACTGAAAATTTTCAGCTGCGGGTGTACTTGAGAACATATGCACTGGAGCAAATGGTGCAAGCTGCAAGCTCTTCAGCTGGACTTCGGACGATCAAGCGGGTTGAACAAACTTTACAAGACCTTGGGGTTTGTCTCTGCTCTCTAATACATTTGTTTTGTCGTACATGTACTTCGGAACCATTGCGGCCCAGATTTTAACTTATCATCAAAAGTGCAATCTCAGTTGTTTAATGATCAGGACTTGTGCTAATGGGGTGCCATTTTACCTGTGGATGAAGTTCTATTACATCATGCAATCTCAATTATCTAGTTATCCAGACTTTTGCTGTTGAATTACCATTTTACGTGTCTCACAAGTTCTATTACATCTTCTCCCACTTATTTTGCTGTTTTTTAGCACCTTTCTTTCCTTTCTTGTCCCTCCTGGTTTACCTGTCTTATAGAGTGATAAATATTTACACTAATTTGACTGGGAAGAATGTGCTTTTTTTCCGTCTATAGGTTAATTTGAAGCCAAAGGTCCCAACGAAACTTGTCTGTGCGGAGCATCTTGAACTGAGGAAAGAGATACTAACCCTATTAAATCTTCAAAAGCAGGTATTTTGGCATTTTACTTTAATATTGTATGTTTTCAATAATTTTCTTTATCATGAGTTGGGTTAAACTTTAGACATACGAACATTTTGAGATTGCATTTTTAGGACTGCATGAATATCATTAAAAAAAATACTCCATCTATTTTGTGTTACCATATGTTTTGTTCATAATGAAGCATCAATGGTTAGATATCATTGTCTAGCATAGGCAAACCTTGGAGTTGTGGGCTCAAGTGAAGAGTGGCTGGGTCATAGAATAATGGGTGTGTTTCAGCACACACAGAATAGTTTGCGGCATATATCAAATGATTAACAAAAACATGCCTCAATCCCAAACAAGTTGGGGTGGCTCATTCAAGCTCAAGTCATATTATCATCATTCTAAATAAAATTTATGTGAAGAAAAAGTTTATTATTTTTATAATAATTATAGTAGTAGCAGTTCTCTAACAAATCTTAAACCTATCCTCAACTAGTTCTCAAATGATTACTTATTAGTAATTGGAAACCATTCAATTTCATTAATTAGCTGGTGAAGTAAACTATCTAGGATACAGAACACAAGTATATATGTCAAATATCCAAAAAAGAGTTTGAGGTTTATCTGACCAAGTCCTCTCTTGAATGACCCAATTTCATCAATGCTTGTCTTGAAAATCAGGTACAATACAAGGAGGCAGAAGGCTCATCTTATCGGGAAGGTTCATATTCTGAAACACCTGGTACACCTCCTAAGGTGAGGATGCTGCTTCTAACTCTGTATCTAGGGGTGGCAATGGTGCGGTGCGGGTTTTTTCTAAACCCACAAATTTTAAAACCGCACCGCACCGCATCACCTTTAAACCCGCATAAACCCGCCCCACACTCATACCCGCGCATACCCGCACCGCACCGCATCACCTTTAAACCCGCATAAACCCGCCCCACACTCATACCCGCCCCGCCCCGCCCCGCCCCGCCCCATATATTTGTTTTTTTCTTTTGAAAAATTCGTAACTCCATTGAAAATCATAATATTTCCAAATTTGCAATTAGGAAATAATAACAACTAATTTTTATTATATCACTTTTCACTAAGAAATTGTCAAAAAGTATCACGTGTACAAGTAATGATCCAATATCATATTTTTTTAAAAATGAATAGAGATATTAAAAAAGCTATAAAATTATTTATTTGTAGTGTTATACATGTCATTTTAAGTATCATAAAATTTTAAGTAAAGAATACATATAATTTTAGGTATATTCACGAGAATAATACTAATTTTTAGCTCTTTTTTAATTTACACCCGCATATACCCGCAACCCGCACCACACCATTTAAAAAAAAACTTACTTTAACCCGCACCGCACCGCATAGCTTAAAACCCGCACCGCCCCATTACCATCCCTATCTGTATCAACAACCTCTTTCCTTTTCCCAAGATAGTTTATGGTGTTCCACAAGATGAATTAGATAAAGATACATCTTTTGTTTGTGACTAATGGAGCTGATGTCTGCTTGTTGACAGCGTGCCCAACGTGCTACGGACCTAGATAGAACATTCATCCCTGATTCTACAAGTTTTGGAGGTAAGCAAATGACACAAGTACTTGGGCTGTCTGTTAAAGGTGTAGTCCATAATGATCAAACTGTTCTCTCTGTATCATTCAAACTCACATATCATCTTTTGGTGCCAATATTTTTCATGTTCTATAGGGGAAAGAGCTGTTAAAAGGGACCAGAAACGCAAGGTATGTGTCGTTAGCGTTTTTACTGAATCTTCAAATTAATCCAAACAGTTCTAAGAGTCTACTATGTTAATTTGGGGATCCAGGGGCCTGGACGATCATCAGAAGTTCCATCTTCACCAGCACAGTCAAAACGGCCTCGCAAGTTAAAGACTGATGGATGAATTAGAGGGTTAGTGCATTATTCATCTCAATACCTGGCTTTATTTGGAGTAGTGTTAGAGAATTTAGCCATAAGATAGTACCTAATAGCTTAAATCTTGCTTGCTTACTAGAAAATTTGCTTAATCTCATTTACATCTGAGTTTCCTCTGTTGTTTACTCAGGACTAAAGCTACTAGGAGCTGTATATTAGCTGCTTGAATCAACTTCTTCTGCCATTGTGATGTGTTCTGCGCCTTTTTGAATTTCCTCCAGCATGAAACATGATCCAGCCTTGCAAAAATTCAAATGTGGCCGTCTCGTTTGAGTGGCACAAGAAATGTGAGATGCCCCTCTAATGCCTTTCTATGGAGATCAGGTCCTCCTTTGCGTCAGAGTACAGTTCACGCAGTCTGTAAATACAACTGTATCTTATAATTATGATTAGCATGTTGCCCCTCACCTTTCTACTATATCTCTTTGGTATGTCATAAATTATTGAGCCATGTTGGCTGTTTTTGTATCCACATCAAAGTAGTTGTGCCTTAGTTGCATTTAGATTGCTTACCAGGATGGACGGATATGAATTGGCACTGACATAGAAGCTGAAACGGAACGTCTCAGTGATTCTTTGGGCCGTCATTTCTAACCATATTTCGTTGGTGTTGCTGCGTCTCTTTTTGGGTTATCTTCTTTTCCAATATATAGATATGGTTCTTGTATTTGATGGATGTAGAACTACATTGTACCGTAGTTAAATATAATGAGTGTCTGGGACACGTATTAGTTTATGCACTCAAATGTGCTCCTTCTCCCTGAGCTTATTAACTGCAAGAAAGAATGTCATCAATCTTTGATTATGTGTAGGCTATTTTGCTGGTTTCAAGAAGGAGAGCAGGAAAGCGATGTGATGTTATATTTTAGCAAATCCCGTTGATAAAAAAAGCATATGTTCATTAACTTGATGCAAAAAGGGAAGTAAAAATTCTTCAACTTTGCTAGAAATTTTTCATGCTTAATTCACTTTTTTTCTTGGTTGAACCGGATGGGTGTGTCATGAACTGAATTGTCAGAAGAAAATCAATAAAGGAGGCGCTAAATGCTAATAAGATGGAATACTGACAACTGAAATATACTAGGATGCCAGGTTGGTCGCCAAGTTTAAGCCAACGTCTCTAGTTTGTAGGTGAACAATACATTTGGTTTGTGTTGGATTGAACAACATTTGGACATTAAAAGAAAGTGTGATATTTGAAAAGATAGTACTTAAAGTTGAAATCGTGTTTGAATATGCATTTAACTTGAAAAAGAAATAGAAGTTTTATGACTGAAAAAATTGGTAAAAGATCACTTTTTCAAACTTGAAACTCAACTTGAATTTAAAAGAAAAAAAATAAAAAATCAGTTCAATGTATAACTGAACAGTGTTTTGAAATTCTCCCTTCTTTAAAAATGAAAAAGCATCTACGTCCAAACTCCAAACCGGCTTCAAAACTCTGATTTGCATTGCGCTGTCTTTTCAGTCGCGCACATAGGAAACTGTCAACTTAAAGAGGGAAGTTCTGCTTACCCAGAAAAAAAAAATAGAGGAAGTTCAGATGTTCTGAACTTACAGTAATGTGAACAGCATAATTAAATTGTAAAGATACTTCTTTTCAAAATCTTGTCATGATCAATACATGATAGTGAAGCTTGTAAGAAACTTGGCCACTTCATCCATATTACTTACTGTAGACACCTAATTTTGTCCCTCCCGAAGTCTAATTTTATTCATTTTTAGTTCACCTTATCATGTGTCCAACCCCATGTAATTATATCCCACAAAAATACAAAAATAAACAAAAAAATACCTCTAACTAATTTATCTTATCCTAACAACCTACCTAATCAAAAGCTTCCACCTACTCTAACTACCCATGTGATCCCCCTCCTTTTTCTTGTCCACAAAGAAAGAATATATGAGGAACCCACCAAAATTCCCACATCATAACAAATCCATGCCCATTATAAAAGAAAAATTCTAAGAGGAAAAAGGAGGGGGCTCATTCTTTGATCATCATCTTCTCCACAATAACAACAATCACAAAATAATCTTCCTCACAAGAATAACCAAAAAAAAAAAAAAAAGGGGTGCCGGTGAACAGTAACCGATGAACAGTAATCGATGAACGGTACCGATGAACAGTGCCGGTGAACAGTAACAACGTGAAAAGTGACGGTGAACGGGTCATTATTTGTCGAGTTGGATTGTTGGTGTTAAGGTTCGGCTCGAGGTTTCCGGGTGCGGACTCTCTTTATTCGAATAACTTTGAGTTTGAAAGCTTCAAATTTAAGGTCCAATTCTTTCTTCTCTTTCATTTAATTCTTATGTGATTGTGATTGCGTGTGATTCGATACCGTGGTTTGTTTGTTGATGTGAACTGTTGGTGACATTTGGGTGTGTGATGTGCTAAACATGATTGGTGAATTTTCGTTATTCTCGATTGGTGGATTGTGTATTGAAATGGGTTAATCATGTGGTTGAGAATGAATTAAGGTGGGGATTAAAAATAGAGAAAAATGAATATTGATTAATTTTGATGTATTGATAATGTTAAACATGATAGAATTGTGATACGTTGAACTTGGTAGGCAAACGTAGGTCGGGTAGGCAAATTTAGGAATAACGAGTTGTTGGAGTGTTTGAATATGTGCGTGAATGGTACTTTCTACTTTATGGCACAAAAAGTTTAAATTGTACTCATTTAGCCGGGGAATGCCCCGAAGGATTTGTATTGATTTATCCGGGGAATGCCCCGAAGTAGCATGTACGCAAAGGAGACTCGTGATCAAGGACCGGAACGTCGGGTGGAGTTTAGTTTAGGATTAGTGTAGAATAGAATAGGTTTTATATTTCAGCACCTCTTTTATTTTGGATTGTATAATTTGGACTAAACATTATTTTGGTTTGTTTTGAATTTTGTGTGATTTGTTTGTTTGCTTGTTTTGTGTGTTTATGTGGTTTGTACATTTGTAATGTCAAATTAGCCGATGTGCTCCACCAAGCGACCGTGGTCGAACCACGGGATCGAGGGGTGCCTAACACCTTCCCCTCGGTCAACAGAATTCCTTAGCCGGAATCTCTGTTCGCGGATCAGTTTTTAGAGTCAAACCGTTTCGAAAAAGATTTTCCAAAGGTGACTTGGCACACCGGATTATGCCAAGTGGTGACTCTGAATAAGAAAAAAATAATGTAAATAATCTTTTTTTTTTCGAAACGAATTTTTCATTTTTGTCACCTTAATAATAAAATCCTTTCGAACTTAAAATACATATCTTTTTTTTGGAGTCGAAAAAGGGGTGTGACAGCTCTGGCGACTCTGCTGGGGACTTGTTCAGAATTCGAGCTTATTTTGGAGTCGTATCGGCTTTGTTTGGCACTATAGGTGTATAAACATTTTATTTGTGCTGTTTTGTGTTATTGTTTTATCATTGTGGAATGTTTTCGTGCTCTTTGTGTACAGTATTTATCCTGTGTGTTACCGCTTTTATATCTGACATCATGTGTCTACCCCCAGGACTTTTTTCTGCAACAAGTCTGTAGTACACGTGTTGTACACAACCTCTAGTTGAGTCACCCTTATTTTAGGGGGGGAGCCGTCGGTGTTATGGAGTAGGTGAAAAGCAAAACAACCACTATAGACCATACGCTCCCCCGAACAGCCTTGTTAGTGAACCCCAACGTAGGTCAGCCTTTAGGTCATGCTTATGTGCATCATATTGAGACCTAGCGAGGCCCACTTGATTCTTTGTCGGAGACTCACCTCTAACGCATCCCTATGTGCTAAATGTTGCATCTTTGAGGGTAATGGGGCCATTTGACGGACTGATTTGGGGAAAACATGTGTTAGAAGTAAGATGCGTAGACAAGAACTGTTGAAAAAAATAGAGAAAAAAAAAGTGAAGTGAGTCGAAAAGAAGAAAAAAAAAGAGTGTCAGAGCTTTTAGTGTTCTTTATGGCTTTTGTTTTTCACAATTCAAAAATTCAAAAAGATTTCTTTAGTTTTTGCACTCATTCTTTCAAAAACCAAAACATCAAAAGATTTCTCATTGTCTCCTTTAGCATGCATTCATAATTCAAAATTTTCAAAAAAGATTTTTTTAGTAGTTTTTGTAAAAGAAAATGAAAAATGGTAGAAGTTTTGTTCATTTCATATAATGAAGATACCAAAAAAGATTTTCCTTCATAATTGTTGGTGTCAGTTTAGTTGAAGTGTCTAATTAAAAAAGTTTTTATTCGTTTGTCTTTGGTTGTGTCCCTTAAGTTAGGGTCAATCTGTTAGTTAATCGTTAATTGTCCAATCTGGACGAACTACGCACCCCTGATTCTCCTCTCTCGGGAGTGAGATACGTAGGCAACCTATTGTGAGTTCGGGGATCTTATTTGAAAAATCCAAAAATATTTCTTCACTCTCCATTTAGAGTAGGCGTTTCATATACGTCTTTAATAGAAAACTACAAAAAGATTTTTCTTTAATATGTTCAAGTTTCATTTTCACATGAAATTCAAAAATTGAAAACCCAAAAAGATTTTTTCTTTGGTAATCACAGGTTTCATTTTGTATAGAGATTTAAACCTAAAAAAAAAATAAAAAAATTCGTCAATTCTTTTGACACTTTGTTTCAAGAAAGAAAAAAGAGTTTAATTGACCATTTTGGCAAAACTTCACGAACTACGCACACCTGATTCTCCTCTCTCGGGAGTGAGATACGTAGGCGCCCTTCTTGGGTTCGATGATCTTTTCAAAAAAAAAAAAAAGAGGTTTTGAAAAAGTGTTGAACTCTAACACATTTGTTGTTTTATGTTGAGTCAGTTTAAGGTGGTTGGTTTGTGACATTCTGTCTGGTCCTTCACATCACACCAAATTCAAAAGGTTAGTTGTGTTCAACAAAGATATTCAACAAAGATGTAGAGAGTGACATCATGGATCAAACAAAGAATCAGGAAAATGAGAGTTTAAAACAAGAGGTCAGGAGGCTAAGACAACAAATGATAGAAATGCATCTAGCTTGGTCCAGTGGGTTGCCTCCTCCTCCATTTCCCTTTATTGATCCTACAAATACCTCGTGTTTTCCACCAAAATCTCAAAGTCAGTTTTCTACTGTTGTTGATGCACCGCAACATGACTCAGAATTCATTCTAAGCCAAAAGCATCTCAATACTTCCACCACTTTGCCTCTAGTTCCTCAACATAAGCCTGCTACATTCACAACACCATATGTTGTTTGTGATCTTGTTGCTCAATCCTTTACTGGGACTTTCACACCGGCTTGCCCAATGGTTGTGCGTCCCCATGCTGCTAGTGAACCTATATTCAATACTCTTGGTGATCATTGTTATAATCTTGAGCCTGCTTTTAAGTTAACTGGAACACCAAAGTTTCTGAACTAGAAGTCCAGTGTGCCAGAAGAGTCGGAGAAAATGGTTGGAAAAATGAAGAGTACAGAAAATGCTATGAAAAATTTTCTAGGACCTGCGGGTAAAGAAAAGGTTTCATACAAAGACTGGGGCATGCCTTCAAATGCTAATCTTTCTCCAATCTTTATGATGTCGAAATTTGAGGAGCAAGATGGGCATGAGGAATCCGTGAAACCTTTGGGACAATATTGCAATCAATTAAGGGAATCTGGAGGGAAGAAGAATGAGAAAGATGCATTTGCTATTGTAGTTGGACAGCAGGAAAGGTCAAGAAGACCATGTCATCGTCGGTCTCAGGCGCAAGCTCAAGTTTATGCCCAAGCTCCACATAATCACTCCCAAAATCCATTATACTCTTTTTCCCCACCTCTATATCTAGTATATTATGCACAACCATATGTTCAACCCTCATCTTACCCACAATGGAACACACCAACTCCTCAGAGTCGTCCTCTAACTCCACAAACATACCAAAACCCTTTTAAGCCTGATTTTCGATTCAAGCCAAACGATGAAATGAGACAGAAGTCGAGAGATAGGTTCACACCAATTGAAGAGTCATATGCCAGTTTATTTCATAGATTGGTACAGGAGGGAATAATCACTCCTCTCCTTGGGCACACCCTTAATCGGCGTTCAAGAAATTTTGATCCTAACGCACGATGTGTGTATCATTCTGAGGCTCAGGGTCATAGTATTGAAGATTGTCGAGCTTTGAAAAGAGAAATTGAAAAGATGATTCAAGATAAATCAATCATGGTGCAGAACATTGACAGTGAGAAAAGCTCTAGTCATGCTGATATGCAAACCAGTGGCTAAGATGTCAAGCTGAGCAATTGAGAATTCACCCCTCTCCCTACTAGGAAGGGGTCTGATGGTTTGTTTTGTCTTCTTTGCTGTTTTCCGAATTATTTCAGGGTTGTAGTTCGAGATCCATCTTATTTTGTCCCTTTGTCGTTTATGTTCAAACCCTTCTATCTTTTATTTTTATTAAATGGAGTGCCCCCTTTTCATTTATGTTTTAAATTTGTGTTGTTTGTTTGTTTTCTTTACATAGTATATTTTATGTTGACTCTAGTGATATGACATGCTTGCGGAATTTTTAGCCAGATCTTAAAGTCCAGTTTAAGCATGAACATTGAATCAGAGGGTTAAAGTTAGAAAAGAGAGCGTATGAGAAAATAGATAGAGTGCTGGGGCATTTGGTGATCAAGTGAGGCCTTCTTTGAAAATTAAAGCAATTATTTTGAGAATCACAAGAACACCTTGGTCATAGATCGAAAGACAAGTCCCAATTAGGTTAAATAGTGGACGTGTGATCCCTATATCAAGAGAAACAAGAAGATAAGCAGCTCCACGAAAGCATGAGTCATTTGATGTGAGGAATGTACAACAAAGGTGGAGTTTACAGAAGAAGTAGTGACGCACAAACTCAATCTGCTTAAAAAGATGTCGCAAATGATCTTCATCTCTTACTTCCAATTGCATGTTATGTACTTGCATTCTCAAGGATTGATATGATGAAGACATTTCATTCTGCTATCCAAACATTATGTCATCCTTTGTTTACCCCATTTGAGCCTCAGTGTTATTTTCTTTCATACCCCTCTTTTGGAATCAAGATAGAGTAAGCAAAGTTCAAAGAATAGTGTCGAGTAAAAAGATAAAGTCAAAAAATTACAAAAAAAAGACAAAAATGTTTCCAAAAAAAAAAGTGTCAAGAAAAATAGAGTTAGAAAAAAAAGAATCGCAAAGTGAAAAGAGCGAATAAAAGGAAAAAAATCATATCAAAGCAAAAGAACAAGCTGCCAGAACTACGCGTGACCTGATTTTCCTCTCTCGAGGGTGAGATACGTAGGCTGCCCTACTAATGGCTCGGTCCAACCAAATAAACAATTTAGCGTCACCCAGTCAAACGAAACTGGGGCATGAGTTAATCCTCATTGTTTGAGTCGATTTCAAAAGTTGTAAGTCCCACCCTCACCTCAAGTGTTGTTTGGGCCTCATGCCATCATTTCTTTCTTTCTAATCCTATCCAAAAGCCAAGTTACAACCAAAGAAAGACCTTCAGATCAATCTTTGAGGATATTAAGGCAAAGCATGTAAAGGATATGAGGATGTATTTGGGAACTACTTGTCTTCCTCTGCACAAGGAATCAAGAGAGAAATAAAAATGTGAGAATCTTATTGGTAAAAACCCTCACGGGCACCATAAGACGATGGTAAGTTGAGAGAAATAAAAATGAGAGAGTCTTATTGGTGAAAACCCTCACGGGCACCGTAAGATGATGGTAAGCTGAGAGAGATAATAATGAGAGAGTCTTATCGGTGAAAACCCTCACGGGCACTGTAAGACGATGGCGAGTTGAGAAAAATGAAAATAAGAGAGTTTCATTGGTGAAAAACCCTCGCGGACACTATAAGGAAATGGTGATCTAAAAAATGAGAGAGGCTTGTTGACAAAAACCCTTCAAGGCGCCACTAGCCGAATGAGGTCTTAAATGCAATTGG
This sequence comes from Capsicum pubescens, assembly GCA_030864215.1. Taxonomy (NCBI): domain Eukaryota; kingdom Viridiplantae; phylum Streptophyta; class Magnoliopsida; order Solanales; family Solanaceae; genus Capsicum; species Capsicum pubescens. Next base: position 254,886,664 of record CM061538.1, read on the forward strand.
CCAAAGAAAACAACTCACTTTCGGGTCATTAACTCAACAACAATTTGTGAGAGTTTGGATGGAAAGATCAGGTGGCTTAATCCAAAATGCATGGCATAATCATTAGAGTTGATTGTCATTTAAGATAAAATTTTCATTTCTTTGTTTCAAATGGGGACATTCATTGTCTTTTCTTTCTTCTCTTTATCTTTATTTTTATTTTCTTGAGTCAGTTATCCAAATAAAACAAAAGTTGTTGTCATTTTTCTCTTGTTTTTGAGTCAAGTTCATGTCAAAACAAGCGAGAAAAGATTTCAAAACTGGCTACCAACTTCTTCAATTGCACAAAGCAAAACAAAAAGGTCAGCGCATGAAAGAGACATGACTGTGAGCCAAAAAAAGGGGTGTGCAGAAAGTTTTGCCAATAGACAAGTCTGGGAACTCATGAAAATACCAAGGTTTAAAGGGTTTATTGATGAAGCATGGCAAAGCAGAGATGCTGTGTTTATTTCAAAGTCACTCTTAATAATCCGAGTTTGGGTCAATGAAACGACAAAGCAGGGGCAAGTGCTAACAATCTGAAACAAAATGAAGGGAATGAACACTGGAGCAGGTGTCGGGACAGACAAGTGCCGCAAGCCATCACTAAGTTTTTAACTGACAAATTTTCTTTGATGAAACAGGGCAAATTAGTTTCACTTAATTCAGCTACCATTGGAAATGCACATCCGTGAAAATTTACCTTCTGTTCAGGACCCTCCTGAAAAATGGGACTTTACCTTCTGTTCAGGACCCTCCTGAAAAATAGGATTTTACTTTCTGTTCAGGACCCTCCTGAAGAATGGGATTTTACTTTCTGTTCAGGACCCTCCTGAAGAATGGGAGTTTACTTTCAGTTCAGGACCCTCCTGAAAAATGGGATTTTACCTTCAGTGCAGGACCCTCCTGAAAAATGGGACTTTACCTTCTGTTCAGGACCCTCCTAAAAAATGGGATTTTACTTTCTGTTCAGGACCCTCCTGAAGAATGGGATTTTACTTTCTGTTCAGGACCCTCCTCCTGAAGAATGGGAATTTACTTTCAGTTCAGGAACCTCCTGAAAAATGAGATTTTACTTTATGTTCAGAACCCTCCTGAAAAATGGGATTTTACTTTCTATTTAGGACCCTCTTGAAAAATGGAATTTTACTTTCTGTTCAGGACCCTCCTGAAAAAGGGACTTTACTTTATGTTCAGGACCCTCCTGAAAAATGGGAGTTTACTTTATGTTCAGAACCCTCCTGAAGAATTGGATTTTACTTTCTGTTCAGAACCCTCCTGAAGAATGGGAATTTACTTTCTGTTCAGGACCCTCCTGAAGAATGGAAATCTACTTTCTGTTCAGGACCCTCATGAAGAATGGGAATTTACCTTCAGTGAAGGACCCTCCTGAAGAATGGGATTTTACCTTCAGTGCAGGACCCTTCTGAAAAATGGGACTTTACCTTCTGTTCAGGACCCTCCTGAAAAATGGGATTTTACTTTCTGTTCAGGACCCTCCTGAAGAATGGGATTTTACTTTCTGTTCAGGACCCTCCTCCTGAAGAATGGGAATTTACTTTCAGTTCAGGAACCTCCTGAAAAATGAGATTTTACTTTATGTTCAGAACCCTCCTGAAAAATGGGATTTTACTTTCTGTTCAGGACCCTCCTGAAAAATGGGACTTTACTTTATGTTCAAGACCCTCCTGAAAAATGGGAGTTTACTTTATGTTCAGAACCCTCCTGAAAAATGGGATTTTACTTTCTGTTCAGGACCCTCCTGAAGAATTGGATTTTACTTTCTGTTCAGGACCCTCCTGAAGAATGGAAATTTACTTTCTGTTCAGGACCCTCCTGAAAAATGGGATTTTACCTTCAGTGCAGGACCCTCCTGAAGAATGGAATTTTACCTTCAGTGCAGGACCCTCCTGAAGAATGGGATTTTATCTTCTGTGCAGGACCTTTTTGAAGAATGAGATTTTACCTTCTGTTCAGGACCCTCCTGAAGAATGGGATTTTACTTTTTGTTCAGGACCCTCCTGAAGAATGGGAATTTACTTTTAGTGCAGGACCCTCCTGAAAAATGGGATTTTACCTTCAGTGCAGGGCCCTCCTGAAAAATGGGATTTTACTTTTTGTTCAGGACCCTCCCGAAGAATGGGAATTTACTTTCTGTTCAGGACCCTCTTGAAAAATGGGATTTTACTTTATGTTCAGGACCCTCCTGGAAAATGAGAGTTTACTTTATGTTCAGGACCCTCCTGAAAAAATGGGATTTTACTTTCTGTTCAGGACCCTCCTGAAAAATGGGAGTTTACTTTATGTTCAGGACCCTCCTGAAAAATAAGATTTTACTTTATGTTCAGGACCCTCCTGAAAAATGGGACTTTACTTTATGTTCAGGACCCTCTTGAAAAATTAGAGTTACTTTCTGTTCAGGACCCTCCTGAAAAATGAGATTTTACTTTCTGTTCAGGATCCTTTTGAAAAATGAGATTTTACTTTCTGTTCGGGTTCCTCCTGAAAAATGGGCCACACTTTCAAAAATGAAATACTGCCTTATGATAATCCTTGTGTGGGAAATTCGAGCAACATTTGTAAGGAGATGCACTTTCTTATTTGGTAAATCCAGCACTATGTGTGAGGAAACACACTTTCTTGTTTGGTAATTCAAGCGGTATTTGTAAGGAGATGCACTTCCTTGTGTGGGAAATTCAAGCAAACATTTGTAAGGAGATGTACTTCCTTGTTTGATAATTCAAGCAACATTTGTAAGGAGACGCACTTCCTTGTTTGGTAATTCGATTGGTACTCGTAAGGAGACACACTTCCTTGTTCGGGTAATTCCAACAACATTTATAAGGGGACGCACTTCCTTGTTTTTACAATTCAAGCAATATTTGTAAGGAGACACACTTTCTTATTTTGGTAATTTAAGCAACATTTGTAAGGAGACGCACTTTCTTGTTGGGTAATTCAAGTGACATTTGTAAGGAGATGCACTTCCTTGTTTGGGTAATTCAAACGACATTTGATAAGGAGACGCACTTCCTTGTTTGGGGTAATTCAAGCAACATTTGTAAAGAGACGCACTTCCTTGATTGAGTAATTCAAGAGGCCTTGGTAAGGAAATGCACTTCCTTATTTTGATAATTCAAGCAACATTGGTGATGCACTTTCTAACTTAAGTCTTGATTCCTAGGAGAAGCACTTTCTAGTCGAGTTATTGCACTTAATCCTTAGGAGACGCACTTCCTTGCTAGTTTTTATTTTTCAGGTGACACACTTTTAACTTAAACTTGTATCTCTAGAAGACGCACTTTCTAGTTAGAATCCCTCACTTTAATTCTTAGGAGATGCACTTCCTAGTCTTAGTTATTTAATTTTACTCTTAAGAGATGCATTTCTTAGTCAGCGTCTTGATTCATCATTGCAACATGCAAGTAGGTATGATGTGACTTTTCCAAAAGTCTTCTGATGATAAACTGGGGAAAAAATTCAATTTCTGTTTTTGAAACTTTACTTTTCTGGCAAATAAACGGAATTTCTCTTTATAATAATATTTGTTTGGGATAATTTTCTTTTTAGTTTTGATGTGATTTCAGGAGCCTGCCCGAAGCACAGAGCGAATAAATGGAAAACTAAGCAACAAGGTGAAGAAATTGAAAGTTAAACAGATTGAAAAATAGCAAGTCAGGAGCCCGCCTGCAGAACATGGTGAAGAAGTTGAAAGCATAACAACAAGTTGATGAAATAGCAAGTCAGGAACCCGCCTGGAGAACAGGGTGAAGAAATTGAAAGGCAAGCAACAAGTTAAAGAAATAGCAAGTCAGGAGCCCGCCTAAAGAATAGGGTGATGAAACTCAAGTCAAGAGTCCAAAAGAAGCTGTATAGATAGGATTTTTGTAATTTCATTTATGCTTTAACTTGTAATTTTCATTTTTAATGTAATGACAGAGCCATGGACCGGAACCTCGATGGAACCTCACTCGACTCTCCAACTCGGTATAGTCCATCTCTTTCCAATCTTTTGAAATACCCCTGACTTGATTCTCTCATAACTTGGGTAGGTAGGATGTCTTAAGTCAAGACCCGGTTGTCCTTCTTCCTTCTGTTTTTTTCTTTGAATAATGGTCGGGTAAAAATTTGGTCTCGCTGTCTACTTCTTTGTCTGAAAACACTTCGTGTTTACATTCAAAGGGGGCATGATGTAGACACCTAATTTTGTCCCTCCCGAAGTCTAATTTTATTCATTTTTAATTCACCTTACCATGTGTCCAACCCCATGTAATTATATCCCACAAAAATACAAAAATAAACAAAAAAATACCTCTAACTAATTTATCTTATCCTAACAACCTACCCAATCAAAAACTTCCACCTACCCTAACTACCCATGTGATCCCCCCTCCTTTTTCTTGTCCACAAAGAAAGAATATATGGGGAACCCACCAAAATTCCCACATCATAACAAATTCATGCCAATTATAAAAGAAAAATTCGAAGAGGAAAAAGAAGGGAAGCTCATTCTTTGATCATCATCTTCTCCACAATAACAACAATCACAAAATAATCTTCCTCACAAAAACAACAACAACAACAACAACAACAACAACAAAAAAAAAAAAAGACGCCGGTGAACAGTAACCGGTGAACAGTATCGGTGAACAGTAACGACGTGAAAAGTGACGGTGAATGGGTCATTATTTGTCGAGTTGAATTGTTGGTGTTAAGGTTCGGCTCGAGGTTTCCGGGTGCGGACTCTCTTTATTCGAATAACTTTGAGTTTGAAAGCTTCAAATTTAAGGTCCAATTCTTTCTTCTCTTTCATTTAATTCTTATGTGATTGTGATTGCGTGTGATTCGATACCGTGGTTTGTTTGTTGATGTGAACTGTTGGTGACATTTGGGTGTGTGATGTGCTAAGCATGATTGGTGAATTTTCGTTATTCTCGATTGGTGGATTGTGTATTGAAATGGGTTAATCACGTGGTTGAGAATGAATTAAGGTGGGGATTAAAAATGGAGAAAAATGAATATTGATTAATTTTGATGTATTGATAATGTTAAACATGATAGAATTGTGATACGTTGAACTTGGTAGGCAAACATAGGCCGGGTAGGCAAATTTAGGAATAACGAGTTGTTGGAGTGTTTGAATATGTGCGTGAATGGTACTTTCTACTTTATGGCACGAAAAGTTTAAATTGTACTCATTTAGCCGAGGAATGCCCCGAAGGATTTGTATTGATTTATCTGGAGAATGCCCCGAAGTAGCATGTACGCAAAGGAGACTCATGATCAAGGCCCGAAACGTCGGGTGGAGTTTAGTTTAGGATTAGTTTAGAATAAAATAGGTTTTATATTTCAACACCTCTTTTATTTTGGATTGTATAATTTGGACTGAACATTATTTTAGTTTGTTTTGAATTTTGTGTGATTTGTTTGTTTGCTTGTTTTGTGTGTTTATGTGGTTTGTACATTTGTAATGTCAAATTAGCCGATATGCTCCACCAAGCGACCGTGGTCGAACCACGGGATCGAGGGGTGTCTAACACCTTCCCCTCGGTCAACAAAATTCCTTAGCCGGAATCTCTGTTCGCGGATCAGTTTTTAGAGTCAAACCGTTTTGAAAAGGATTTTCCAAAGGTGACTTGGCACACCGAATTATGCCAAGTGGCGACTCTGAATATGAAAAAAATAATGTAAATAATCCTTTTTTTTTTCGAAACGAATTTTTCATTTTTGTCACCTTAATAATAAAATCCTTTCGAACTTAAAATACATATTTTTTTTTTGGAGTCGAAAAAGGGGTGTGACACTTACTAGAGGTATTTCTTTACATAGTGAACGCGTAGGTAATTTTGCTCAAAATGGTCGGGATTATACATACTCTCCTACATACAGATAATACTACTGGCATTAATCTTCACAATATGTCAAAAGAGCAGCGCAAAATACTGTCGCGAAGCAAGCTAGCCAGTAAACACTACATTGACGATATCCGGGAACTTCTCTTTGATTGCTGCTTTGATTCCTGATCCAATAGACTCAGGCCCTACATACTTGACATTGCAATTGCCTTCCTCAACAGATAAGACTTCCACACAACCACCAAAATTTTTAATGGCAGGTCTTAATATATCGAGGTGAGCATTCACAGCCTGCAGGAACATGAGTTCTTAGTTAGAGAATTCTACAACCATTTGAATGTGATGTCATCCATTAAAAAGATTTTGCCAATATTCACCTCAGCAGTGGTGTCAACTACTTGCTGATCATATACTTGCCGAATATCCTTGATGGATTCTCCAAACTTTTCCTTCAGTACCCTTTCAATTCCCATCTTCATTGTGGTTGTTGAGCTCGGACAACTCTCGCATGCTCCTATATCCATTGTATACTAAACATTAAGCATTTCCAGTTATGAATCAAAAGGTTACAATAGACGTATCATAATTTTTTAAAGCAACCTAATAAGAATGTTTTGAGGAGAATTATTATGGTAGTTGACAACCATTTTTTTTATTTTGTTAACAGCTATGTTGCTCAGAACATGTTCCCAAAGGAAACACCATTATCCTCTAACTCTAACAGTGCACACCAAATGGCCCCTCACTCCTTACTCCATGAAACAACTAGTGTTCATTCACATGAATTAAGCTAACAATGCAAGTCCTGATTCAAATCTATCAGAGTAGCTTTCATGGATAAATCATCTAACTCTCTCTCTCTCCCTCTCTCCCTCTCTCCCTCTCCCCTTCCTCCTTTCGTATCTTCTTTGGTATTTAGATGAATATGGTTTTTAGGTCAGAGTCATGAATAGTTATTTCACGATTTGATCTGAAAATTTGTGTTCTATCTTCTTCTATTTTATTTGTAGGATTTAACTTTATTCTGGACTATTGGTATTTTGCATGAATTTTTTGAACATTGCCCTTTGTTATAATATTCCTCCCACCAGATTTCGTCAACAACAACAACAACAAACCCAGTGTATTCCCACATAGTGGGGTCTGGGGGGTAAGATGTACGCAGTCCATACCACTACTTCAGGAGAAGTAGAAAGGTTGTTTCAAACATTGGAAAATTGAAATTATAGAATTGTAGACCACCTCAACCATTGAAAATTTAAACTGTCTGAGAGGACACATTTATTTATTTAGGTCAACAACATATCCTCCACAATTGGGGACCTAACTTGCTTTTTAATGGACGCTTGGGGGAAAAAACTTTTTTTATGAAGGAGAAAGGGAATTACTAACTAATTATGTCTCAGTAAAAATAGTAACTATATATGCTCCAACAAAAGTATACTCTAAAAAGAAGAAAGAAAAAGGGAAACCTGATCTTTAAACAAATACTGCAAATTTATCTTTAAATACTTTTCAGAGCTAATCAAGTTCTGCTTAGCCACTCCAGTGAAGTATACTAGGAAATAGATAACGAGGGGCACGAGGAAAGAAAAATCTCGTCCTATTGTTTTTACCTTGTTTAGGGCTACTAAAGCATGTTTACGCTTTGGGTTCATCAACAGAAATAAGACAGAAGAATTGGTTGTTAACCAGCATAAATATCTGAAAATTAATTATTACCCCCAAAAAGAAATATTCAACGAACATTAATCAATAAATGTCCATTATTCATGAACTCCATTTGGTTTACATTATTTGCCAGACATTTTCTACAAGTTTAGGCTGGCTTGGAACTGTTAAGCTCGGAGACTCATTCAATTAATTCCCTATTGGGGAAAACCTAACATATTTAATCTTAGCATTTTACAGAAAATAAACACAGTGGTGGCCTTATAAGTACAACATGGTTTAGTGCTTCGAACTGCAGTCCCCCCCTTAAAATAGTTAAGCCCCCACCCCCATCCCCTGTTTCACTTTCTTTGTCATAGTTTGACCTGCACAAAGTTTAGTAAAGAGAGAAAGACGATCAAAATTTGTGGTCTTAAGTGTGCCATAACATTTGAGTGGCTATAAAACTTTGGAAATTTGTCGTCTTAAACACTTGCCATAACAATTTTGTGATTATAAAAGCTTCTCATTAAGGACATTTAGGAATGTGTCATTTTTGTTGGAAAGGATACAGCCAAACAAAGTGGAAGGGAGTAGTATATGCTAGGTCAAGAATTCAGATAAGACTTTCTTTTAGTTTATTAAATCTCAAATTCAGAAATAGCAACTTTGACACTAGTTTTTTGGGTTTATCTCTCTTCAGCACACATAATGTCAACTCTAATCCAGTGCTTAGTCAAAACCAAGACTAGAGAATCAGGATACAAGTACTCTTTTCCCCAATTGTTGATGCACGTATGCTTTGCGTATCATTAAAGTTGTTCACATAGATTGAACTCAGGTAACTCTACCTAAGCACGCTTAAGAAAGCAAGGAAAACACATTACTCTTATAACATGAGTAATTCTATTACAAACCAAGACTCAACTCAAGAACACTCACTCTTTCACTACATACAGAAATCAAGAATTTGAGCAATAATTGAGCAATGTAGCAGAGTTGATTTTTTCGCCTCCTTCTCACTCCTTTCTAATTTGCAAAAAACTCACCAATTGAGAAGCAATCTTTTCCTTTTATAGTGGAATAATGATTAGGGTAGAAATCTGATTAGGCCAGGTGTCCTGATGGGTACAAGCTCACCTGCGCAGTTTGTTACACTAGAAGACAACACTGCGCAAGACAGTGACAGCTGTACTGATTTCATGAAGACCCAAGGACCTGGTCCCTTGTTGTCAGCTGCTCACCATCACAAGAAGATATAGCAATTCGAAGACCAAGGGACCTGATCCCTTGTTGTTAGCTGATCATCATCAAAACAAGATATAGCAATTTTCTCTCTTTTTGATGATGACGATACAAGATCGATAAAGGAGACACAAAAGACACACCAAAACAGTCCATGATTTGAAGAACCGAGGACCCCTTTTTGTGACCCCTCTCGGATTCACTACACAATAACAATACAAGCACGATAACAACAAGATTCTAAGGTGTTCAACACCTATAATCAGCGAGCCACAAACTAAGATTACAACACAATAACAAGAACAAAAATGACACAACAAGGTCTCGGGTTTGGACACCCAAAACCAAGAATGACAACAACAACAATAATAAGATAGAATGATAGATAACTTGACACACAATGCACAAACACTATGAACCAAAGTGTATATTGACACTAAGACCCAAGAATTCATACAAATAACATCAAGTTCTTACGGTAACCTCAAGGGAACGGAATCCCCAAGCAACCAACGTTTCAAAACAAGCAACCAACACAAGTGATTCCACACTTGTCACAAGTGATATCCACACTTGTATGAACACTCTCAAAATATCATCTAAGTTATGAGAAAATGACCTAATATGTTCTATTTATAGCCTAGGTTACAACTTATTACAAAATGACTAAAATGCCCTTAATGAGCCAACACTCCAAAGCTTGTTCCATTAGTTGGTCAGTCACCCGAGCACGAGTTCTTTACGTATTGATCCACAATCACGATCGTACTCGTATCATCCTCCCCTTCTTGAAAAAGGATTCGACCTCGAATCCGAACCTTCAAAACAATAGAGGAGACAAAAGAACACATATTCCTCGTGACATGAGGGTTAAAGTTAGCATAATCAACAAAAAAATATTAAACTACGAGTGTACATTCTACACATGCCGTGGGAACTTAGGGAATAAGATGCTCTTCTAAGCACCAAAAGAAATACTTGTCTATCCACCTAAGCGTGACAAGAAACAAAACAAAAAGAAAAGTGTACTTCCTTGGAGCAAGGACCATAGTGTACTCTCGGGTTCTTCATCATCAAGAGGTCAAAGTGGAATCAAGACCTCACCTTCTTCGGGCCAAGCATCATCATGAGGTGTTCTCCTCATCAATCCGCAAGGCACATTAACTTCCCCTTCTTCCACCACCCTCTCGGGTTCACCATCATCACCATCATCCTCTTGAGGGGTTCCTTCACTAACATCATTTTTGGTCACTTTATCCCCAACAAAATAAGGATCACCCTCCACTAGTACAATGTTCCTTCGGTTTGGGCACTCGCTAGCTTTGTGACCCCAATCTTGAAATTTAAAACAAACGATACCCTTAGGATTAGGAGTGGAAGAATTAGTACCTTCAAGTCGTGGATACCTTTGGATTGTTTTATCAAATGGCTTCTTCTCTAAGGGCTTGTAGGACTTGTCCCACCCGAAGGTCTTCTTGGCATGATTGTTCCTTTTAACTTCAATGGTCGATTCTACAAGGTCCTCAATTAGGTCAAACTTGTGGACAACTAATTGAGAAACAACTTCATAGCACAAGCCACCCTTGAACCGAGCTAGGCAATGATTTGGAGGTTTGACTATGTCAAGACGTAGGATCAAGTTTCGAAACTCATCATAATACTCCTCCACACTTCTATCTCCTTGCCTCAAGTTGTAGAGCTTTGTTAGTTGCTTTTGTTTGTACCTTTTCGTGACATATCTCTCCCTCATAAGAGCTTTCAATTCATCCCAATCCGGAAGGTCAAGATTGTCATTCCTTGCCCGTTGCAACCGCTTTGTCTCCCACCAAGTAGATGCATAACCTTCAAATTGAGCAATGGCATGTGCGGCTTTCTTTTGGGAAGTTAACTCGTTGAGTTGGAAAATCCGATTACATTGTAACTCCCAATCAAGATAGAGAGATGGATCACTAGTCCCTTTGAAAGAAAGAAGAGTGATCTTAATGGAATTTAGGCCCGTGTCTCTACCCACATTGCCTCTTTGGTCCACTAGACCTTCTTGAACAAGAGGTCAGTGTCCCAAGTTGCCCCTACCATGAGGAGCCGGTCCAACTCTTCCCCCTCGGCCTCTATGTCCCCCGCCATAAGCTCTTCTTCTAGTGCGCACAAATTCCGCAAAGAGAGTTGCTTCATCTAACCCCTCACCTCCATAAAGACCCTCACCTTCCACATCATCAATTTGGATTGGTTGGTTTTGGTTTAGTGGTGCTCTCGGCATATCAAGGGGGTCTCGGATTTGGGAAGCTTCTTGATGGACTTGACTTCATTTTTTTGGATAAGTAGGGACTTGGTGAATGGTTTCATGGGTTGGTCTAGGTGGATTGAGCAATTGGGGAAATGTATCCGCGGCGGTAGCATGTCCACTAGTCGAGGCGTGGCAGTGTTTCGGACTTGAATGGTTGGAATCTAAACGAACTTCTAATGTATCCATTCTCCTTGAAAAGGAACCCTCTATCCCGTCCATCCTTTCCTCCATCCTCTCCATTCGACCACTAAGATCATGTTTCACGCTCATTATGGCCGCCAATAAAGCATCCATGGTTACCTCTCTCGAGGCTCTTGGACTACCTTCACCCGAAGCCATCGTACCAAATAAGAAATACTAAATAAAACACAAACAATAACAAGTTAAGGTTAGCAAAAATCACCCTCACTAACTCTCAAGCTCACACTTTTTCAAGTATCACTCAATTGGTCTCACAAGTGTTGGTACACCATTTTTACTCCAATGAAGTTACTTGGTCCCACTAGTGACTTAAGGTCGGAATGGATTTTTGTTTGCAACGACTCAAAATAAATTTGTACGTACTTGAGTCAAAATGCTACAACGAGTTTTCGAAAAGATAAAAGCACACAAAGAAACGTAGACACGAATAAACGAACCCAAAACTAATTTACAACCTAGTAGACAATTACTAGTTTGTTAATTAGCAATAGAATCAACAAAATGCAACTAAGAAACAAAGATTAGAAACTAAGAAATCAAAAAATTCGAGCTTACTTATGTTGCGTGAACAGTAAAACGTGATGACGTGGCAGCTATGTAATTGGTCACGGTCTCACACAATTTTTTTTTTTTAATCACCAATTTGAAGCTTTTGTCTTGATACAATTTGGAATGGATGAGAGTTTTTCTTTTGATGGAAAAATTCAAGTCTTAGAAACTTTTTCAAATTCCAACTCAAAAAGTGAGACTTGACTTTACTATTCCCACAAAACAAGGTCCTTGAAATATGGAAAAGTGGTTGACAAGTCTTTGAAGTGATGTGTTCAAGTCTCTTCACCAACAACTTTTCAACTTTATCTTACACCTTTTTTGGATCTATGTTATACTTTATATTGATTAAGAGATGTCAAGATGTGAAGAACAACAAGATCTCAACAACAATTTCTCAAGAACACCACCAACATTCACCCCCAAGTCCACAACAATTGCAACACACGGCCAAGATCAACAATATCAACACACGACCAACTTCCAATTTACATCAACAAGGTCAACAACATAAGCTCAAACCTTTAGATTTAGACACTTTAGTGTTGGTGCGAAAGAAACCAACACTAGAAACAATCTAAACAAACAAAAGACTACAAGATCTAGCCACAAAGAAACATGTCGCGGCCAAGAACAACTTCTACACTATTTTTTTTTTTTGTATTTTTAAGCTAGCTAGCCCAAGATTGATCTTGTGAAAACAAAATCAAGCCATGCTTTGATACCAAATGATACAAGATCGATAAAGGAGACACAAAACACACACCAAAACAGTCCATGATTTGAAGAACCAAGGACCCCTTTTTGTGACCTCTCTCGGATTCACTACACAATAACAATACAAGCACGATAACAAGAAGATTCTAAGGTGTTCAACACCTATAATCAGCGAGCCACAAACTAAGATTACAACACAATAACAAGAACAAAAATGACACAACAAGGTCTCGGGTTTGGACACCCAAAATCGAGAATGAACACAACAATAATAAGATAGAATGATAGATAACTTGACACACAATGCACAAACATTATGAACCAAAGTGTATATTGAACACTAAGACCCAAGAATTCATACAAATAACATCAAGTTCTTACGGTGACCTCAAGGGAACGGAATCCCCAAGCAACCAACGTTTCAAAACAAGCAACCAACACAAGCGATTCCACACTTGTCACAAGTGATATCCACACTTGTATGAACACTCTCAAAGAGCTCTCAAAATATCATCTAAGTTATGAGAAAATGACCTAATATGTTCTATTTATAGCCTAGGTTACAACTTAGTACAAAATGACTAAAATGCCCTTAATGAGCCAACACTCCAAAGCTTGTTCCATTAGTTGGCCAGTCACCCGAGCACGAGTTCTTTACGTATTGATCCATAATCACGATCGTACTCGTATCAACAAACCAACCACAGATTTTGAGCATGAATGCTCATTCACCTCATTCAATCAGAGTGATCACCACTGCTGTCGATGAATGTTCCCCCTATCACTATGCACCTTGCTTCCCTTTGTCAATATATCATGCAACATAGGGACCTAGTCCCTTGTTGTTCATTGACATCAAAAACTCAACTCATTCACTATGTTTCAATCTTTGTCAATATACCTGCACTTATCAATGTTCCCCCGGTCACATGCACCAACTTTCCCCCTATGAATAAGCTATCATGCTATTTCAAAACATATGCCTCCATCTGCATTTCAACAAATCATGCAACACACACACCTAGTCCTTACCACATGAATTTAGTATTCCCCTTTTGGCATCATTGAAAAGTGGTAATAGTTAACTAAGGATAAAATAAACACAAGTTAGTTAACTCATGGTCACTGGAGCAACACTAACATGAAGAAAAACTTTAAATGTAAAGAAGAAGACACAAATGAAACACACAAGCAAAGTATTCATTGATTGTTAAGAGAGATCGGTACCATTACATACTAAAATAAACATAAAAATTCTGATTCATCAAAAGCTACACTAGGAATAAGAACTAAAAACTGACAGACAGGGATGACAAAGTGACACAGGGATGACAAGACTTAGGTAGAGGGAGGCTTAGGGGAGAAGGACTTGATTAACATCTCTATTCTAGAACTCTCCGCAGCATGGGCATTTATCAATTGCTTAGTGAGGTTTTTAACTTCGGCATTTAGACCATGAACCTCCTGAGTGAGTTCTGCAACCTTGATCTGAAGCTTTGCATTTTCTGCTGCAAGTTCTTCTGTGCCACCAGGTCCCTCTAAGGATAACTTTTGATTCTGCATCTTCAAGTGCACTATCTCAGCATCCTTTGCAGCCAACTTAATCCTCATTTCCTCCATTTCCTTGCTTAGATTCTCCTGGGCAGCTAATAGCTCTAACACTTGGGGCACAGTTCCCACTTTTCCTTCTATGCATTCATTTTCCACTAATGTTGTCAGACTAAACTTTTGTTTGACTATTCCAGGTGTTCCCTTAGTCCCTATCACTCCAAAGTGATACTTTGTTCAAGAAGTACCCATACGGCATCCCATGTCTTCCTTCCTTCTCAACAATCACTTTATTCATGTGCTCTATCATAAGAGCAGGCAAACTTATCAGCTCAAACTCTTTATCAGAAACAGATCAACAGCAGATGCAATGGTCCTTTTCTTTGACCTAGGCAAAAGGACCTTATTCACAAATTCAAAACACTAATTGGAACTCAATTGTGAGAAATTTCTTTCTCACTCCAGCTATTGATGTTCCTCCTACCTTAGAAACATTTGTTATGAACTCAATTAAGGCTTGTTGTTTTACAACAGTCCTCATCCCTATAATAGGCACATCTAGGATTTTTCCTAGTGACTTTTCATCCAGTTTGATTTGTTTTCCTTGCACTTTTGCAGTCAAGCTTAACCCATCATCTGATAACTCCATTGTATAATAAAATTCTCTTACTTCCTCTTCAAAAACCATGGGAGCTGGTTCCTCCAAGAGGTGTAACCATCTTAGGTGTTTGACGTATTCCACCAATTCAACCATGCTAGGTTTCTCATAAATCCTAGGATCAAATACCCTCTCAGACAACACTTTGTGTTTTCAAAATCTCATTCCTTTGTTCTCTAGACCCAACCTTCTTTCTTCCTCCTTTCTTCTTCTTTTGAAATCACTACTTGGTTCCTCCTTTTCAACAACTTTTCTCTTCTTGGGACCAGGTCCCTCAGAGACTTTCTTCTTTTCCACAGCAATATGTTTCTGCTTCATTCCTACAGACTACCAAAATTGAAAGGAAGGACTTGGTCCTCCCAGCAACATGAACATCTTTCCTTATTTTCTCAGTTGCAGCAGCAATATCAGGATCAATGTCCTTACCCTCTCCAACCTCTACAACTTTGACATTCTTCTTCTCCTCCACAATAGCAACTTTCTTAAGTTTTCTACTCTTAGTGGTCGAAGACTTGCTTGCCTTCATTGCATCCACCAACTTCTTTTCAGATCCCCAAGTAGAATAGGATCTAACAACTTTTACACAAGAATCAATCACTTTCTCCTTGCCTTTACTGCCCCTCGGTTTCTGCACAAGCCACCTAAGAGGTGGTTCATCCTCATCCTCCTCATTTGGAGGTAGCGCACTTTCTCCATCCTGTCACATTAGCCTTTTCACTTACTGTTTGCTCTTCTCACTAATGGAGCTTTCCTTGGGATCATATGCAAGCAGAAGCAAATTTTCAGCTACCCAATTTTCACTGCTGGAAAGATCGAACTTCTTCACAGGTATTTCATCATCACACAGTTGGGAAAAGATTGGGTTTGACTCTGAGGGAGTGGGAGAACCAGGTTCTTGTACGGTTTCTGTGACTTCAGACTTTTCTGATTCTTCAGAAGAAACAGGGATTTGAAAATTCTCAGGTAATTTTGGTTCTTTTGAGGAAAGAGGAACTTCGGATTGAGACCTTTCTTATTCAATCAGTGAACCAAAACCCTGATTTAAATCTACCTCTATGGCTGATTGAGCAAGGTTTTCAATGGAAGCTGGAGTTTCGACAGGAACAAGTTCACTTAGGGGTTCTGGAATTTTTGGAGAAGTTTCAGTAGGTGGAGTTACCACGAGTTCTTGTTGATGACTTAAGGAGATGTCTTCTATGGTATTGGATGTTAAAGGATCAGAAGGTTTGATTTGGGATTGTTCTGATTGATTTTCTGGAGCTTTATCGACTTCATGATCTTTAACGGGGGTTGAGGAAGAGGGAATGTCTGACATTTCAAGATTTTGTGAGAAAGAGAAAAGGATCAATTTAATTCAAAGAGAAGGACAATTTGAAAAAATGATTGAGTTAGTTTTTGGAAGAGAATAAACGGAGATAAATTTGGTTTAGTGGTTTAAGTGAGGTGACCGTTGTTAAAAATGTGCCTTTTTGAAATGACGCGTCTGACTTTAATTGGTGCGTCTCTTCACATAGCATATGAAATGACAACTTTTGTTCAGATAAGAAAAGACGTGTGGCTTTTTAGACAGAATTTTATGATTATTAAAGCACATTGTTTGGTACTAACCTTGAGAGATGGGACCAGGTCCTCTCTTTCTTGAGAGAATCCTTAATTTTGTGCAAGTCACATTTGTCCTCTTCCAAAGTTGTTCCCACGGGTGTCCACCTGCAAAGGTATGGTACTGAGCTAGACCAATTTGTACCTACTTTACCAAGGATACCTGTCTCTTGATCATAGCCAATTTTAGGAAGAAAAAACCGATTCATTTAGTAGCCCAAGTTGATTTGATCAATTCCAGCCTCAACTTGTTTGTTTCAGTACACCACTTTATATCAGAAATTGTTCTGAAAATAGGTCTGGGAACCAGGTCCCGAACTTAACATCCTTCGAATTGCCAAGCTTCCTTCTGTATTCCATTGAACCAGGCAACATCTTTCAGAATTCTTTCACATTTTTGGGCTCACTTTGGGATAAGAATGCTGAGAAAATCGTGGAATTTCCGACTTAAGCTCTTGTTTGGACTCCTGTCTCCAAAGGTGAAGTTAGATTGTCAAAGGGGTGAGAAGATCTGTGCCTCCACTTTGACCTTCTGAGATGGGTTTTACAGGGACTAGGTACTTGAAGAATCTTGACTGGTGCCCTTATTGATATTCTTTCAGCTGGAGCAGGGATTTGTAATTGAGATCTGGATCACCATTACTTTCATCATTTTCTTTAATGTCAGAATCTTCCTCATCATGAATTTACCAACTTCCATGACTCATCAAAGATCACATGCACACTTCCTTCAACACAGAGTTCTTTTTGTTGAATACTCTGTATGCTTAGCTTGTTGAGGTATAGCCCATAATTACAGCTTCATTTGAGTTTGTTAGGCAAAAATAACCAGAGTCTCATAAATTTCATCCTTGATTTTCAGGGGATATTTTTCGGATGAACCTGGAGAAATCATCATAATGAGAAGCACACTCCTTTTCTCCTCTACTTTGGACTTGTCGTCTGGAATTTCAGCTTTGGCATTCCAAGGAACAGGTCCTTCGAAATCAACTGTTTCAGCAAAGAGAAACTTACATATCCCAGCATATTTTTGTTCTTCTCAACTTGAGAATAACTCTTCCAGACTTCAAGTTTGACACATTACTTCCATCATATGACAATTTAACCTGATTGCCTTTTCAAGATGAGACACCTCCACCTATAGGTGTCTTGAGAGAGAGAGTACCGTCAGACCTTCCAGTCATATGCTTTGAACATCCATTATCAATGGACCTGTTCTGACTGCAATCCCTTTCTTCCACCTGCAAACAAAGTCACTTGTTAGATTTGGGAACCCACTTGAGTTTGAGTTCCCAGTAGGAAGAAAAACGTGTGATCAAATCTTTCTTGGCCCATCTAGGTAATGAGAGCTTCTTGATATTCTTCAAAGGTTTGGAACCCTTAGGATAGGTATTCCCTTGCTGGATATATCTCACACTGTTCATTCTTACTCTAATCCAGCTTTACAGTTTTCCTTCATGTGACCATCTCTTCCACAATGAGTGCATAGAGGTTTGTGGACTTTGTTTGGCATCTTGAGCAACCTTACCTTGGGACCAAGTGATTGAGTTTTGTACTAATACCCAAGGCTCTTACCATTTCTAACACCTTGACTAGTTAAATTAGAAAGGATTTGTGAGGATGTGGTCCATTGTAGAGATTTATTGAGTTTTTCTCTTAGACGGACTAGGTCCCTTTCTAACTGTTCATTCTTATGAAGTGCAGTCATAAGATGCTTTTGAGAGTCCTTCAACTTTTCTTCAAGCTCAATTTGAAGCCTTAAGGCTTCTTTCTTCCTTTTACTATCAAAATTATTTACCTTCTCCAGTTGACACATTAACCTCAGATTTTCAGAATTCAACTTAGTAACCTGTTCCTCAGTTTCAGATATCTGGAGAGTTAAAGTAATTAATTCAAGCTCCTAATTCTCTACTTTCTCTTCTAGAGCATTTTTCTTTCCTTTATCATCATTATTATTTACTTTCTCCAGTTGACTCACTAGATTCAGATTTTCAGATTTCAACTTAGTAACCTGTTCCTAAGTTTCAGATACCTGGAGAGTTAAAGCAATTAATTCAAGCTCTTGACTTTCTACCTTTTCTTCTAGAGCATTTTTTTCAGCAGTCATTTCACACAGAATCAATAAGCACATTTGTAAGTTTCTTTATCTTTCTAGCAGAATAGTTATCTAAATTCTCCTTAACGTCAAAAAGAGTTACCTCACTTTCTTCTTCATCTTCAGTGTTGGCCATAAAGCAAATAAGGAATCATAGATAACCTCATTATCTTCCACAGCTAGCTTGGACACATCTGCAGTCTTCTCAGCTTCATCAGATTCACTAGAGGAATCTCCCCATACTGCTAAGGCCTGCTTCACTGCATAATTAGCTGCAACCTTCCTTCTTGATTTTGCAGGGACCTGGTCCCTGTTCTTTACTTTGTCACCTCCAGTCTTGAGATATTCTTGGTAATCCATTTTGTGCATTGGACAGTCCTTAATGAAATGCTAAGGACTTCCACATTTGTGACAAACTTCAACAGTGCCTCCCTTTTCATTGTTACTTCCTCTTTTTTGAAACTGACCTCTTTCTTCATTGCTCTAACAATTCTTTTTGCCAAATAGGCAACATCAGTGTCTTCTTCACTTGAATATGACTTAGAAGCCTTTAATGCCAAAGATTTTTCTCTTTTTACTTCCTTCTTCTCTTGCCCCTGCTGTTTCTTGAGTTCATGTGTCTTCAGATTGCTAATAAGTTCATCCATAGTGAGAGTTTTTAGGTTCCTTGCCTCAGTGATAACATCCACTTTGTTTTCCTAGAATTTAGGTAGAACCCCCAGAATTTTTCTCACCTGTTTGTACAAAGGAATTACTTCTCCTAAGCAGTGCAACTCATTGGTGATTGAAGTGAATCTGGTATGCATCTCTTGGATAGTTTCTTTTTTTTTTTCATGGTGAAGCTTTCATACTGAGTAGTCAGCATATCAACTTTTGAATCCTTCACATCAGTGGTTCCTTCATGAGCAGTCTTCAAGCAATCCTAGATTTCCTTAGCATTTTCACAGGCAGAAATCCTGTTGTATTCATCAGGTCTTATGCCACAAACTAGCAGTTTCTTGGCCTTGTAATTGTTCTCAACTTTCTTTCTATCTTCATCGCCATACTCTCTCCTGCTTTTAACAATCATTCTAGTTATTTCTCCTTCTTTGACCTCTTTAACAGACACATGAGGACCATCAAGTATTACGTCCATCAGCTCATTGTCTTCAGCCATAATAAAGTCATACATCCTAGTTTTCCACCACCCATAGTACTGCCTATTAAAGCGGGGTGGTCTAGTGGTAGATTGTCCTTCTTCAAGGTTAGGTGGAGCAGCCCTGTAACACCCCAACTTAGGATAAGGAGTCCACATC
Organism: Capsicum pubescens; assembly: GCA_030864215.1. NCBI lineage: Eukaryota > Viridiplantae > Streptophyta > Magnoliopsida > Solanales > Solanaceae > Capsicum > Capsicum pubescens. The sequence goes on from CM061538.1 coordinate 254,906,378, forward strand.
GGCAAAACACAAGAGGGACGTTGGGTATATAAGTAAGCAAGTCTTACTCCCTAGTGACGCATTTTAAAGCCGTGCGGGCCTCCGCCCAAGGCGGACAATATCACTAGTGGGTTGGGGAGCTCAAGGGTCTCTCGGGCCTTGATGGTTCGGGATGCCCGTCGCGGCCAGGGCCCCGGCTCGGGTCGTGACAAGCCATGATTAACAAAACACTGGGTATGAACCTTTTAGAGTGTCCTCGCTCTGATACCAATTGTTGGAACATGGGGGGTTGCACCACAATGAGAGGGACCAGGTCCCCTAGAGTCAATCACAGACAATCAAATAGTAAAGCAGTAGAAAATAAAAACTTTGCTCAAAAATAAACAACACAAAGATTTAACAAGAAAACTTCTTTGCTCAAGGGAGGAAAAACTACGTCTTGCCCTCACAAGCACTCAACAGTCCATTATAATCAACCTCTTCATTACAGACTCAATTCGAGCCTAACTCTAGGCTCCACCTGCTTGTAATAACTCTACTACAAGCCTACCTTGACAACTCTGCCAAGAACTCACATCAATACTGATTAACTCTAACCAATATTGAACTCAGGTAACTCTACCTAAGCACGCTTAAGAAAGCAAGGAAACCTCATTACTCTGTAACATGAGTAATTCTATTACAAATCAAGACTCAATTCAAGAACACTCACTCTTTCAGTACATACAGAAATCAAGAACTTGAGCAATACGTGAGCAATGTAGCAAAGTTGAGTTTTTCGCCTCTTTCTCACTCCTTTTTGTAATTTGCAAAAAACTCACCAATTGAAAAGCAATCTTTTCCTTTTATAGTGGAATAATGATTAGGGTAGAAATCTGATTAGGCCAGGTGTCTTGATGGGTACAAGCTCACCTGCGCAGTTTGTTACACTAGAAGATAAAACTGTGCAGGACAGTGACAGCTGTACTGGTCTCATGAAGACCTAGGGACCTGGTCCCTTGTTGTCAGTTGCTCACCATCATAACAAGATATAGCAATCCGAAGACCCAGGGACCTGGTCCCTTATTATTAGCTGATCATCATCAAAACAAGATATAGCAAGCAGTCTGTGAAATACAGGTGTTTGCACCACTTGTACTATTGGAAAGATGGAAATGTTGTTATGAAATTAGATAATATGGTGGACATGCTAAACTGCTTAGGATTTTAATGTAATCAAGCCAACATTTTCTCTGTACTTTCACGGTATCAACTTGATACTGTTTCCATAAAATCTTTACCCTATAAAAAAAACTAGGTAGCATAGCACATAACTGCATGCTTTAGAAAAGACACATCTTTGCTAGATTTCCAAGCCTTGTCCTGAACGGACATTACAATCTGTCATCAGCATCATCTAAACCTAAAGTACATTGGTAACTAAGTCCTATAGTGGCTCCGTGAGATCCTATTATAGAATCAAATAACTTCTTGGACTTGGAGATATGGTCCTTTTGCCTCGTTCTAACATTCCATTTTCACATCAAATTAAGACATGCATCAACGCGGTGCTTTGCTTAAAAGTGTACTACAGCAGAAGGGAAAAAACACTAATGCAGGCACCCCAAAAAACTCATTGGCGCGGCTCTATGTTGCGGAGATTTGCAAACCCAAAGAATTCTAACAATTTGTAGACTCAGAAGTAGCTTCCTAGAGAGCAAGGTGATCAATCATGATAATATTGTTCAATTTCTCATTTAAAAGAGTGCAAGTACCAATTTTCACTAGGAAAGATGGATAGACTAGTGATAGACATCTCTATAACTGTTTAGGTCAAACTCAAACTTAGCGCAAAGAGTTAATTTTCTTTATAAGGATGTTTGTGTCAAGTCAATCCTTTCCTCTACAAGAACGAAACTGTAACACCCCATATTATTCTTGGTTTGTTTCAGCTCTTAGTAGCATGCATAGGAAGTTTAAGGCCTGAAAATTTTTCTAAGTGTTGGGGACTTGGTCATATTTTAAGCCTCTTAACTTCGACAATTTTAAATTTAATTTTCCCGACCCCAAGACGTAGATTTTTTAGTCAATTCATGTTTTGGGTGTAAGGGGCACGTCTCCGGGAAGTTTCAAATTTTTCGGACGAGGAATGGGATGTGTTTGGATTTTGATTCCAGCAGCTCATCGCGATAGGGACCGCGTCGCGGTGCCTATAGCGATAGAGCACCTACCGCATCGCGGTGAGTCACCAAAACGCAATTTAGTTACGGGTTTAAATGCCTGAGGGGCAATTACGTCCTTTCCAATTAATTCTATTCGTATAATCACGATAAATAACGTAGTTAGAGCAAGAAATTGCCCATTCTCTCCAAATTACTCTCAAAGCAAACCCTTCCCTCTTACCCCAAAGATCAAGAATTCAACCCTCTTAAGTTCAAGATTCTCAAGAAAAGTGTCAACATTAGGGTTTCACTCTTCAAACTAAGAACTTAAGGTATGTAGGACTACCCTAAACTCCATGGGCATAGATTTTATTATCTTACCAAGTTTAAAAATCTTTAATTATGTTCACAAGGAAGGGTTTTTGATATTGTTTCGAAAAGTATGTGTCATGGAATTGTTTTGATGAAAATATATGTTGTCCAGAACCATTTTTCATGGAGTTGAACTATAACTATGTATATATGTTTTCGTTTGTATTGTAAAGTTTGGTTAAGAGCATGAATGACAAAACTCCCTCTCCCATTATGATATCGTTGAATTAGAGTGTTGTGGGTTGTTTAAATGCACAAATTTTCTTAAAGGAAATAAGAGGGTGAATTCTTTTCTAATGATCATGGATTTGATACTGTTTATGATATGTTGAGATGGTGTTTTCGTATGGTAAACGTTCATTGTGTCAAATTAACAATTTCCATGGGTTTTGAGTAATGCAAATATGATATAGCCACCTTATGATTGTACTATTGAGCGGAGCGTGTTTTGATGTAAGCTCAAATGAAACTTTATAGCATAACTCTCTCTCACATGAAGTCTAAAAACTTTGGGTGGCCATTGACATAATGATAAGTGAAAAGGGCTACAAATATGTTATGATGTAATACGAATGACTTGCAAGTTTGGGTATGACGATACCCGGTGATAATGTGCCCTTAACAGAATAAGTTTTACATGGTTTGAAATTATGAAGCATGATTTTAAAGAACTAAAAATTGGGCTTAAGAGAGCTAGTTGGTTACCCGAAGAAGGCTTGAGTTTAGAAAATTCTTAGCCCAAAACCGTGGTTTGCCGATGCAGGACTTATGATATGTTATCCTACATGGGAGGATAATTAGGACATCTCACATGGGGGGATTCCTACGGTATGCTCACATGGGGGTATTACCAATCTTATGAACTCCAATTCTTGTGGAAAACTTGGATTGGGGACTTGGCCGCCGAGTCAAGGGCGGATTCCATATAACCCGTGGAATTACAGATTTGTAGGGTGTACCGACTAGCTCAGAAGAAAAATAGAAGAGTGAGTCAAGGCTGTTAAGAATTGTTTCGAAGTCACTAAAGCATGCCCATGTATTTTTACTTATATTATATTCATCGTTATTGTGAAATACTCTCATCTATACTGTATAAACACATGTTATTTTTGGGTTGTTTCACATATCAGTACATTTGTATTGACCCCCTATATTTCAGGATTTGAGGCTCAGTCCCGGGGTCCCGCTAAGCAGTTGATCATTGTCGAACAGTTGGAGTTGGAGTTGGTGAGCCGCCCTTATTCCGAAAGGCCTTGTTTCATATGATGTTTTCATTCAGTTTTAGTTCATGGTCCGACCGGGGGCCTTGTCCCGGTTTCAGATAGATGTTTTCAGTTTAATAAAGATTTCGCAGACTCGTATTAGATTATTTGGGTCTTATTGAACTTATGTTCGTACTGTTTAATTGAAATAATAAGATGACCATGTTTTCGGTTTGTTTTCCGTATTTTTATAATAGATGAATTATGCATATGATTGCCAGTTGAAGAGGGCTCTCGGACCTTCATTGTTCGGGAAGCTCGTCGCGGCCAGGGTCTTGGTTCGGGTCGTAAAAAACTTGATATCAGAGCACGGTTCATGGTCACAGGGTGTCTGCGAAGTCGCGTCGGGTAGAGTCCTGTTTATGGGTGTGTAGCGCGCCACACTTATAAGGAGGAAGCTACTAGGCGTTCAGGAATGTCTCTTTTTCTTCATGATCTAGTTCGTGCTAGAGTCTAAATGTACTCTAATCAATGATTTCCTATATTTCAGAGATTGATCATGCCTCCCCGTAGATCCAACGAACAGAATGCCCGTGTCGACGATGTCCGCCCTACTTATGGGATGCGGACCCGAAATAGAGCTCGTACTCCAGAATTTGTTTCTACTCCAGGAGTTCTTCCAGTCCAAACTAGTCCACCTCAAGCTCCTCGGTCTAGTGCCAACCGTACCTAGCCTCCTCAGAGAAAAGTCTCTAATGCTGAGTTCCGACAGTTCATCCATATGATTGCTCAGCTTGTGGACCCTCAGACACGAGTCTGAAGATGTGGGTTTTGTGTCTGGTTCGTCTAGTTCGTCTGAACTTACTCGGGTTGGGCAATTCATGAGGCTAAACCCACCCACCTTTACTGGCACAGAGGTTGAGGAAGACCCCCAAGGGTTCATTGATGAAATGAAGAAAATTTTTAGAGTTAGGCATGCTAATGAAGTTGAAGGGGTTAAGTTGGCAGCCTATCAGTTGAAGGACGTAGAAAACTACTGGTATAATGAGTGGGAAGATTTGAAAGATAGTGATGCTGAACCTTTTGTGTGGGGTGAGTTTGTAGAAGCTTTCCTGGACCGTTTCTTTCCCCAGGAACTGAGGGAGGCAAAGGTTAAAGAATTCGTGAATCTAAAACATAGAAAGATGAGTATTAAAGAGTATGCATTGAAGTTCACCAAGCTGTCTCTTATGCTCCAGAGTTAGTGGGCAACATGAGGGCTCGCATGAGGAAGTTTGCATCTGGTCTCTCGAATGATTTGGTGCTGGAATGTAAGGGAGCAATGCTGAACAGGGACATGGATTTCTCCAGGTTATCGGTGCATATGCAGCAAGTAGAAGAGAAGGAGAAGAGGTTGGTTGAGGTGAGGGAGAAGGAAAGGCAAACAAAGAGAGCTAGATTCGTAGATCAGAATGTCAGTCAGCAGCAAGGTGGCAGGTCGGACCAGAGGTGGTCCAAGAAGAAATTTTGGAGCAATGCTCAGTCTTCAGCAAGTGCACCTGCTCCCAGGCCTTCGGGTGAGCAGCGGTTCTAGTCGGGAGATAGGTCTAGAGCTCAGGGTACTCAGTCCCAGAGGAGTGTGACTCAGCCTTTTAGGTCACACCCTCGCTGTGGCAATTGTGGAAAGAATCACCCAGGGAGGTGTTTTTTCAGTGATAAAGTGTGTTATGTATGTGATCAGCCTGGCCATCTTCAGAGGGACTGCCCCTCAGCTTGAGGGGATGTTGAAGGTGTGAAGTCCCAAGCAAATTCCACAGCCCCTCCACCTAAGGGTGTCGTTTCTTCTACTGGAGGTGGTCGCAACAGGTTATATGCCTTATCTAACCGCAAGGATGCAGAGACTTCGCCAGATGTTGTTACGGGTATGTTATAGATATTCTCCCGTGATGTGTATGCATTACTTGATCCCAGGTCCACCTTGTCTGGCAGTTAGTTTTGGTTTTGAACCTGAAAATATTCCGGAACCCTTTTCTGTTTCCACTCTTGTTGGCGATTCTATTGTGGCTAAGAGAGTTTATAGAAATTGTGTGGTGTCCATTTGTCATCATGATACTGTGGTTGATCTTGTTGAACTAGAAATGATTGATTTTGATGCTATACTGGGAATGGATTGGCTCAATTCACGCTATGCTACATTACACTATAGGACCAGAAAGGTCACCTTCTCTTTTCCAAATGAGCCAATGATAGAATGGGAGGGATATTCTCTGGTACCTAGGGGGAAATTCATATCTTATCTTAAAGCCCATAAGCTTATGTCAAAGAGTTATCTATACCATCTTGTTCGGGTCAAAGATTCTAGCACCGAAAGTCCTTCCCTTCAGTCTGTTCCCATAGTTAATGAATTCTCGAAAGTTTTTCCAGATGACTTTCCTGGGGTATCACCAGATAGGGAGATAGATTTTGGCATCAATTTGTTGCCGGACACCCGTCCTATTTCTATTCTGCCATACAGAATGGCTCCTGCAGAATTGGAAGAGTTGAAAGAACAATTAAAAGACCTTCTTGACAAAGGCTTTATTCGTCCTAGTGTCTCTCCCTGGGGTGCTCCTGTACTCTTTGTGCGTAAGAAAGACGACTCCCTCCATATGTGTATAGATTACCGTCAGCTGAACACAGTTACAGTAAAGAATAAATACCCTCTTCCCAGAATCGATAATCTTTTTTACCAACTTTAGAGTGCCAAATGTTTCTCTAAAATAGACCTTCAATCGGGGTATCATCAGTTGAAAGTTAGGGAGGATGATATTCCCAAAACAGCTTTCCGAACCGGCTGCGATCACTATGAATTCCTAATTATGTCCTTCAGGCTAACTAATGCCCCTGCAGCTTTCATGAACCTAATGAATAGGGTGTTTCGTCAGTTTTTAGATCTGTTCATCATAGTCTTCATCGACGATATCTTGATTTATTCTAAGAGTGAGGAGGAGCATGCAAATCACCTACGAATCGTTCTTCAAACCCTTAAGGATCATAAATTGTATGCAAAGATTTTGGCTTAGTGCTATTGCTTTCTTGGGGCACATTGTTTCTAATGAGGGAATTAAGGTTGACCCCCAAAAGGTTGAGGCAGTGAGGAATGGCCCAGACCCACGACTCCAACCGACATTCGGAGCTTCTTGGGTTTGGCAGGCTATTACAGAAGATTTGTAGAGAGTTTTTCATCCATAGTTGCTCCACTTACTAGATTGACTCAGAAAAAGGTGAAATTCTTATGGTTTGACTCCTGTAAGAATAGTTTTGAGAAACTGAAAGACAAGTTGACTACCGCGCCAGTTTTGACTCTACTTGAGGGTACAACGGGCTTTGTTGTGTATTGTGATGCGTCCCGGGTGGGACTTTGGTGTGTACTTATGCAGCATAGTAAGGTGGTGGCTTACGCATCTAGACAACTGAAGGTGCATGAAAAGAATTATCCCACCCATGATTTAGAATTAGCGGTTGTGGTGTTCGCACTAAAAATTTGGCGACATTATCTTTTACGGGGTGTATGTTGACATATTTACTGATCACAAAAGTTTGCAGTATGTTTTCACGTAGAAAGAACTAAATCTCAGGCAGAGGCGGTGGCTGGAATTGTTGAAGGATTGTGATATGAGCTTGCATTATCATTCGGACAAGGCCAATGTGGTGGTCGATGCCCTTAGCAGATTATCAATGGGCAGTCTTTCTCATATGGGGGAAGGAAAGAGGAATATGGTGAAAGATATTCACCGGCTTGCAAATTTGGGAGTTCGACTCCTGGATTCCGAAAATGGAGGAGTGTTCGTGCACGAGGTAGCTAAATCCTCTCTATGTGCAGAAGTTAAGGAAAAGCAGGCCAAAGACCCCATCTTGATGCAAATTAAAGAAGATGTTGGTCGCAGAAGGTATTGGCGTTTGAAATTGGGGGTGATGGGATTTTGAGGTATCAAGGCAGGCTATGTGTGATGAATGTAGACAGGCTGCGAGAAAGAATTCTTGATGAAGCTTACACTTCCAGGTATGTTGTTCACCCTAGCTCTACTAAGATGTACCATGATCTTAAGGCGATTTACTGGTGGAATAATATGAAAAGAGATGTTGCTAACTTGGTGTCTAAGTGTTTGAATTGTCAACAAGTTAAAGTGGAACATTTGAGACCAGGTGGCACTTCCCAAGAAATAGCTTTGCCAATGTGGTGGAAGTGGGAAATGATCAATATGGACTTCATTACAGGGCTTCCAAGATCCCGAAACCAATATGACTCCATTTGAGTGATTGTAGACAGGATGACTAAGTCTGCCTATTTTCTTCCATTTTCTTCCAGTGCGGACAAATTATTTGGGGGATGACTATGCTAAGCTGTACATTCGAGAAATAGTCCGGTTGCATAGGGCTACTGTGTCTATATTCAATCGAGGTACACAGTTTTCTTCTTAGTTTTGGAGGTCTTTTCAGAGGGGTTTAGGTACCCAAACAGATGGGCAAGCAGAACGCACCATCCAGACCTTAGAAGATATGTTGAGGGCTTGCGTGATTGACTTTAAGGGTGGTTGGGTGGATCACTTGCCATTGATAGAATTCGCCTATAATAATAGCTATCACTCCAGCATACAAATGGCTCCTTTTGAGGCCCTTTATGGAAGGAGATGTAGATCTCCGATTGGGTGGTATGAAGTGGGTGAAATCCAGTTGTTTGGGCCGGGCCTTGTTCATCAGGCGATGGAGAAAGTGAAAATCATTAGGGAGCGACTTAAGACAGCTCAGAGCCGCCAAAAGTCCTATACCGATGTTAGAAGAAGGGAGTTGGAATTTGAGGTTGATGATTGGGTATTTCTAAAAGTCTCCCCTATGAAAGGAGTCATGCGATTTGGAAAGAAAGGGAAGCTTAGTCCTCGTTACATAGGCCCATATCAGACTATAAGAAGGATTGGTAGAGTTGCTTATGAATTAGATTTACCTGCGAGTCTGGCTTCTGTACATCCTGTCTTTCATGTATCGATGTCGAAGAAATATATTAGAGATCATTCCCTTGTGTTGCCTGTGGAAGAAATCAATGTAAAGGACTCATTGTCATACGAAGAAGAACCCATTGCTATTTTAGACCGTCAAGTTCGGAAGTTGAGAAATAAGGAGATAGCCTCGGTCAAGGTGTTGTGGAGGAATCAAAAAGCTGAGGAAGCTACTTGGGAGTCGGAGAATGACATGCGTACGAGATACTCGAATCTCTTTGAAACCATGGATGATGATATGGAATGTACGAATCTTATACTCTTTTCTTTCCATTTAGTGCTTGAAATCATGCTTGTTGTGTCCCGGGTCATCATTCGGGGACGAATGATCCCAAGGGGGATAATGAAACACCCCGTATTATTCTTGGCTTGTTTCAGCTCTTAGTAGCATGCATAGGAAGTTTAAGGCCTGAAAAGTTTTCTAAGTATTGGGGACTTAGTCATATATTAAGCCTCTTAACTTCGATGATTTTAAATTTGGTTTTCCCGACCCCGAGACGTAGATTTTTTAGTCAATTCATGTTCTGGGGTGTACGGGGCATGCCTTGGGGAAGTTTCGGATTTTTCGGACAGGGAATGGGACGCGTTTGGATTTTGATTCCAGCAGCTCATCGCGATAGGGACCGCGTCGTGGTGCCTATAGCGATGGAGCACCTACCGCGTCGCGGTGAGCCACCAAAACGCAATTCAGTTGCGGGTTTAAATGCCTGAGGGGCAATTACATCCTTTCCCATTAATTTTATTCGTCTAATCACGATTAATAACGTAGTTAGAGCACGAAATTGCCAATTCTCTCCAAATTACTCTCTAAGCAAACCCTTCCCTCTTACCCCAAAGATCAAGAATTCAACCCTCTTAAGTTCAAGATTCTCAAGAAAAGTGTCAAGATTAGGGTTTCACTCTTCAAACTAAGAACCTAAGGTATGTGGGACTACCCTAAACTCCATGGGCATAGATTTTATTATCTTACCAAGTTTAAAAATCTTTAATTATGTTCACAAGGAAGGGTTTTTGATATTTTTTCGAAAAGTATGTGTCATGGAATTGTTTTGATGAAAATATATGTTGTCCAGAACCATTTTTCATGGAGTTGAACTATAACTATGTATATATGTTTTCGTTTGTATTGTAAAGTTTGGTTGAGAGCATGAATGACAAAACTCCCTCTCCCATTATGATATCGTTGAATTAGAGTGTTGTGGGTTGTTTAAATGCACAAATTTTCTTAAAGGAAATAAGAGGGTGAATTCTTTTCTAATGATCATGGATTTGATACTGTTTATGATATGTTGAGATGGTGTTTTCGTATGGTAAACATTCATTGTGTCAAATTAACAATTTCCATGGGTTTTGAGTAATGCAAATATGATATAGCCACCTTATGATTGTACTATTGAGCGGAGCGTGTTTTGATGTAAGCTCAAATGAAACTTTATAGCATAACTCTCTCTCACATGAAGTCTAAAAACTTTGGGTGGCCATTGACATAATGATAAGTGAAAAGGGCTACAAATATGATATGATGTAATACGAATGACTTGCAAGTCTGGGTATGACGATACCCGGTGATAATGTGCCCTTAACAGAATAAGTTTTGTATGGTTTGAAATTATGAAGCATGGTTTTAAAGAACTAAAAATTGGGCTTAAGAGAGCTAGCTGGTTACCCGAAGAAGGCTTGAGTTTAGAAAATTCTTAGCCCGAAACCGTGGTTTGCCAATGCAGGACTTATGATATGTTATCCTACATGGGAGGATAATTAGGACATCTCACATGGGGGGATTCCTACGGTATGCTCACATGGGGGTATTACCAATCTTATGAACTCCAATTCTTGTGGCAAACTTGGATTGGGGGCTTGGCCGCCGAGTCAAGAGCAGATTCCATATAACCTGTGGAATTACAGATTTGCAGGGTGTACCGACTAGCTCAGAAGAAAAATAGAAGAGTGAGTCAAGGCTGTCAAGAATTGTTTCGAAATCACTAAAGTACGCCCATGTATTTTTACTTATATTATGTTCATCATTATTGTGAAATGCTCTCATCTATACTGTATAAACACATGTTATTTTTGGGTTGTTTCACATATCAGTACATTTGTATTGACCCCCCATATTTCAGGATCTGAGGCTCTATCCCGGGGTCCCGCTAAACAGTAGATCGTTATCGAACAGTTGGAGTTGGAGTTGGTGAGCCGCCCTTATTCCGGAAGGCCTTGTTTCATATGATGTTTTCATTCAGTTTTAGTTCATGGTCCGACCGAGGGCCTTGTCCCGGTTTCAGACAGATGTTGTTTTTGGTTTAATAGAGATTTCGCAGACTCGTATTAGATGATTTGGTCTTATTGAACTTATGTTCGTACTGTTTAATTGAAATAATAAGATGACCATGTTTTCGGTTTATTTTCCGCATTTTTATAATAGATGAATTATGCATATGATTGTCAGTTGAAGAGGGCTCTCGGGCCTTCATGGTTCAGGATGCTCATCGCGACAGGGCCTTGGTTCGGGTCGTGACAGAAACACTAAGAACATGCGTTCAAACTGACTCAGAAAGACAACAACTTGATACCTGGCACAATTAATAACTCAGTTGACTAATGACTTCCACGGTACAATTAGCTAGCGTTTGCCATAGATTCAAAAATTATCTTCAAATATTTTTGGGGCCCTGAAATTTGATCTCAAAATCTGATCTTCAAATATCTTCAAGTTTCCCAAAAATGACTTAGACCAATTTTTGGGTTTTCGAAACTTCTACTCACAGAACATCAAATTATTTTTCAAGTAAAATGCATGTCCAAACGCAAATTCAAATTCCAAAAATCACAACTTCAAAAACTCGAATTTCAAGTTTCAAATTTCAACTTCAAAATTTACAACTGAGCTTAAACTTCTATACTAGACACATTAAGGTAATACCTTAAAACTTATCGCGATCCTACATACTTCTTTAACCATAACGACACCAGTATATGTAAGAAGTATGTGAACTTGGTAGCTTTCCGTTCCAATAATTACCACACTCTCTTCCATTTTGAAACATCTCAATTCACAAAAATATTTATTATCATTCCATTTCTATACAACTTTCTTTTGTTAAACTCCCGCTATGCGTAGGGTTCGGGGATGGGACCGACCACAAGAATCTATTGTGCGCATCCTCACCTTAAACTTCTACAAGTGATTGTTTTCAAGGCTTGAACCTGTGGCTTTCTGGTCACATAGCAGCAACTTTACCAATTACTCCAAGGCTACCCTTCTCTATACAACTTTCAATAATTCAAATTTATTATTTAAGAAATAAAAGGCGTCATGGTGCACTAAAGCTCCCGCTACGCACAAGTCCATGGAAGGAATGGTCCCACAAGGAGCTACCGTAAACCCGTGACACATTACATCAAGGCTCTTTTTCATCATTTACGAAACATTAGTGTTAAATCAAGTCCTAAATTAGATTTTATAAAAAAAAAAAAACTAACCTTGAAGCTGGAGGGAAACGACGCCGTCCTCAACAGAAACGACATCGACGTTTCCACCATCAGAAATAAGGTAAGGACGAACATCTTCAAGAACCATATCAACATTTTCCTTAGTAAGCTCAAATTGCTTGGCAGAGTAAAGACCTGGTGCTGAGGAGCCATCGACGGTAGCTCTAACAAAGTTGAATCTTTTATGAGATATTGTGATGATTCTCTTCGGCTGTGGATTGTGGAATTTGAGTGGGGATTGGGGCATGTATGTTGAAGCCGAAAATTGGGAAACGCCCATTGCTGCTATATGCGCCATTTCCTCTTCTTTGGGACGACCTTTTTTTTTTTTTTCTTTCTTTAGTTTATGATGGTTGGTTATCAATTATGGATTTGAATTAAATCAGGGAGCCCGTTAACTAGAAGAAAAAAAAAAAAAAACGTCAAATTTTAGTTTTCGGATTCTCTAAAAAATTTAAAATTGCCCTCGACTTTATATTTTACGAAAAAGGGTCAAACTATCCCTTTGGAGCAAAAATATTCTTTATTTTTTGCTCAAAAATATTCTTTCATTTATTTTTTGACTGAAAAACCACCCCTTATTTAAACAGAGTGTCATCAAACACATCGTGTAAAAAAAATTATCACATATCCGGTCCACGTCAACATTTCATTTACGAAAAAGGATCAAAACTACCCGTGAACTATTCAAAATTGAGCAAAAATACCTTTCTACTTTTTTTTTGCTCAAAAATACCTCTCTGTTTGCTTTTTGGTTTACAAATACCCCTCCTTTAATGGAGTGTCAACTAGTACACAATGTGAAAAATAAATTACAACATGATCAGGCCGCATCAGCATCCAATTTAATATCCAGTTGTCTCACTTAACAATCTAACTTAACATCTCATTTAACACCTCTACCTGATCCGTCTTCAAAAAATCTGACACGTCTTTACTTAAACGCTCTCAAAAAATTCAGATGCAGACTATGGATTTTGAGGAAAAAGAAAGTCTATAATATATGAGTTGAACTCTCCCATATTCTTTGATACGATAAAGATGGGTCGAGCTTCAACCATATACTAAAGACTTTCTTTTCTCTTAGAATTTCTAGTCTGCATCGATGTTTTCAGGAGAGTTCAAGTGAAATGAATGGTGGATTTGTCTTTACCCTTTACTTATGAAGACAGGTTGAATATGTTGAAGATAGATCGAGTATGGGCATTAAATAGGTTGTTAAATTGGATGGTTAAGTGGCTCAATTGAGTATTAAATTGGATGGTTAAGTGGCTCAATTGAGTATTAAATGGGATGTTGACGTGGACTGACCATGTGACAAGTTTTTTTCGTGTGGTGTGCTTGGTGGCACTTCATTAAAATGAGGAGTATCTGTGAGCCAAAAACAAATTAAGGAATATTTTTGAACCAAAAATAAATGGAGGATTTTGAGCCAAAAAATAAATAGAGAGTATTTTTACTCCATTTCGGATAGTTCACGAGGAGTTTTGGCCCTTTTTCGTAAATAAGATGTTGGCGTGGATTGGTCATATGACAATTTTTTTTTATGTGGTGTGTTTGATGGCACTCTGTTAAGGTGAGGGGTATTTTTTAACCAAAAAAAAAATTGAGGGATATTTTTGAGCTAAAAAATAATCAGAGGAAATTTTCGCTCCAATTCAGATAGTTCACGCCAGTTTTGATCCTTTTCCGTATATTTTATAAAAAAAGAATCCACTAATTATTATTCCAATTATAATTAAGAACAAGTGAGATTGACCAAGCTGCTTTCTTGTTGATCCGCTTGGGTTTAAAACGAATTCACTACTATTGTAATAGGATTAATGATGTTTGTACTTTTTTTGGTTGGTTGTGAATGAATCTATTAGTAGTAATAATGTATTATGCAGTTCATAATAAAATGATAGTTGTGTCAAACGTATATAGGTATTGTAAATAGTTTTAAAAATTTATGAGTATAAATTATATTTCATGTTTTCTTTTTTAAAAATAGTGAAACATATTTTTCAAAAACTATAGTCACACACATGTTAGAAACTTCATCCGAAATTGACTTGTCAAAAGTATTTGGAAGTCTATGAGCAAACGCTAGCTAAGTTTTGGCAAAAGTTTCAAGATTCCAAAAACTAGAAAAAAAGTTATTTTTGGGTCAAGATCTAATTTTTGAGTTCTTTTAAAATTTTAAACGTTACCCCAGATCTTTATATTTTGTAAAGAATGTCCATGAATCATGACTCCAACTATAATTATATCTATTCATTTTCTTAAAGAGATCGCTCATTGAATATGAGAAGATTATGTTAAAGAATGACTTGCTTTTATTGTTATTATTATTATTTTTTTTGTATGATAAATCATCGTAAATAATTGTAATTTGATAAATTGTAATAGTTAGTGATTGTATTATTAGTAGGTTTATTGAAATATTGTTCTCTGATCTTTAGATAATATATATTATCTAGGTCATTAATTATACAAATAATTATTTTTTGTCAAATTTATGGGCACGTTTAATCATTTTTAGAACTTTACAATTTTGTTTAGGAGACCCGAACCAAATAAGCTTCAAAACAACAATAAAGTAAGATAAAAGTGGGAGGAGATGAGATATGGAGAAAGAAGATCAAATATCAACTAAATAATGTAAATGGACAACAATGGATAAGATATCGTCACCTTTCAAATAATGCTACAAAAATAAAAATTCGAACAAAAGAGAAATAGATTTTAATTTAGTGAAAAAACACTCGATGTAAATTCGCAAATGAATAATACTCTAATGAAATCAAGATACAAGCTCTAGATCAACAATAAAAAATCATCTATCATTAACTCAAATTATAATAAACTATTCTACTCGAAGATGAGAAATCCACCCTATAATCAAACTACAATGTCAATCTTTCATCTCAATTATGTGTATAATTATGTTTCATGTTTTTTTTTTGGTAAAAAGTAAAATATTTTTTCTTTAAAATTACGAGGAAACACATATTGAAATTTCAAATCAAACTTCACCCAAATTTAATTACTAAAAGAATTTAGAAATACATGCAAACACTAGCAATGCACCCAAGTAATGGCCAAAAAAATAGGTAGTTGTGATGAACTAATAAGAATAAAGAAGAAGAATAGAAAAGAAAGTAATTCTTATTTCTCTTAAGGGGTAATTTATAATGAATAAAATCATTTTATTTATAAGGGAAATTCCACCTAGCCTCTCTCTAAAGGATGAATATTTCATATCTTGATAGATATCCACTAGATTTTGGTAGATACTATCTATATTCTTGATAAACATCACTACAACTGATATACATCAATATCATAACACCCCCTGAATGTCTAAAAGACAATGTGCCTCGTTAAAATCTTATTAGAAAAAAAAGTCAAAATAAAAAAAATCTAATGAAGAAAAAAGAGTACACATATCTAATAATATGCATATAAGATGCCTCATTAAAAATCTTACAAGGAAAATCCAGTGGGACAAAATCTCATAAGGAAAAAGAGTACAACACATATTAACTCCCCAAAATAAGAACATTTTTTAACCTTTGCATTCCGATCTTGTGCACCATATTCTTGAAAGTTGCAGTTGGAAGAGACTTGGTGAATAAATTAGTCATATTGCCATTTGAATGAATGTGTTGCACGTTAATATCACCATTATTTTGTAGCTCATGTGTATAGAAAAGTTTTAGCAAAATGTGTTTCGTTCTATCTCCTTTTATGAATCCTCCCTTAAGTTGTGCTATGTATGTTGCATTATCTTCATATAAAATCATGGGCACTTTGTCATATTTCAAATCATATTTTTCTCGAATGAGATGTACCATGGACCTCAACTACACACACTCTCGACTTGCTTTATGAATAATATTATCTCAGCATAGTTTGATGAGGTGGCTATGATAGACTGCTTTGTAAATCTCCAAAATATGACAGTACTCCCACATATGAACACATAGACTATTTGAGATCTTGCTTTATGTGGGTCAGATAAATACCCAGCATCAGCATAACCAACAAGATCGGGATTGCAATCTTTGAAATGAAATAAGCCTATATTGATGGTTCCTTTTAGGTACCGTAATATGTATTTGATCACATTTCAACATCTCCTAGTAAGAGCAGAACTATACATTGCTAACACATTAATTGAAAAGGTTATATCAGGCCTTATAGTATTTGCAAGATACATTAGTGCACCAATAGCACTAAGATATGACACTTCAGGACCAATGAGTTTCTCATTCTCTTCTTGAGATCGGAATGGATCCTTATTCATATCAAGTAATCAAACAATCATCGGATATGCTCCATCCATATAATACATTTTCAACATCTTTTTGTGTAGACAGATTGATGGAGAAAGATATTGTTTGTCAAATGCTTAATTTGCAAACCAAGGCATAATTTTGTCCTTCTAAAATCTTTCATCTCAAATTATTTCTTTAGTTAATCCATTGCCCTTTGAAGCTCTTTTAGAGTTCTAATAAGGCTTATGTCATCACCATAGACAGCAAGTATAACATTCTTCGATGTTTTTTTTTTATAAAAGCACAAGCAAATTTTATCACTCGTATAACCTTCTTCAAATAAATATTCACTAAGATGGTTATATCACATGCATTCAGATTGCTTTAAATCATACAATGATCTTTGCAATCTAATGAAATAGATTTCTCGAGGCTTTGAACTATATGCTTCCGGCATCTTAAATCCTTTGGAAACTTTTATTTATATCTTATTATCAAGTGATTCATATAGATATGTTGTAACCATATTCATCAAATGCATTTCAAGTCTCTTATGGACAATGAAACCAATAAGATAACGTAATGTTATTGCATCCATAACTGGTGAATATGTCTCTTCACAATCGACACCAGGCCATTGTGAAAATTCTTGTGCAACAAGGCGTGCCTTATATCTTTGTATTTATTTTTCTCATTTCTTTGTCACACAAAGACTCATTTATAGCCAACAGACTCAACATTATTAGGTGTTTGAGCTATAGGTTCAAAAACTTCACGTTTGACAAGTGAATTCAATTCAGATCGAATTGTTTCTTACCATTTTTGCCAGTCATTTCTTTGTCGACATTCTATGACAGATTGAGGTTCAAGATCATCACTATCTTGTATGATTTTTGTTGCAACATTATATGAAAATACGTAATCCACTACTATTTCAGACTGATTCAAATTACTTCCAACATCACTTGAATTTATGGATAGTTCCTCATTTTCTTGAGTCTTAGGTTCATTAGTTCCTTCAGGATTATCAACATTGCTCAAATCTTAAACTTTCATATAAGGATCTTTCGTAGTGTCATCTTGACCATTCATTTTTTTTCTAAGATTTTGATCCTTAGAACCCAATGAACTACCATGATTCAAGTGTGCTTTGAACTCATTAGCTATGACACTGGTGGATGGTTCTTTAGAGACATCAATTTGAATTAGGATATTCTCTACAGGAATATGTGATTTGATGATCCTTTTCAAATTTGTAAATGCGTATGCCATTTGATTTGTAATTTTATGCAGATGAATAATCTTTTGTACTTCTTGCTCATAAATAAAAGCACGTGAATCAAGATGAAATAGCGATGGATTTTTTCACAACTTTCTTTTGATATCACCTTCTTCTCCTCCTAATTTTGAGAAAACTATCTCATCAAACAGATAGTCTACAAATCGAGCAATGAATATATCTCCCGTTAATTATTCAAGATAGCGAATAATGGAGGGTGATTTAAATTCAAAATAAATTTCTAATCTTCTTTGGGCCCCATCTTGGTGCAATTTGGTGGTGCTATAGGCACATATACAATGCACCTAAAAATTATTAGATAAAATATATTAGGTTCTTGACCCAAAACCAATTGCAACGGAGAAAATTTATGATAATTTATCGGTCTAAGATGAATAAGTATTGCAGCATGTAGAATTGCATTACCCAAACAAAAGTGGGCAACTTAGTTTTCATAAGCAATGATCTTACTATAAATTAATGACGTTTAATTAGTAATTCGACAAGTCCTTTTTGAGTGTGAACATGAGCTACCAGATGTTCCACTCTTATCCCAATCAATAAACAATAGTCATTAAATGCTTGAGATGAAAATTCTGCAACATTGTCAAAGGGAATAAACTTAATCTGATTATCAGAAAATTGTGCCCTTAATCGTATTATTTGTGACAATCATTTTACAAATGACAAGTTGCGAGAGGACAATAGACACATATGAGACCATCTATTAGGACCATAAAGTATCTAAACAACTCACTAGGTGGGTGAATGGGTCCACAAATATCCTCATGTATGTGTTTCAAGAATGCGGGGGACTCAATCCCAACTTTTGTTGGTGATGGCCTCACAATTAACTTGCCTTGATAACAAGCATTACATAAAAAATCACCATTTAAAAGAAACTTCAAGTTCTTTAATGGATGCCCATTTGAATTTTCTATAATTCGTCTCATCATTATAGATTCAGGATGTCCTAGAAGATCATGCCAAAGTACGAAAGTATTGAAATTAGTAAACTTCTGATTTACTATAGAATATGCCTCAATTGCACTAATTTTTGTCCAATAAAGGATAGAAGATAAAGAACTTTTTTTTCTATAACACACGTTTGCCTAGAGACATTCTTAGTGATACCAAGATATTCAAGGTTCATCTCATCAGTTGTCTTAATATGATAACTATTTTCACGGATATCTTTAAAACTCGACAAGTTTCTCTAAGACTTAGGAGAAAATATAGTATTATTTATGATGAGTTTAGCTTACTTAGGCAAGATTATAATGACTTTTTCGAAGCCTTCAATCAAATTAGCACTACCAGAAATCATAGTAACATTAATTTTGTCCATGTTTAGATGAGAAAAATATTTCTCGTCTTTGAATATCGTATGTGTAGTGCCAGAATCAATCAAACAAATTTCTTCATAATTAGATAACTTACTTTGAGAATTATCCATATCTTCATATAAAATAAAATACACAAAATAAATATATTAAGTATTTGTGTGTCAAAAACTACAAAGTAAACTACTCTCTCCGTCCCATTTTACCCGTCCCAAATTGGGACGGCACAACTATTAAGAAAACAATAATTGGTAATGTAACTTTACTATTTTGCCCCTGTTGACACCTAATTTTTTTCCTCCACGACTAAGTTTAATTCCGAGCTTCTTGAGTTTTAAATTAAATCACAACATATATTTTATCTGAATAAAAATCTTTTCAAAGTATTTATTTGGGTAAACTTATCATTTTAAGTAGCGATTATGTATTATCGTATTCAATTATACGAAAATATGTAATTTTGTTACTTAAAAATCCATTTTACAGGGTATTGAATTTTTGATCAAGGATAATTTTGAAAATAATTTCAAATGGTTGAAAAATCTCGATTTAAATATAATTTATTCTTAAAATTAATTTATTTGGAAAATATGTGTTTGATTTTATCAAATCAAGAAATTTGGGATTAAGTGAGGTATTAATTTGTATCGAGTTTCGGTTTAATTTGGTCAATCTATTAAATTGACTATAATTGAAATAAAATTGGCTTCAATTGCAATGCAACAATTGACTTCAAATTGGTTGAAATTTAAATGGATTTGACTAATTCTTAATTTGATTGGGGTTATCAATTAAATAACCCCAATTTCAGTTTATTCTTATTTTAAATTACCAGCCCACTCTTCAAATTAGCAGGCCCAATCGACCAGACCCCCAACATTGACCTAACTCAATTAATAAACCACCAGGCCCAATACAATAACCAGCAACCCGGCCCAACCTCCAATCCACCCTTATCTCCTCTTTCAGCCTTACCCGATCTCATCCAATAACAAACAACTACGCAATTAACAACCTGACCAACTCCAAATACCCGATCGATCAACAATCAACACCAGCGAAACCTCCCAACCAAATCGACCCAAACCAGTTCCAACAACGACGAAACCCAAATCAGTGACCTAATTCCAAATCAACCCATTTTCAATTTCTCCACGCGTACCACGCAATTCCGTATGAAAAGATGCCGAGAAACCTTCTAGAATGAGCTTAGGTGTCTCCCCCAACGGTTCAAATTCGTGAATCTTGGGATAGTGGTATGATTTTCGTACATGTTTGGCGAAATTTGATTGGTTCGTTAAAAGAATCCTCGCCTCCTCATTCCTATTGGTTGCTTATTCTGAATTTGAGGGGATTAATCCAAAAGAGGTACGAGTTGTTGATGAAACCGAAATTGTGAGGGGATTTTTGAAATTCGAATTTTGAATTCTCCTATTTCGAAAAATCCTGAAAATACCCCCAATTCGTCTTCTATATAAGAGACGATTGGGTCACTGTTTTGAGGGAGATTTTGAGGGGTTAGGG
Source organism: Capsicum pubescens (assembly GCA_030864215.1). Lineage (NCBI taxonomy): Eukaryota > Viridiplantae > Streptophyta > Magnoliopsida > Solanales > Solanaceae > Capsicum > Capsicum pubescens. The sequence goes on from CM061538.1 coordinate 254,926,981, forward strand.
TTCTTTCGTAGAAATCAGAGGGGGTTTTCTCTCTTCTTTCCGAGCTAGTTTCGAAATTAGGGGGAAATTTTAGCTAAAACCTGAGGGGTTGTGAAAATTTTGGGGAGTTCTCAAGAGAAAGAAAAAATTTATTTTATTTTCACTAAGGTTTCGAAGGGGTAAAAAATCAATTTTTCTTTTTGAGGAAAAATCAGTGAAGTTTCTTGTTCTCTAGTTCGCCTTATCATGAAGTTGGTCGATCAATTGGAAAGTTCCCGAATTGACAACATCGACTCCCGGTAGTGACAATTTCGCTGATAGTTCGTCGTCTCGTTTGCTGCCCCGAAAGAGGTAAACCTACCCTCGCCCCTTTTAACTTATCGTTTTCTTCTTCATCCCTCTTTCTTCGTAAGAAGTAGTTATCTGTTTGTCGATGAATGAGGCTGGGTTGTCTGCTGTAAAAAAGCCTCAAAAGGCCATAGGTTCTGGTGAAAGCTGTGTTGATTGCATAATACATGGCTTTCGTCGTCTTTAGTTTGAATTCATGATTTGCCATCTATTCGAGGCATTGTTGATCGTGCTAATGCTCTCATTTTGTGTACTGCTAGTGGCAATAGCCGGATTTCGAATTAAAGTTTGTAGCTTTGATTTTATTCCATAGTTCTAGCCATGTGTTGATCTATTCGTAGTTGATATGTAAAGGTATTTCAACTGTCATTATTACTGGATAGTATCGTAGTTGTAGAGCTGGCATGTTGCTGGTAAAGTTACCTCTCAAGAGTCTTTGGTTTTTTCATAAGCCAAGAAGACGATGAGTAAGGTCCAGAATACGCTAGGAAGTCCAAGGATCCCTCGATATCCATGTCATTCGAACGAGAAGGAGGACCGTAATAATGTGTTGACTTATTTTGTCATTACTGTGTGACAATCACAAATTGTTATTTTCTGTTTAACTGGTAACACCACCCGAAGGACTGTCTCGAGAGCTCCTCTGGCTTTCCAGTGCCAAAAGGAATAATGAGATAAGTCCAAAGTCATACCAGAAATCATATAATTCTCTGGTGACCGTTTTGGTTGTAAAAAAATCTTGTATTTTAGAATTCGTTGAAAAGATGATGGAAATGAGAACAATACCCCTGCCCCACTTTAGTATCAAAATTTGAAATTTATTTTTCGTTCTTCCTTTAGACTTTTATCCGGTTTGGCTTTTTCCTTTTGTTAGAATGATAAATGAGATGTTGCCCTGTTGATATGCTAAACACTTGAGTATGCCTGTTCGAAAAGGATGTTTCAATTTTGTTGTTACATTATGCATGCAATTTGTGTTTAGACTAAAGATTCCCGATGATTTTTTTTGGTCAAGAAAGAAAGGATGAAGTCATAGCCCCTTTTACTCTCGAAAGCGAGGTTGAGATATGTAGTAGAGTATTACAGTTTTCTACTTCCATTTTTCGAGAGTTTACTGCCAGTGTTTCCTTTTGGTGCATCCAGGATCCCCAAATGCTTTCCCGCCCTTGCTTGCTTTGTTCGATTATCACGTAATAGCCGCCCTAATCAACCTATGATTTTATATAACGCAAAGAGTTCATTAAAGTGCGATTTACATTCCGATAGGATGTTTTCCTCTAGCCCTGTTGATACCCCCTTAAATTTTAGTTTAGAAATTAATTCAACTTCTCTTTCTGTTTCTTCTTGGAAATACGCTAGTCGTCCATGCTACTGTTTTGCCTTTATGAGCATATCTCGGTATTCACTAATCGACTTTTAATTATTAAAAATCTATCTCATAATATGTCCTTAATCGGTTAGGTATTGGGTTCCCCGTATCCTTTTCCTTCGTAATATTGATCCCATGTTAGTTACCTTAATTCTTCTACCTTGATTGCACCTATTATGTGAGATGATATGCATGTCCTATCATTCCCAATTATTTTTCAATCATTTGTTAGGACCCCTATTTCTTTACTTATGTAGTGAATATGTACAAATTTCCTTCATGTTTTCTTGCCTCTTTAGTTGATCATGTATTAATATGTTCTTTATTTTCTTGCTTTGCATGAATCTACCTTGGAGTCCTAAATGGACTCTTTCCCTTTGCATTCCTTAATGGGCCCAAGAGGCCCACCTCGTTGAACTATGCCCAAGAGAAGGTCCAAAAGCCTTTCGTTTGGCGTATGGATACGAGAAGATGGGAGGAAAGGAAACATATTAAAGTCCTACATTGGGAGCGACTAAGAAATTCAAAGTCTCATTTTTTAAGCATTATCGTCTTTATTTATTTTGTTTATTTATTTATTCATTCATTTAGGCCTCGAAGCCAAAGTTGTAAATTTAATACAGGTGGAGCGAGATTCGAGCCAAACGCTCGAAAACTAGATTGGGACAGGTGAAATGGGTAAAAAACCCAACTAGATTAGGACAGGGTCGACGGTTTGGGTTTAGAAGCCTAAATCACTACTTCTTCCCTTTCCTCTTTCCTTTTGCTTACTTGTTTTACGTGCTTTGCGAACCTAGTTAAATTCTTAGTGAAGTCGCTAAAAAACTAGTTTTGCATAAACACCAAAATATTTCCAAAATCGATTTTCTTTTCAAAAAATTAACCACTTTTCGACAAAATCAATCTTTTTCGAAGATAATCAAAAGACGATTTTCAAACAGTCCGGATAACTGCAAGTTAGCAGACTTTTTAGGTGCCTAACACCTTCCTAAAACGTTAATAGGAACCACTTACTCGGAATCTTCAAAACTTAAACGGTTTTTCTGTTTTGAATTGTTTGAAGTAACTTTATAAAGGTTTCTTAATTCCTTTTCAAAATTAAGTGGCGACTCTTAATAAGTCAAAATTTCTTCGCAAAACAGCCCCTCTTAATTGTGTCTTGTTATTAGTTCCAATATTAATGGATGACTAATAACAAGGAGTAGTCAATTACACTAAGGGTATAATGGAAAAAAAATTGTCTTGTCTTGATAAGTAAAAAAGGACAAGTAAAATGGAACATCAAATTAGGAAATTTGGGACGGGTAAAATGAAACGGAGGGAGTAAATAGTAATTTAATAACCTAGTAATCATTTTTTATTTTCTAAAATAGTTATCTTTTTCATGCCCTATATATTTCTTTGTACAGGTAAATATACAACTTTAAAAGTTTAATGTTTACGTTGCTGGATGCCGTTTCTTTTTTTCTATCAACTCAATCGTAGTATTATCACCAAAATCAACACTAAAAAGATCAATTAAAATAAAATTAAGTTGAGTTTTAATTACTAATGGACTACAAATAATAATATGACTAAAACAATCAAAATTTAAATACTAGAACTCATGCAAATAACTACTTTTACATGATTTTTTTATTCGCTAACTCTTATCACTAGAAAATAAATTTAAAAATTTTTATTCTTCCATATTTATAGAATCATCACCAATCAAGTGATCAATCTTTTCTTTATGGTGCTCGAAGAAATCTGCTACATCTAATCATGTGATGTCAACATGATTTTCAAGGAGAAAAGTTACCTCAGAATTTTTCTCTTTCTTCTTTAGTGATGCTTGATAAAGGTCAACCAAGTGTTTGAGAGCAAGACAGTCACACGCATAATGTCATTTTCCACCATATCAAAAGCAAGCAATGGCTTTACATTTCTTATCTTTTTTTTATGGTGCTTTTTCTTCGATGAATGATTAACACCAGGAACAATATTTCTTTCTTGATCATCATGACCACGATCACGACCACGTCCACGACTACGTACAGGGATGCGACCTTTTCTCACGGTAAGCATACACTTCATTCACCTCAAGGAATGGTGTAGATTCAGTAGGTCGATTCTCGTGATTTTTATTTAACAAATTATTATTTTGTTCAGCCACAAGAAGATGAGAACTCATTTCAGTATACTTCTTGAAACCTTTCTCTCGATGTTACTGTCGCAAGAGCATATTCGAGGCATGAAAGATGGAGAGAGTTTTTTCCATCATATCATTATCATTGGCAGTCTCTCCACATAGTTTCAATTGAGAATAAATTTTGAACATTGCAGAATTGTACTCATGAACAGACTTATAGTCTTGAAACTCAGATGCATCTATTCATATCGTGCTTTTGGGAGGATGACCATATTTAAGTGATTAAACTTTTCTTTAGACTATTTCAAAAAACAAGTGGATCCTTAGTATTGAGATATTCGATTTTCAGAATTTCGTCAAGATGATGACGCAAGAAAATCATAGCCTTAGCACGATTTTGGTTAGATATTGTATTTTGTTTCTTTATGACGTCTCCAAGACACATAGCATCTAAGTGGATTTCAGCATCCAACACCCATGAAAGGTAGTTCTTGCACGGACTTTCAAGGGCAACGAACTCTAGTTTTGTAAGATTGGTTAGCCATATGAAAAGAAAGAAAAATAATACCCTAGCCTTAAAATATGAGACGATAAAGTTTCGTGCCGATAACGTGTTATGAACTAATAAAGAATAAATAAGAAGAATAAAGAGAGAAGAATGAGTAATTCTTATTTCTCTTGAGGGATAATTTACAAGGAAGAAAACTCTTCTATTTATGGGGAAAATTCCACCTAGTTTCTCTTTAAAGGATAGACATTTTGTATCTTGATAAATATTCACTAGATCTTGATAGATACTATCTATATTCTTGATAGACATTCACTACAACTGATATACATCAATATCATAACAATAGCTAAAATATCTGCTACAATTATCATACAACACATGAAATTAGCGTCATGATAGCTAATTTAGAGATGAGTTTTGTATGTATTAAATTATGCATAAATAATACTTTCTTGATTGCTAGTCAGAGAGTAAGTTATTCTTGTATAAAATTATTATATTTTTTTACTAGAGATTATTAACACACCGTAATAATTTGGAGATACAGATCAATTATAGGGCATGAAATTTTGCGAAAAAAATGTGTATAGCTTAAACTAATGTAATTGAATAGATATTGAATGAATTAGATATTACTAAAAATTTAACATGTCTCGAAATTCCATTATATAAGAATATATTGTTTATGTTATTGTTATTATTCTCTCTTCCTAAATAGTATTAACTTGACAAACGTGTTAAGAAACAATAAACAATAGGGATAATTTTATACTTTTATTTTTTGAATATAATAAATTTAATATTTTGACAAATTCATCAAATAATGAAAAACTTTTAATAGCATAGATAAAATAGATAAATCATCATCAATTTTTTAAAATTAGATAATATTATTAAATATTTATTTTTAACAATATGAATAAATATTATGGGATAAAAAGAGTAAGAAAACTTTTACATGAAATAAGAAATTGAGTAAAATATACACAACAAAAGCAACTCATTCTATAAAAAAAAGAACAATAGAATCTGAGTGTTCTTGAGACATTTCAAATATTTTAAAGTCCCATCAAACTCTTTAACCCAATGACTTCAAACGCTTTAGGGTAAACTACATAAATCTTTAAACATTAGGGTCATTGATACATAAACTCTTATATCATTCAAAAAATATATAAAATTTCTCTTGATACATATCTAATGCAAGCAACTCCATCATTGTAGCCCAATATCACGGGATTTTATCTTTCAAAATCTTTTTCCCAAAAATTTTAGTAATCTCACTTTACTGTTATACTTCATCCATAAAACCATGGGCAAACCTTGAATTTTTGGGAGACATTTGAATTCCACCTCACTCTCACTTCATCATTAATTTTCTTCATTGATATTGCATAGATCCACGACCCTCGTTGGATAATCACCAATTCTAAGCATCACACTCACTATAAAAAACAACCCGACGACCACCCTTCATAATTAATTCATTAACCTTTTATCGATTTTGAATATTTTTTCAATCCTTTAAGGCAATACTCATTAAAAGAAAATGGAGAACAATGTTGCTAGGTTTCCGATGAGAACGGCGGCCAAGACGATGGTTGCAGTGGCGATGGAGGGGTTGTTGGTGTGTTTGACTGCTTTTCAATAAAGACTGAGAGAGTAATAGGTAATGGTCAAGATAAAAAAGAAGATCACTTCATTAAAGTAAATTTCATGATACATACAAATATATCACTATACATATGTATCTTAGTAAAAAGAATATATTTTTTTGCTCATGATACATATGAATGTACTTGCATACTAATGTATCATAGTCTACTAATAAATTCATATGTAATATGAAGCTTATTAGTATTTGTTCATAAAAATGTAAATGTATCTTTGTGCATATGTATCATAATACAAAATAATGTAATTTTTGTTCATTATACATATAAATGTACTTGCATGCTCGCATATGCATCATAGTTAAAAAAGGTGTAATACATCACCGGGCCCCTCAACTTGACACCATATTTCACTTTGACACCTAAATTCGATGTTGTTCATTTTAAGCACCAAAAATAGTCATAAACTGTGTCACTTTGACACCTTTCACTGACATGACAAAGTGAGTGTAAAACACTCATTTTTGAAAGTATGACAGTGTTATTTTAGTTCATTTTTTATTTAATTTTATCATCTTCTTCACCATTTTTCAAGCTCAATCTCCTTTAATGGTACTCTCAAACCCTCTCTATCTCTTAGAGAATAATTTATTTGAATATTTTTTTTCATATCACTTCTAACAATATAATTTAAAAAGTGAAGAAAATAAAATTTTGTCTAAAAATATATCTAGAAAAAAAAACTAATAAAATTGAGTTATTAATTCACACACATAGAGAATGTATTGTATAATATGATAATTAACTCTTAAAGAATATTATTAAAATACAATTTGGTCTACAAGATTCACTTCCAAGAACCTAACCTCTGTAAATTCAACTCCCAATAGTACCTATGTTTTCTTTTGTTAATAATTTTTTTAACTTTTTAAAACATTAAAGCTCAAATATGTTAATAAAGTTCAAGAAAAAGATATTCCGGCGATGTCAAAGAGATTCCGACAACGCCATGACTGCAAATACCTTGATTAAAAAAACTCACAAAGGAAATGAAAAATTCAACCAACCTCCATTTATGGAGGTTAAAGAAGATGGATTGGGTGGGGAAGATGATTTTTATCTTTAAAATAATAATAATAATTATGGGTGTATATAATGATGTGGTAATTTAAAATGGGTTAGGACAAACTAATTAACCGTTTAATCAACGTCAGAGCGAGTGCACCCACGCACCAGAGCTGGTGTCAAAAGGTGCCAAAATGACACAGTTTGTAGCTACTTTAGGTGCTTAAAATGAACAACGTCCACTTGAGGTGTCAAAGTGAAAGATGGTGCCAAGTTAAGGGGCTTGGCGATGTATTATGCCAATTTTTTTTATTCATGATACATATGAATGTATTCATGTTCATGTAACAAATTTATCAATTTTTTTTATGTATTTAGTAGGTTAGTACGTGTTTGCGATACATAAGAATATCTATGCACACAACTATATTGTTCTTGATATCAAAGTCCATCAATTTTATCAAAATGAATTAATGTATCAATCAAAAGTACCAAGTAGACATGCATCAGGCCTATGTATCAGATAAACATATTTGATACATATCAAGAACTTTTGTTTCCTTCCCAAAATTTAATTGAAGGATGATACATATGTTTGAAGTCTAATATATGAGATATATGTATAATGTATTGAAACACCCCAGATTTTGGCCCTTGAAAATTTTTTGAGCTTTGAGCTCACTGTCTTCGTTATGACTTGACACCACGAGTAATATAGTGTCTTGATGGGTCAGGTGACCCTAGTCTTAAGGTGTCCAGTGAATGGTGTTGGAGTTTCTGTCCTGGTTACGACTTGGGGACACGATCGTAAGGATTTGTGATGAGTCTTTAGGATGAGTCGTAACCAAATTAGTAAGTTTGTGGCTTAATTCTTCTCTTAGTATGAGTATCTCACTAAGAGCTGTGATGATATGTTATGAGTCATTAGGTGAAATCGTAGGATGTCTAGTGTCTAACCCATGCGAGTTCTGTGTTGCCTACGATGGGACCCTATGATTCGTAAGGTCTGGTTACGAGTAATCTGGTTGAGTCGTAAGGTTGACAGTGAATGGGGGCCTTGGTCACTGTCTTGGTTATGAATCATGGTCACAAGTCGTAAGGAGTGGTTACAAGTCAATGGTTGACCCGTTTTCAAACGCAACATTTTTCCGGTTTTTAAGTTAAGGGCATTTTGGATATTTTCCCTTTTAACCAACTTAAAACCCATGTATTATAACCTACTTAGGTTATAATTATACCTTCTAAACACATCAAATAGACTCTCAAACACTCTTAAATCCTCAAGGTTAAGAGCACTTAGGATTTTTAAGTGGTGAATCAACTGGGGCTTCCAAGGGTGATTTCTCTTCGTACTTCTTGGTGTTTAAGGCATGTTACTCTTTCCTCATTGTAAATTATATAAAAGCATGTGATTTAAAGTATTATTCATGGAATATTGATGTGGGGTTTTAAACTATGGGTTGAGGGTTTTTAATGTAAATTGTTTAAATATTTCTTTCATGATATTTATGAAATTATTTTGCTTAGATTGATGGTTGATAAATACATTGAGGTGCATGGAAATTGTGGATGGAAATGGGTGTACAATGGAATCCCTTAATTGATTATTTTGGTATGGAAACTGGTAATAAACTCAACCCAATTGTATAATTAATTTTGGTTTATGCTTTATCACTTGGCTTGGCTTATCTCTTGAAACTAATGCATGGTATAAATGGTAAAATGGTTAAGTATGGTTTTAAAAACCTTATGGGGTACAATGAAATCTCATGTATGAATAATTTATGAAAACCTTGTGGGGTACACGGGAATCCCCCATGTGATTTTAATAATAGAGTCTGCGGGGTACAAAAAAGCCCCCTAAGTCTTGGCTTAATGATATTGCTTGCAAGTTATAGTCGGTATTATGATACCACTTAATAATGCCTTAATAATTAACTCCTGAAATTGGTGGTTTGGTTATATGTTAAATGTTTTAATTAGGAAATAATAAGGGCTGTGATAGCTAGCCGTGAAGGTGTGAGTCTGAAGGACGGACATTGGAAACTCATGTTTTCCGAAATGAGGGTTGGCCTTGACAACCGTATGCTTGTGGGGTACAAGGGAATACCCCATGACTATACATGTATATATGTATTATGAAGGGATAAGGGTATAAGATACACGTATATATGTATCATGAAGGGATAAGGGTATAAGGGAATCCCTAGCCATTTATGATATCTCTAGTTCGTGCAACTAACACGCACTGGACCCGTTCAGGGGGTAACACTGGACCCATATAGCCCATGGGTGGATTCATGACGATAAAGATACACATCTCGAGTTAAGATTTTAAAGTGCATGCTAAATATTATTCCCTTTCTCGGCATGGTATTTATATATATATATGTATTTGCATCTGGTTATGTTCATTGCTTTGACTTGGCTTTGGTTGTTAGCATTACTTTATCCTTATCCCTAAGTTATATGCTAGATTTCACCATACTAACGGTCTTCAGACACTATATCCCCACGCAATTTAGGAACCGACCATACTTTTGCTTCTTCTGCTCAGTGACTAGGTGATTCGAGAATAACTTTTGAGTCAGACTGAAGTGGTGAGCTTCCATACTTTGGAATACCCCATTTAATGCTATGGTTTACTTTATATCTTTTCTATTCCTTTGGTCTTGGTTTTTGGCTATGGTCGGGGGTATGTCTCGATCGAATATTCTTTGACTTTTATTAGAGGCTTTGTTGGACTACTATGGGCATGAGCGGTGTCAGTATTGGTATTGGTATTGGTATTGGTATTAGTATTAGGATTGCTATTGTTTGGTTATTTGGTTGTGGATGTTTGGTTTTGGTTATTGACTAGTTATAATGTCTTTAAATTGATATTATCTTATCTTGTTATATGTTCAAAATTTATCCGACATGGGGTAAAGGGTGGTCAATGGTTTGGGTATTGGGGGTGGTATCCGGTCCTGGTTGGACTTGAGATACCCGACACAGCCAGGACCTGGTTTGAGTCATGTCAGATTGTATTAGAGCCTAGGTTCATGGTCAATTGAGTGTCTACAAAGTCGTGTCGAGTAAAGTCTTTTTTAAAGATGTGTAGTGCGCCACACTCATAAAGAAGAGGCTACGAGACATTTAAGAATATTTCTTTTCTTGTGTTTTGTTTTCGGGTTGTAGAGTTTAAGGTCTTTTATCTCTCTAATTTCTATTTGTTCGCCTTTCAGATTATGCCTCCCAGAAGATCTGATGTTCATAGGAACCCTTCTGTTCTATCTGAGGATAATGGAAATGGATCCCATCCTACTCCAAGGGTTCAGACTAGGTTTAGGGCCACTGTTTCCGATGGTCCTAATGGAGCTCCACCAGTTCTTTCTATCTCTCTTCATAAACCTCAAGCTAACGTATCTAATGTCGAGTTTCACCAGTCAATCTATTTGCTCACTCAGTTGGTTGTCTCTCATACTGAGTGTGTGGATTCTATTGCTCCATTATTTGAGGCCACTATATTTGGAAAATTTATGAGGTTGAATCCTCTTGTTTTCACTTGTATGAAGGTTGAGGAGGATCCTCAAGGCTTCATAGATGAAATGGAAAAGATTTTTTTGGGGGTGCATGTTACTGAGGTGGAAGGTGTGGAGTTTGAAGATTATCAGTGGTATGAAAAGTGAGGGAAGCTCAGGGGTGTGGATGTTGAGTTCGGTTTGTGGGAGGACTTTTCTAGAGCTTTTCTCGATCACTTCTTTCCTCAGAAGATTAGAGAGGCGAAGGCCGAAGAATTTATGAATCTACGACAAGGCAGGATGACAGTTAAGGAGTATGCCTTGAAGTTCCATCAGTTGTACCGGTATGCTCCTGAGTTAATGTCTAGCATGAGAGCTAGAATGGGGAAGTTTGCTTCTAGGTTGTCCGGAGACTTGATTCTGGAAAGCAAGGTTGTCTCATTGAACAAGGACATAGATATTTCCAGACTGGTTGTGTATATGTAATAAGAGAAGGAAGAGAAAAAAAAGTAAGTTGAAAATGGGGAAAGGCAAAGTAAGAAATTTTGGTATTCAGAACAAGTGAAAGGTCAGCAGCAGAGCGACAGGGATGGTGGAAAGTTGCCCAAAAAGAAGTAGGGCAATTCTGGGTCCTACTCAACGGCTAGTGCCCCCTACCCAAAGCCATTAGGTGATAGGCATTTTCAAGGTGGCGACAGTTCCAGGGCACAGAGTGCCCAATCTCAAGTTAGTGAGGCCCAATCATCTCCATTATATCCTTCTTACAAATTTTGTAGTTGATTTTTTTGGGGGTTTTGTGATGAGATAAGGGACAAGCATTTGAAATATGGTTACTCAAGGCATATGCTTAGAAAATATCCCGTGGGTAATGGGTTCTTCTGGGGAAAACAAGGTTTTAGTTGCCTCTTCATCAGCTCCTGCACCAAAGGGAGCACCATCTGGCTCTGGCTCTGGTCAAAATTGACTCTATGTTCTCACTACCTATCAGGAGTCTAAGGCTTCGCCTGATGTCGTTACTGATATGTTGAAACTCTTTTCTCATGATGTGTACTCTTTACTTTATCCAGGGTCCACTCTCTCTTATGTAACCCTATTTGTGGCTGTGCATTTTGTTTTTTCGAGTGTATTTCAGACCCCTTTTCTGTGTCAACCCCGGTGGGTGGCTCTGTGATTTATAAAAGAATCTATAGGGGTTGTGTGGTATCTATGGGTGGTTAAGAGACTTTGGTGGATCTGTTTTAATTATGTATGGTTGATTTTGATGTCATATTAGGGATGGACTGGTTGTACTCGTGCTATGCCTCTTTAGATTATTGAACCCGTAAGGTCATTTTTAAATTCCCTAATAAGATAGTTATTGAGTGGGAAAGGGGCTCTCTAGTACCTTTGGAGAGGTTCATATCTTATCTTAGAGCCTGGAAGCTGATTTCCAAGGGATGTCTTTATCATTTAGTCCGGGTTAAACATTCTAACTCCGAGGGTCCTTCCTTACAATCCATCTCGATGGTGAATTAATTTCTTAAAGTTTTTCCTAATGACCTTTCTGGTGTCCCTCCCAATAGGGAGATTGATTTTTGGATTGATCTTGTTTCAGACACTTGTCCTATATTTATTCCCCAGTATAGAATGGCTCCAGCTGAGTTAAAGAAGCTTAAGAAACAATTAAAAGATCTTTTAGACAAAGGTTCATCCATCCTAGTGTGTCCCCGTGGGGAGCACCGGTATTGTTCATGCGTAAGAAGGATGTGTCCCTTCGTATGTGTATTGATTACCAATAATTGAATAAGGTAATGATGAAGAATAAGTATTCTCTTCCAAAGGGATGATTTGTTTGATCAGCTTCAAGGTGCAAGATTCTTTTCTAAAATTGGTCCTTAATTCGGGTATCATTAGTTAAAGATTAGGGAGACAGATATCCCTAAGACTGTCTTTCGTACCCGATATGGGTATTTTGAGTTCCTAGTTATATCTTTTAGGTTGACTAATGCCTCGACGACATTCATGGACTTGATGAATAAAGTTTTTCGTCAGCTTCTGGATTTGTTCATCATTGTATTTATAGATGATATATTGGTATACTCGAAGAAAAAAAAGGATCATGCTGATCACCTTTGTATTGTGTTGTAGACCCCGAAGGATCAGTAATTGTATGCCAAATTTTCAAAATGTGAATTCTGGTTGAACGTTCTCACTTTTCCGGGTCATGTCATAACTAGTGAAGAGATCATGATGGATCTAAAAAAGGTTGTAGTGGTTAAGAAATAGCCTAAACCCATGACTCTAACATATATCTGGAGCTTCTTGGGTTTAACCGGTTACTACAGGAGATCTGTGGAGAGTTTCTCTTCTATAGCTGCCCCGTTGACTAAGTTAACTCAAAAGAAGGTGAAGTTCTTGTGGTCCAATGCCTATGAGGATAATTTTGAGAAGTTGGAGGATAAGCTGACTTCGGCTCCGTTTTTTACTTTGCCTAAATGCACTGATGGTTTTGTGGTCTATTGTGATGCATTCCATGTGGGGCTTAGTTGTTTTTTGATGTAGCATGGCAAGGTAGTAGCTTATGCCTCTAGATAGTTGAAGGTGCATGAGAAGAATTATTCGACTCAAGACTTGGAGTTGTTAGCTGTGGTGTTCGCATTGAAAATCTGGCGTCACTATTTGTATGAAGTGCATGTGGATATCTTTTTTATCATAATAGCCTACAATACGTATTCACTCATAACGAGCAAAATCTTAGGTAAAGGAGGTGGCTTGAGCTACTCAAAATTACGACATGAGTCTTCACTACTATCCAGGTAAAACTATTGTGGTTGCTGATGCTCTTAGCAGGTTATCCATGAGGAGTCTTGTAACGCTCCGGATCTGGTACCCGGAATGCTACACGGTGCTCATGACCCCGAAGGACCACAAGCTAACCCATGACTGATATTTGTACCTGTATACTGCATAATATATTGTATAATTGCGGAAAAAGAAACTAAAACGCCATAAGGTTCAAGACTGTAACATAACTGATAAAGATATAACATCTGAATAGGGTATGAAATACCCAAAACAAAACTGAAATAACATGATAGTCTGTAAAGCCTCTAACTGACTGAACTGTTTGAATAAAGAGTTGATGGGACATGTCTCCAACTACCTCCGATTACTGAAATGACTAAGTACTGAGATAATGAAATAACAAATCATATCATCCTCGGAGGATGAGGACTCACTGTTGACTGACTGCTGATATCTGGAATCTACTGTTGCTCTGGAGATTGTATCTCTGAACCTATGGTATAAGACATCATATCGCAAAATGCGTCAGTACTTTGAATGTACTGGTATGCATGTGAGGTAGGCTGAATGCATGAGGTTCATATGGATGAACAATACTGACTAACTGACTAATATAAACGTGAGAATACATGCATGAATACATAGTAACTATATCTGAGATCGTGATAACATGAAATTACTGATAACTAATCATGATTGATAACTGAGTTCTGATGACTGATATAACTGATAACATGAGTGACTGTATCTGACAGTCCTGAATTTGATGGAACTAGCTGAGTTCCGAACTGTTCTGAGTTGACTGTATCTGACAGTCCTGAATTCTGTAGAACTATCTGAGTTCTATTACTGAGCCTGAATGACTGTATCTGACAGTCCTGAATTCTGTAACTAAAACTGTGGAAAGTAGTTATCTAACCGATATGCCCCTAATACACCATTATAGATGAGTTGAGGTCCAATCTGTAACTCCAATTAGAAGGGTGTCAATACCGCGCCACTGGTAAGGACAAGCTGTGGGTGACCCTCATCTGATAATGTCCCCTAAAAGAGAATGGTGGGACCCTCATCTGATAGTGCTTATCCACCTCATCAACCCTCATCTGATAGTGTTGATGTCTCAACCTATACTGGCTACATAGTTCTGGAACGCAAGGATGACTTCTAAGAATCACACCCTCATCTGACAGTGTGTGTTCCTATCCCTGGGTTCACTCGGTGCTAATTGCTACTCCCATCTGAATAGACACTGAACATGGATTTTTGAACTGAACTGAATTAACTAAATTAACTAAATTAGCTGAATTCTGTTGACTGACAGAATATTACTGAGATTTGATAACTGACTGAGATTACTGAGTTTTTCCTGAGTCATGAGACTGATTGAATTCTACTAAACCTGGCTTGACTGAGAGTATCTTGAAACATGACACTGATTCTAGGTACATAACTATATTTTTCAGGTACAAGTACCCCCAGGACTCGATGGAAGGAAACTGACAAGGCATGACATTCTTGAATATATGACTAACATCAACAATCCATAATACAATAATTGAAGATATTTCATGGGCATTTGATTATCATAGCTTGGTACGTGAATAAGATAGCATGTATACATAGCATAATTTTCATATGTCTAACTCATGAGGAACCCGACAAACAATTTCAAAACATAAGAATAGCATGGAAGTCATTTTGGATCACAATTAAGCTAAGTGCATAATTTCTATCCTCCTAGGCATTTTATCAAACACCTTGCATGCACCCTTAGGGCATAGGCCTAATCATCAAATTGACACATTATAAATAATTTAATTTATGGATTTCACTCACTTGCTAGTGTAGTTTCATGAAAAACACATAGATATTCCAACTTGGGAATCATATAACAAAATAAACATAGTTACAATCAACTCACAACATAAATATCATGATTCATAATTTAAAATAGGGTTCTTGATCTTTATGGAAGAAAGGAATCCATAAATCAACACAACGCATACCTTAGTTCTTGATTTAGCGAAGATTGATGGAGAGATTTTCTTGAAATTGAATCCCCAATTGAAACCCTAGCTTGTTCTTGAGAGAAAATTGAGAGAAACTAGTATATTTTGGGTGAAGAATGGCTAAATCACGTGTTATTGGGTTTAAATAGGGGTGAGAAATTAACCCTTTTAACCCTGGACGCGTCTTTTAATTTTAGTGAAATTTTCCCGAATTAGACCCCTAGCACGACGCGGCGCTATCGCACCGTATCACTGGAATTTGACAACTGGAAAATTGAGGGATGGCGCTACGTGGAGCCATCACGTTGCCACTTCATTTGTGACTTGAAAGTTTAGCGCTATGCGCCACTATCGCGTACCCCTATTGGAATTTGACAATTTCCATTTTCTTCTGTGGCACGGTGCGCACTGACTAATATGGCGTTGTTTTACGATGGGAACTTGAAATAGTCATAACTTCTTATCCAGTTATGGGATTTGGAAGAATCTTATATCGATGGAAAGCTTATTGAATTTCCCACATGACAAAAAGTGAAAATTGTACAAATTCCTCATGGAATAAACGTCATTCAATTTAGAAGATAATACTAGACATTCTTGGGATAAAATTAGCTAGGAAACTTTGGGTTATTACAATATCTCCCCCTAGAGAATATTCGTCCTCGAATGAGACTGACTGAGAGGGGAGAAACGATAAACCAAAGTACACACTAAACATGAATACTAAAACAAGACTACATAACTAACATTTCTGAGACTTGTACTGAGCATGCATATTTGATGCATGATTTCATGACTGAGCTGATACATGGACACATGACTAATCTGATGCATAAACATATGACTGAATATGCAATGGTACTTAGTACCAAGTATAAAAATAGAATTCTGAACATGAGACTGATACCAAGTCATAACTGAAATCTGGACATGAAAACTGAAAAGCTTAAGGAGAACTATTACCTTGAGCTAGATCTGAGTTAGCGGGGAAGAGGTGAGGATACTTGGTACTTATGTATGCTTATGCTTCCCAAGTATCTCCCCCAACGGACTAATTCTTCCAAAGATCTTTGACTAGAGGGATTT
Organism: Capsicum pubescens; assembly: GCA_030864215.1. NCBI lineage: Eukaryota > Viridiplantae > Streptophyta > Magnoliopsida > Solanales > Solanaceae > Capsicum > Capsicum pubescens. Next base: position 254,943,379 of record CM061538.1, read on the forward strand.
CTTTATTCCTCAGTCTGCGAGTTTGATAGTCTAGAATTTTGACTGGAATCTCCTCATAAGAGAGGCTGTTCTGAACATCTATGCTCTGAATAGGGATTACAATTGCTGGGTCACCTATACACTTCTTGATCAAAGATACATGGAATACTAGATGAACTGAGGCTAGATCTGAAGGCAATTCAAGCTTATAAGCTACCTTACCGAAGCGACTGCGAATTTTGAAGGGACCGACATATCGTGGACTGAGCTTTCCCTTTTTGCCGAACCTCTTCATTCCCTTCATAGGAGAGATATTTAGATAGACATAGTCACCAATCTCGAGCTCTAGATCCTTTTTACTCACATCTGCATAAGACTTCTGTCGGCTCTGAGCAGTCCTGAGTCTTTCTCTGGTTAACTGGACTTTCTCTAAGGCATCGAATACTAGGTCAGGCCCTATAACTGAGGCCTCACTAACTTCGAACCAACCAATTGGAGATCTGCACCTCCTACCATAGAGAGCTTCAAATAGAGCCATCCAAATACTGGAATGATAGCTATTGTTGTATGCAAACTCAATCAAAGACAAGTGGTCATCCCAACTACCCTTGAAATCAATTGCACACGCCCTTAGCATATCTTCTAGGATCTGAATGGTCCTTTCTGCTTGACCATCTGTTTGGGGATGAAAGGCTGTATTGAGTTGAACTTGGGTACCAAGACCCTTTTAGAATGCTTTCTAGAAATGAGAGGTGAACTGGGTACCGCTGTCTAAGATAATACATAAAGAAACACCATATAATCTGGCCAAATTCTTGATATAGAGTTTGGCGTAATCCTCGGCTAAATAATAGGTATGAACTGGAAGAAAATGAGCTGATTTGGTCATTCTGTCTACAATGACCCAAAGTGAAAATCTTACAAATTCCTCATGGAATAAACATCATTCAATTTAGAAGATAATACTAGACATTCATGGGACAAAATTAGCTAGGAAACTTCGGGGTATTACAAGTCTAACTCATGCGGATGAGAATAAGTGGGAACTGGTAAAGGACATTCGCCTTTTAGCTAACTTTGAAGTTCGTCTCTTGGACTTGAAATATGATGGTGTGTTTGTTCATGAGGTGGCAAAGTTATCTCTTGGTGGACTAAGATATACATAATTGCTGAAAGAAACCAACTTTTAAATATCCTTTTGAAATATTACAACATAGAAGTCTTAATAAAGTCTCTTTAACTGAAATAGACATTATCCGACAAGCCTCTAATCTTCTAACTAAAAAAGTCACTGGGACAGACCCCAGCTGACCCATAAAGAAAATAAACTAGTTAATCAACATCCATAAAGTCTTAACTCCCATAGACTTGGTCCTCAGACTATGAGGACTCACCAAATGTCGGGATACAGGAAGTAATGCCCGTGATCAATCGTGATGCTAGAAATGAGCATCAGAACCTACATTATAAGACAATGTAGCACATAGACATACATGTGGGTCAGTACTTCTAGAATGTACTGAGTATATGGGGGTGAATGCATAAGTAAAACCAAAACAAAATAAACTTTCAAATCATGTATGCTAAGTGTAAAAGACTTACCTTGGACATGGGTAAAGCTAGAAACTAAAGTATTGTAAAGCATAAATAATAAAGCAAAATGTAAAGCTTAGTGAGTCATCACACTTAGTTTCTAAAATCTTTACTTTTATTCTTTCTTGTGGGAGATTCTTATAGATGACATAAACCATGTCAGCTATCATGTAGTCCAACTCTTACCCACGTTGGGGAGAGTTTTCCTACCCTTGCCATCGAAATAGAACTTAAACTTAAGTGGTCACTAAACTTCATCCATATTGGGAAAAGAAGACACTCTTTGGCGAGGTTTGTTACACCTATGGTGGCTCGTAGTTTTCAAAAATTTGTATACGCTCATCCACATTCCCTTCTCGGTGATAAATACAACTCCCATATATATATATATGAAATCCACCTTAAAATAGCATGCGAGTTTGTAAACTGAAAACTGACTATAATTCTTTTACTTAAATTATACCCGTAGGGAAAACCTATGGATTTCAAATCTTAAATGTGATCATAAGATCAAAACTAGAATTTAATCAAGTTGCCAAATTGAAAATTGATCTTATAAACTTGAACTTCTCGTACTCAATAACTTATGCTTAAATCTTTGAGTTCATGCATCGTATCTTAGAAACTTCATATCAAAATACCACACTCAAAACTTGAGTTAGAATCTTTTTTTAATTGATCAAACTTCAAGTCAAGATAATGAAATCATATCATAATAGAAATAATGTAAGTAAAAACATGAATAAAGGGTATTTCTTGTGCAAATCAATCTTTAAATCACATGATGATATCATAAATTCAAGAATATGAGAATTTGGTAGGAACCCTAATTGCAATCATATGAATTCATCTTTAAAATCAAGTTTTCGGTCACAAGGATGAATGATTATTCTTGATCAAACCCCACATGCCTGGACTTGCTTGACTTCCTTAAAGGGAACTTGAGAGATGATTTTGAAGAAGAAACCCTAGAATTTTTGTTCTTGAGAGTGAGAGAATAAAGAATGTTGATAAGTGATTGAGAATGGGAAGAATAACACCTCTTCTATGTTTTAAGTTGTGGGTTGGGAGTTTAAAGAGGAGAAAAGACCAAAAGGCCCATTAACTGAATAAATAAAAACTTGACCTTTAGTCGTCATGAGTCACCTTATGACTCGTGACATCTGATTAAGAGTCATCCCAATGACTCGTAACCTTGGTAGTAACAGGAAGGGTACTTACTAGTCTAGCTACGAGTCGTACCTTACGACTCATAGTCAGTCAATATGACTCGTAACCTCCAACCGTAACCAAAACAGAAACTTAGGGGTCTTACACTATTGTCTCAATGACTCCCACTATATGAATTGTATAGGTTGGTAACGAATCAAATGATTGAGTCGTCATGTGACCAGGAACATTTGGTTTCCCAATGAGCTGATTACGACTGGACCATACGACTCGTATAGTCTCACAACAACCTATTTAGCATGAGTCGTAACCAAAATAGAACCTCAACCACCTCACACTATTTTGACTATGATTATATCTCATGACTCATAAGGAGTCTCCACAACTTGATGAGTGAGTTATAGGTTCCACAGAGAACTTTAAGGAAAAAGGGTATTATAATATCTCCCCTTTGGAAACATTCATCCTCGAATGAGACCTATCTAGGATTAGGATTTTAGGGAAAAATTGACATCTCCACAATAAACTTACAACCAAACTTATAACTATCATAAGGATTCAATGACTCATGGATACACGATAATAAATGAGAATACTTAAACAATCTTAATGAAAAAGAGTTTGTTGAGAATAACAATTTACCTTTGGTAGGGACTGAATTGGAAGAAAAGAGGTGAGGGTAATTGGTCATCATGTCTGCTTCTGCTTCCCAAGTGGATCCTTCAGCTAACTAATTTTTTCCAAAGAACCTTTACTGACGCCACATCATTATTCCTTAGTCTTCGGATTTGCCTATCCAGTATTTCGATCAGAATTTTCTCATAGGACAAGTTGTCCTTAACCCAAATCCTCTCTAGGGGGACTACTAGGGAAAGATACCCAATGCATTTCCTTAGTATCGAGACATGGAAAACTGGGTGGACAGATGCTAACCTTGGCAGAAGGTCCAACTCATACGCAACCTCTTTGATACACCTTACTACTTTATACGGACCAATAAATTGGGGACTCAGCTTCCCTTTCTTTCCAAATCTCTTTATCCCTTTCATAGGTAACACCTTTAAGAATACCCAATCACCCGCTTCAAACTTGAGTTCCCTCTTACTTATATCTGCATACGATTTCTGAAGACTCTGAGTAGTCCTCAATATTTCCCAAATTAGCTGAACCTTTTCCATAGCTTCAATAACAGAATTTGTCCCAATCAACGCCGCTTCACCAACCTCGAACTACCCTATAGGTGATCTTCACCTACTCTCATACAGTTCCTCAAATGGGTTCATCTAAATACTAGCATAATAATTATTATTATACGCAAACTCGATCAAAGGTAAATGGTCATCCCAACTTCCCTTAAATTCTAAAACACACACCCTCAGTATATCTTCCAATGTCTGAATTATGCGTTCATCCAGACCATTGGTCTGCGGATGAAAAATGATGCTAAGCTTAACCTTTGTTCCAAGGCCCTTCTGAAAAGACTACCAAAGCTGGAGAGGAAACTATGTGCCACTATCAGAAATAATGGACAAGGGAATCCCATGAAACCTTATTAATTCTGAAATATATATCTTGGCATAATCTTATGCCATATTCGAAGTCTTAATAGGTAGGAAATAAGCTGATTTAGTCATTCGATCGACTATGACCCAAATTGAATCATGCTGATATCTTGTACGATGCAACTCTGTGACAAAATCCATATTCACTGCTTCCCACTTCCAAGTAGGGATGTTGATCTCCTTTAGCATACCACCTGGCCTCTGGTGTTCAACCTTAACCTACTGGCAATTTGAATACTTGGCTACAAACTCGTCTATATCTCTCTTAATACCATTTCACTAATAAATTTTTCAAAATCATGGTACATCTTAGTAGCACCAGGATGAATAGAACACTTTGAACCATGATCCTCAGCTAATATTATTCCCTCAACCCATACATATTAGGAACACAAAGCCTACCTTGATATCGAAGTACACTATCTTCCATTTGGGAGAAAACCTCGACCTTCTGCTGCTGGACTGCTTTCAATATTTGGATAAGTATGGGTTCATTATGCTGCCTTTTCTTTACTTTCACCACCAGAGAGGATTCCTGAACCATTTTGAACCACTACTCCCCCATCGTCCGTGTTAAGCAAACATACTCCCAAACGGTCCAGTCTATGCATTTATTTGGCCAAATCTCATTCTTTCTATTTCACATGAGCCATACTACTCATAGACAACTGACACGACCCAAACTAGGGACTTATGATAATGTACATCCCAAGTCCATCCAGGATCGGGGACCACCCCCAATACCCAACCCAACTATCTAAATACATACTGTAACACCCCGTATTCAAGTACGTGTATTAGCGTATTCAAGTACGTGTATTGGTCTTATTTATATAGAATTAATTTTTTATTTTATTTATACTAGAATTTTCCCGTCGATAGTTTCATGAGAAGGTTATTGAATAAGCTTTCCAACGATATAAAGATTTCCAAAAATGGATAGGTTTCGAATATAATCGAGCACGTTCGAAACTATAAATTGGTGGCCGGGATATTTGGGAATAGTTAATGTGCAGGAAAATTTCCTGCACACAAACTACTGAGGCCAGCCAAATTTTTGGGTCAACTTTGAACGATCATAACTCCCTTAATATAATGAACTGGGAGAGCTGTGACCTATGAAAAGAAATATATTTGAGTCTTATTTCCAATTCAATTGGTTTCATCCAAATATAACTTCTGAGTCAGGAGTTATACTCGTTTTATTTCAGCCTATCAAAACAAATTTTTAGGGTCAACTTTAAACGACCATAACTCCTTGTACAGGACGAACTGGGTGACCTACTTTATATGAAATGAAAGCCCTTTGAATTATCCTTCTAACGATACCAATTTAACCCAAATAATATATCGTATCAAAGAGTTATGGTCGATCTACTTTAGCTTATCAAAACAGTCCACCAAAGGACAGATTTGACATTATTTAAATTTTAAAGGCACTTTGGTCATTTCCTATTATATTATGGACGGGAATATGTGTATATATACATGTATATGAGTTCAAAAACTCATTTTCATCATCAATCATTGAGAAAGAACAAACCCTAGCCAAATTTGACCTTTAAATTACTTTTGATTCAACCGTAGAAATTTCAAAGTAATCCGATAACTGCGTTTGTCATCTCGAGAGCTTCAAACGACGCCTATTATTTGTGCAAACAGGATTGCATAATCAAGAGGTGAATTCTAAGGTATGAATATTGTTTACCTTTGTTCTTTTCCATATGTATATGTGTGATAGAGGATTATATATATTGGATGTTATTGAAAGGTGATGGAAATAGGGTTATGGACTATTTTGCATGGTTTGGTTGTATCGAATTGTGGAAGGTAGATATGGTAATTGAGTTATAGAAGGTGGATATGGTGATATACTATAGAATTGATGATTATTTATGTCTATGGCTCAATTTGGTTTAATGAATTGGTTGGAAGGATAAATGAATCCAAACTTGATATTGGAGGATGTTGTATGAATATGCATGGCATGTGAATGCAATTGGAGTATAAGAGGGTTAAGGTGACACCCTTTATGGTGTAATTAAGTCTTACTACTTAACCACTAGTTTGGTGAATTCAAATAATTAAATTGTGACATTTGGTTGCTAATACTAGATTGCTATATATGTTCATTGTAGATAAGTAATCCGAAAAGACGGGAAGTCCATTTGGGACTAGTATTGAAGGTTGACATTCAGGTATGTAAAGCATACTCTATACCATATCTTTGGCATGAAAGTGAACAATTGTTCTATTAAGAAAGTTTCCAAAGTTATTCAATAACATGTGATCCATAATGGTTTTGTATGATGTCCTACGTTACCAATGAACTTGTTTCCACCCTACAAGATGTCAAGACATTCCAATAATTACTTGTTTTCCAAATCTTACATGTTTATTTCACTAATGAATGTCAGAAGGTATCCGGTTACTCAAATAAGATCCATGTGCTATTAATGACTCCAAAACGTTTAATTGATATACCAATAAGTTCCTACTTCATTGTTATGGCATTGATGACTCCAAAACACTTCATTGATGTGCCAATGAGTTCTTACTTCATTGTTATTGAATTGATGGTCTATTTATATGTCTCTTATTGATGTATCATTGTTTCAAAGTATCAAAAATGCGGTGGCGACCAAAATAACAATCTCAAAGATTAATTGAACTAAGTGATGAAAGTTCACTCTTATCGGGTGGTATCCCAGGGGCATAAGCCTATCATGGTTCGATCCCTATTTATGTGTTTATGGGTGGTATACCAGGGGAATAAGCCTATCATGGGTCGATCCCAGTTGATATGTACTGGAGGCATCCTAATAGTCACAGTAAAGTACAGTAATGATTACAAATATGATAAGAACGAAGGTAAAGTGATTGAATAAATACAATGTACATGTTGTCACAAGTTCTAGTAAGTGTGGTCCACTCCTATTATGATTTATTCACTTGTTTCTGATTTCTATTGAGCTCCTATATCATATGTGATTATCTACAGCTTTACATACTCAGTACATATTTCGTACTGACGTCCCCCACGGGGGACCTACATTTCATGCTGCAGGCATAGGTACCTCATCTCATACACCGCACAAGTAGGAGCTAGGATATCCAGCTGCTTTTGGTGAGCTCCAGTTTGTTTTGGGGCTTTTCGTGTCATATCCTGTCACTTTTGGTATTGTATAGAAGTTAGTTATATGGCGGGGTGTGTCCCAACCTTAGTTAAACTCTGTGTATTGTCTAGAGGCTTTGTAGACCTAATGTACAGTCAAGGTGGTGTATTGTTAATAGACGTGATGGCTCCAACGGCCAAGTATTGTATATACATATATATGTGTGCTCAAGCTTATACAGGTGATTATTTCCTTTTATATGCGACATGATGCTGTCCAAATTTTAGGTTGTCATAGAGGTATGCATGGGAAGTATAAGGTTATGAACTGGTTCTCCCGGGTCTCATCGGTTATGGGTGACAGTCTGCCCCAATAGGATTTGGGGCGTGACAAAATTGGTATCATAGAAGTTCATCCTAGTGAGTCTACAAAGCCGTGTCTACGTAGAGTCTTGTTTATCGGTGTCGTGCACCGCATCTATAAACAGGAGGCTATGGACATTTAGGAATTGTCTCTTTTCTTCATGTCTTAGATCATGCGATAGAGCCTATATTGTATATGAAGCCATAGTTGACCACTGAATCCGTTTGTTTCTCTTATTATAGTAATGATTCCGATTACCAGAAGCAAGAATACCGGTAAGCAAGTAGATATGGCTGCCAGAGAGGGGACTAGTAAGTCACCTACTATACCAGCTAATCAAAGTGAGGCTCCAGCTAAACATGCATCAGAAACTTCTTCCACTCCGGGAGAATTAAGGGATAAGAGAACTATATCCCCAGAGCCACCTATTAATGTTGCTGATCAAGATCTTAGAAATGCAGAGAAACTTTTGACTCATATAGTTGCTGGGCAAGCTCAAGGGCAAGCCATTCCTACCACGGGTCCTAGTGGTACAGATAGGGCGGCTAGCCTTCGAACACAGGATTTTCTTAAGATGGATCCTCCCACTTTTACTAGATTAGATCTTAACGTGGACCCACAGGACTTTATTGATCAAATTCAAAGGGCCTTAGATGTTATGCATGTAACGGGTAGAGAGACAGTGGAGTTAGCGGCATATAGATTCAAAGGGGAGGCTAGTTATTGGTACGAGGACTGGAAACGATCTAGGGGTATTGATGCACCCCCAGCTACTTAGAAAGAGTTCAAAGAGGCATTTCTTGATCATTATCTTCCATTCGAGATTCGTCAGGCCCGTGCAGATCAATTTTTAAATCTTCGTCAGGGGATTATGAACGTGAGGGAGTACAGTCTCCGATTTAATTCCTTGTCGAGATATACTCCTAATGTTGTAGCTACTATGGATGACAGAGTTCATCAATATATGGATAGGCTGGATCCATATCTGGTTAGAGATTGTACTATTACCGCTTTGAACAAAGATATGGACTTAGCGAGGATCCAAGCTTTTGCACAGAAAATGGAAGATCAGAGAAAGAGGAGAAGAACACAGGAATTAGAAAGAGGATATTCCAAGAGGGCCAGATCTACAGGGCAGTTCACGGCATCCCAAGGAGGGTTCAGACCATATTTTTCTGCTAGACCACCTAGGCCATTAACTTCTTATTCTGCAGCTAGTGCCCCACCACAGTTTCAAGGGTCCATAGGAAATCAATTTGGGCACAGAAGTGAGAGTCAGAGTTCGCGGACAGTGGGGTACCAAGGGCAAGGGAATATGATCCAATTGAGACCTCTTCGAGAGCCATGCAATAAATGTAGAAGGTATCATTTGGACGCATGTCGGCTGGGGACCAATGTTTGCTTTTGGTGCGGTATGTCAGGGCATATGATGAGAGAATTCCCACGAAGGGGCATAGGGGTATGGCATGACCTACGAGGTCATTTGTTGCATCATCATCATCGATGCCTTATTTAGGAAAGGGTGCACAACCAATGGGTCGTGCTAGAGGTGATAGAGGAGCCACGAGTTCTAGCGGGGCTCAAAATCGTACGTATTCTCTAGCGGATCGATAGAATTTAGAGGCTTCCCCAGATGTGGTTACGAGTACGTTGTCTCTCATTTCATTCGATGTATATGCCTTAATTGATCCCGATTCTACATTATCTTATGTTACTCCATTGGTTGCTGGAAAGTTCTAAAGAATACCCGAACTGTTAGTTAAGCCATTTGAAGTGTCAACACTGGTTGGGGAATCTATTATAGCTAGAAGGGTTTATCAAAACTGCATAGTAACTATTTCTGGTCGTGATACGATGGCTGATCTTGTGGAGTTAGAAATGGTAGATTTTGATGTTATAATGGGTATGGACTGGTTAGCATCTTGTTATGCCATAATTGATTGCTGCACGAAAAAGGTATATTTTCATTTTCCAAATGAATCAGTCCTTGAATGGAAAGGTGAAATTGGCGCGCTAAGAGGCAGATTTATTTCTTATTTTAAGGCAAGAAGAATGATTTCCAAGGGATACATATATCATTTAGTTAGAGTAAGGGATACAGAAGAGGAGCCACCAACTCTTCACGCTGTTCCGGTGGTAAATGAATTTTCTGATGTATTTCCTGAAGATCTTCCAGGTTTGAATCCTGAACGAGATGTAGGGTTTGGTATTGATGTATTACTAGGCACCCAACCAATCTCCATTCCTCCATATAGAATGGACCCAGCAGAATTACGAGAATTGAAAGAGCAATTGAAAGATTTTCTAGAGAAGGGATTCATAAGGCCTAGTATGTCCCCCTGGGGAGCACCAGTGTTATTTTTGCACAAAAAGAATGGCTTGCTGAGGATGTGTATTGATTATCGGCAATCGAATAAGGTGACTATTAAGAATAAATATCCTCTCCCAAGAATTGATGATTTATTTGATCAGTTACAGGGCGCCAAGTGCTTTTCTAAGATTGATTTGAGGTCAGGTTACCACCAAGTGAGGGTCAAAGAGAAGGATATACCCAAGACAGCTTTCCGAACACGGTATGGTCATTATGAGTTTCTAGTTATGTTATTTGGGCTAACAAATGCACCCACAACTTTTATTTATTTGATGAATAGGGTGTTTAAGCCATTCCTGGATGTATTTGTGATAGTTTTTATAGATGATATTCTAGTTTATTCTAGATCAGAAGAGGACCATGCCAATCACTTACGACAGGCATTGTAGACTCTTCGTGATTGTAAGTTTTATGCAAAGTTCTCTAAATGTGAGTTTTGGTTAAAGTCGGTGGCATTTTTGGGTCATATTGTATCTAGTGAAGGGATAAAGGTTGATGCTCAAAAGATAGAAGCTGTGAAGAACTGGCCAAGGCCCATAACGCCTACGGAGATTCGTAGTTTTCTCGGGTTGGCCAGTTATTATAGAAGGTTTGTTGAAGGCTTTTCTTCCATTTCAGCACCCTTAACCAAGCTAACCCATAAAACATCCAAATTCCAATGGAATGATGCCTGTGAGAAGAGTTTTCAAGATTTAAAGAACAAGTTGATTTCTACACCCGTGTTAGTACTTCCAGAAGGCACCAAAGGGTATACAGTGTATTGTGATGCTTCCAGAATTGGTTTAGGATATGTATTGATACAACAAGATAAGGTAATAGCATATGCTTCTAGACAATTGCGGCCACATGAGAAAAATTATCCTACACACGATCTTGAGCTGGCAGCACTTATTTTTGCTTTAATGATATGGCGCCACTACTTATATGGGGTTCATGTTGATATATATATATACTGATCATAAGAGCTTACAATGTATTTTTAATCAGAAGGATCTAAATTTAAGGCAGCGGAGATGGCTTGAACTATTAAAGGACTACGATGTTGATATCTTGTACCATCTAGGGAAAGCAAATATGGTAGCTGATGCGTTAAGTCGTAAGGCTATGATGGCGCCTATAGAAAGGCAAGAGATGATTAAAGATCTTCACCAGTTAGCTAGTTTGGGAGTTCGCCTTCTTGAAACTCCGGATAAAGAGCTTATCGTACATAATGCTGCGGAATCTTCATTAGTAGCTGAAGTGAAAGAGAAGAAAAATGCAGATCCTATTTTATTACAGCTTAAGGAGAACGTTCAGAGTGGTGCGACCAAGGCATTTGAGCTTACGCAAGGAGTACTTCAGTGCCAAAACCGATTGTGTGTGTCAGATGTAGACGGGCTAAGAAATAAGATTATGACAGAGGCACATTGTTCAAGGTATTCCATTCATCTAGGATCAACCAAAATGTATCAAGATTTGAAAGATATGTATTGGTGGAATGACATGAAGAAGAGCATTGCAGAATTTGTATCTGAATGTCCAAATTGTCAAAGAGTTAAAGTTGAGCACCAAAAATCCGGAGGTTATATGCAATGCATTGATCTTCCAAGCTGGAAGTGGGACATGATCAACATGGATTTCGTTATTGGTTTGCCTCGTACATCCCAAAAGTTTGATTCTATATGGGTGATTGTTGATAGGCTTACCAAATCCGCATATTTCCTACCAGTTAGGACCACTTACACAGTTGAAGAGTATGCGACGCTGTACATTAAAGAGATAGTCCGATTACATAGAGTGCCAATCTCTATTATATCAGATCGGGGAACCCAATTTACCGTAAACTTTTGGATGTTTTTTCAGAAGTGTTTGGGAACACAAGTGAAGTTGAGTACAACTTTTCACCCTCAAACAGATGGACAAGCAGAACGTACCATCCAAGCACTTGAAGATATGCTACGAGCTTGTGTAATAGATTTTAAGGGCAACTGGGATGATCATTTACCTCTTATTGAGTTTGCCTACAATAATAGCTATCATTCAAGTATCAAAATGGCACCATATGAAGCTTTATATGGAAGGAAGTGTAGATCACCAATAGGATAGTTCGAAGTGGGTGAAACTCTTTTGTTCAGACCGGATCTTGTTTATCAAGCCATAAAGAAGGTTAAAGTAATTCAGTAACAACTGAAAACAACCCAAAGTCGACAAAAGTCATATGCGGATAGTAGAAGGAGAGGGCTAGAGTTTTCTATAGGTGATTGGGTATTTTTGAAGGTATCACCAATGAAAGGGGTAATGATATTTGGCAAGAAAGGGAAGTTGAGTCCACGTTATATAGGCCCATATAAGATCACTCGAAGGTTTGGACGAGTTGCATATGAATTAGAGCTACCCCAAGAGCTCTCATCAGTACATCCGGTATTTCATGTGTCAATACTTCAAAAGTGCATCGGAGATCCATCACATATCACTTCTACTGAGGATGTGCAAGTTGCGGAAGATCTTACCTATGAGGAAGTGCCTATTGCTATTCTAGATCGCCAAGTTAAGAAGATGAGAAATAAAGAGATAGCATCTGTGAAAGTACGTTGGAGAAATTGTCAAATGGAAGAGATTAAATGGGAAGCTGAGGAAGAAATGAAATCTAAGTACCCTCATTTGTTCAAATATGAAGAGGAAGTTCAAGAAACAAAGTTAGAACATTAACAAGTAAGTTTTTTTTTATATATGCATAGTACTTATGTGATGATGTGAATATTAATAATGGAATTGAAGTTGTTTCGGTTGAATAACTATGCTAACATTCGAGGACGAATGTCCTAAAGGGGGGAAGGATGTAACACCCCATATTCAAGTACGTGTATTGGTTTATTCAAGTACGTGTATTGGTCTTATTTATCTGGAATTAATTTTTTATTTTATTTATACCGAAATTTGCCCGTCGATGGTTCCATGCGAAGGTTATTGAATAATCTTTCCAACGATATAAAGATTTCCAAAAACGGATAGGTTTAGGATATAATCAAGCATGTTCGAAATTATAAAACGGTGGTCGGGATATTTGGGAATAGTAAATGTGCAGGAAAATTTCCTGCACACAAACTACTGAGGCCAGCCGAATTTTTGGGTCAACTTTGAATGATCATAACTCCCTTAAAATAATGAACTGGGAGATTTTCAACCTATGAAAATAAATATATTTGAGTTTTCTTTCCAATGCAATTCGTTTCATCCAAATACAACGTTTGAGCAAGGAGTTATACTCGTTTTACTTCAGCCTATCAAAATAGATTTTTAGGGTCAACTTCAAATGACCATAACTCCTTGTACAGGACGAACTAGGTGGACTACTATATATGAAATGAATCCCTTTGAATTATCCTTCCAACGATACCAATTTCACCCAAATCAGATATCGGAGCAAAGAGTTATGGTCGATCTACTTTAGCTTATCAAAACAGTCCACCAAAGGACATATTTGACATTATTTAAATTTTAAAGGCATTTTGGTCATTTCCTATTATATTATAGACGGGAATATGTGTATATATACATGTATATGAGTTCAAAAACTCATTTTCATCATCAATCATTGAGAAAGAACAAACCCTAGACAAATTTGACCTTTAAATTACTTTTGATTCAACCGTAGAAATTCCAAAGTAATCCGATAACTGCGTTTGTCATCTCGAGAGCTTCAAACGGCATGTGATTCAATAACATGTGATCCATAATGGTTTTGTATGATGTCCTACGTTACCAATGAACTTGTTTCCACCCTACAAGATGTCAAGACATTACAATACTTACTTGTTTGCCAAATCTTACATGTTTATTGCACTAATGAATGTCAGAAGGTATCCGGTTACTCAAACAAGATCCATATGCTATTAATGACTCCAAAACGTTTCATTGATATACCAATAAGTTCCTACTTCATTGTTATGGGATTGATGACTCCAAAACACTTCATTGATGTGCCAATGAGTTCTTACTTCATTGTTATTGCATTGATGGTCTATTTATATGTCTCTTATTGATGTATCATTGTTTCAAAGTATCAAAAATGCGGTGGCGACCGAAATAACAATCTCAAAGATTAATTGAACTAAGTGATGAAAGTTCTCTCTTATTGGGTGGTATCCCAGGGGCATAAGCCTATCATGGGTCGATCCCTATTTATGTGTTTATGGGTGGTATACCAGGGGAACAAGCCTATCATGGGTCGATCCCAGTTGATATGTACTGGAGGCAGCCTAATGGTCACAGTACAGTACAGTAATGATTTCAAAGATAATAAGAACGAAGGTAAAGTGATTGATAAATACAATGTACAGGTTGTCACAAGTTCTAGTATGTGTGGTCCACTCCTATTACGATTTATTCACTTGTTTCTGATTTCTATTGATCTCCTATATCATATGTGATTATCTACATCTTTACATACTCAGTACATATTTTGTTCTGACGTCCCCCACGGGGGACCTGCATTTCATGCTGCAGGCACAGGTACCTCAGCTCATACACCGCACAAGTAGGAGCCAGGATATCCAGTTGCTTTTGGTGAGCTCCAGTTTGCTTCGGGGCTTTACGTGTCATATCCAGTCACTTTTGGTATTGTATAGAATTTAGTTATATGGCGGGGTGTGTCCCGACCTTAGTTAAACTCTGTGTATTATCTAGAGGCTTTGTAGACCTAATGTACAGTCAAGGTGGTGTTTTGTTAATAGATGTGATGGCTCCAATGGCCAAGTATTGTATATACGTATATATTTGTGTTCGAGCTTATACAGGTGATTATTATCTATTATAAGCGACATGATGCTGTCCGAATTTTGAGTTGTCATAGAGGTATGCATGGGAAGTATAAGGTTATGAGTTGTTTCTCCCGGGCCTCCTCGATTACGGGTGCCTGTCCGTCCCAATAGGATTTGAGGCGTGACACATACCCTGAGTCGGATGAATTCCAAACATATAAAAAGATAGCGTATTTGTACAAATCCAGACTCTGGGATAGGTCCATGACCGCGACCGGCCCAAACGAGTCCAACCATCCTAAACCCAACCAATAACCATACCATACATCCCATACCAAATGAGTTCCAAATATATATATATATATATATAATCCAAAATAAAATGGAACAATCGTAAGTCAAGTACCGTAAACCGGTGTCAGTCCCACTACCAATGTCACTACTAAGGCTGACACTAATATCGACACTGCCCATACCAACCCATAATAGTCCCACAAAGCCTCTAACCGAAAGTAAATCAATATCTGGTTGGGACATGTCCCCAACCATAGCCAAAACCATAGTCTATGAGATGACCAAAGTATGTAAAAACATCCATGAAATGAAATGGAGCCTTCCAAAATATGGAATCTTACCACTTTCATCCAACTGAGTTGATCCCAAATTCGATCACTGAGCAGGGGGAGTAGAACGGTCAATTCCTGCATCGCATGGGGATACAATCATCCAAAGACGGGTTAGTGGGTAACTGCTATCAAGTACTCAGGATAAGGACAAAATAATAAAAATCTTTAAAACCAAGTAAACCAACCATATGCATTCACAACCTTATATACATATATATAACCATACTGGGAAAAGGGAATCGGGTTTAGCATACCTTTAAAACCATTAACCTGGGTATGTGTAACTTAACTATCCTAGAACCACCCACGGGCTATATGGGTCTAGTGTAACCTCCTGAACGGGCCCCGATGCATGTAGCCGCATGAACTAAAGATACCATAAGAGTAGGGGATTCCCGAGTACCCTTCGCTCTCCATGATACATAGGTACAAATGTACTTAGGGAATTTCCATGTACCCCGTAAGTATCATATATGGTTGCCATGTCCAATCTTAATTTCGATAAATATGAGTTTCCAGTGTCCATCCATTAGACTCACACCTTCACGGTTAGCTATTACACCCCACCATTATTGCCCAATTAAAACCATTACCACACAACCAAACCACCATTCCATTTATTATTAACCAAAACTATAAGTAGTGGTATCGTCATACCGACTATAGCTTGCCAGAAATGTCCTTAGCCATCCTTTTTAAGAAAAAAGGATTCCCATGTACCCATAGATTACCTTATTAAGTTTACTTGGGGGAATCCCATGTACCCCACAAGTGATCATTATCATGTTTGCTTGGGGGATTATCTTATACCCTACAAGGCTTTCAATTAGACCAACCATAACTACTAATACCTTACCATTTAACCATTCCAAACCATTTATGGTTCCATTACCAAGTTATACCATGCAATAGTTCCATTAAAAGTCCAATAATGTAGTAAAAGAATTCTCATAGGAATTTTATCAAAAACATTGGGGGCATAGTGTTTCCAAAACCACGTACCAAGTAACCATTCCCATGCAACCAAATATTCAAACCACCATTAAAACATGTAAATCTATAATTAAAACATGGGAAAATCATAATCAAGCATTTATAACCAAACCCCCCAATATATATTTGTAAACCCAAAACCATACAACATTCATGCCATGAAAACAATTCATAAAACATGCCTTTAGTTGGAACTAACAATGATGGAGGAGTAACATGCCTTAGATTAAGAAGAAGATGAGAAGAAATCACCCTTGTAAGCCCCAAATTGATCCTATTGATGAAAACCTAACCTTCCTTAACCCAAGAGCCTTGGGAGAATTTGAGGGTGTTTTAAGATTGTTTGAGTGATTTCAAAAAGGTTAAATAATATCCCAAGAGGTTTATAAGTCATGGGGACTTAAGAGGTTAAGATGGGAAATGTCCATATTACCCCCAACTTAAAATGCATAAAATTCCCGCAGGAGGGTACGACTCCACCATATCACCAGTACCTTATCATACGAGTGGTACCCACCACTCGTACCCTGGGCATACCTTTGACCCAATATTGTACAACATACGACCACTCAAACCAAATCATACCCAACCATATGATTAGTACCATGTAATAGTACCCTAAGTAGAATCATGAGGGGTTGACACTATCCAATATACGAGTTAGACTATACCACTCGTACCCTATAGCATGACTTATGGTGAGTCACTCATACTCAAATCCAAGTTAAGTTACTAAGTTTTAGATTAAGTAAAGGAAAACTCAAACCTACGACCCATCACCCACCATATGACTCGTATCCACTCAAGTCGTACCCATTCCATAAACTCAACCACCCAATACTTGATAACATACGACTGGTCACCTGACCCTTACCCTCACTATACGACTAATATGGTGAGTTGTATGATGTCCAGAAAGTCCAAAACCCAAGAAATTTCTAAGGACCAAAACCCAGGGTGTTTTAACAACCTACTCAATGCGTCGGCCACCACATTTGCCTTACTCAGATGGTAGAGCACATTCATGTTGTAATCTTTCAATAGCTTTAACTACCTCTTTTGATGAAGATTTAGTTTTTTTTTTTGTGAAAATACACACTGAAGACTCTTATGGCCAGTGAAAATGTCAACATGCACTCCATATAAATAGTGTCTCAAATCTTCAGAGCAAATACTATAACAGCTAACTCCAAGTCATGCGTTGGGTAGTTTCTTTCATGATCCTTAAGCTGTCTGGAGGCATAGGCTATTACTCTCGCATTTTGCATCAAAACACAACCTAACCCAACTCTTGAAGCATCATAATACACCACAAATCTATCTAACCCAACTCTTGAAGCATCATAATACACCACTAGTGCCAAAGTCAATCTATCTTTCAATTCTTGGAATCTCTTCTTATATTATCTTGACAAACTTCACCTTCTTTTCTATCAGCTTAGTCAAGGTGCGGCTATGGAGGGAAACCCTTCAACAAATCTTCTATAATACCCAGCAAAACCCAAAAAGCTTCTGAGGGTCTACATAAATACCAGCTCCTAAAATTACATGCCCTAAAAGGTAACAGACTCCAACCAAAATTCATACTTACTGAACTTCACATACAATTATCGGTCCTTGAGGGTCTACAACACTATCCTTAAATGGTCTGCGTATTCCTCCTTACTCTCAGAATACACCAAAATATCATGCATGAAAACAATGAAAAATATGTCTAAATACTACTTGAATACCCTGTTCATCAGATCCATACAGTCTACAGGAGCATTCATTAGTCCAAATAACATAACTACAAACTCAAAATAACCATTCTACATTCTGAAAGTCGTCTTTGAAATATCGTGCTCCCTGACTTTCAACTGGTGGTACCCCGGCCTGAGGTCGATCTTGGAAAACCATCGGGCACCTTGAAGCTGATCGAATAGATCATAGATCCTATTAATGGGGGTACTTGTTCTTAATGGTAACCTTGTTTAGCTATCTATAGTCTATACACATCCTGAGAGTGCTATCGTTCTTAAGAATGAATAGAACTAGAGCACCTCTCGAGGAAACACTGGGTCTAATGAAACCCTTATCTAAGAGATCCTTAAGTTATTCCTTTAACTCTTTGAGTTCAGCTAGATCCATACGATATGAAGGAATGGAGATAGGCTGAGTATCAGGAAAAAAGGTTAATATCGAGCTCTATTTTTCTGTCTGGAGGTACCCCTGGCAAATCATTGAGGAAGACCTATGAAAATTCATTGACTGCAAGGATTGACTGAATGGTTGGGGCTTCAGATTTAGTATCTTTGACTCAAACTAAGTGGTAGATATACCCTTTTGATATTAACTTCCTGGCCTTAAGGTAAGAGATGAAACGACCTTTGGTATGCATTGAACTATCCTCCCACTCAAAGACTGACTCATAGAGAAACTAAAATTTCACCGGATGGGTGTGAAAATTTATTGACGTATAACATGAATGGATCAAATCCATTCCTAAAATGACGTCGAAATATATCATATCTAACTCTATAAAGTTTGTTAGAATGACCTTATAGAGGACGATAATAGGACATCCTCTATATACTCACTTAGCTATAACTAACTCACCCACCAGAGTAGAGACAGAAAAAGGCTTAGAAAGATTTTTAGGGATCGCTGCAAAATTTACAGTAAAAAGCAGGGTCACATAAGAGAGGTTTAATCTCGGATCTAACAACACATATATATCAAGGTGAAAGGCACAAAGCATACTAGTGACAACATCTGGGGAACTCTTCTGCTCCTGGCAGATGGTAAAGCATAAAATCAATTTTGGCATTGATCGCCACTGATACTGGATGATGAACCTTGTGGAGGAGCTGGGCAGCCTGACTGAGCTACTAGATTCATGGCCTGAGTCTGAGTATGGACATATCTACTTCCTTGCTTAGCATACAGGTATTCTTTGATCATTTGTCCCGTCTTGCCACAACCATAGAAACCCGCTTTGCCCATTAAACACTCACAAGGATGGGTCCTACCTCACTTTGCACAAGTGGGATAAGTAGGTCTCCGGGCCACACTACCCTGAGATATTGAATTTGAAACTCTGGCCCACTGCTCTTGCTTGGTCCTGGGTGTAGGGGTATTAGCTGGGGATGGTGCAGGTACTGATGAGTGATCCTAAAACTGCGAACGACTTCCCCCTCCGGACTTTTGTTGACTGTAATTAAAATGTCCAATCCTAGATCTTTTATTTCTCCTCTCTCTTTTATTTAACGTCTCTACCTCAATCTGTTGAGCAGGAGTCATCAACCGAGAAATATCCATATCTCTGATATGCATGGAAGTCCTATACTCATTAACTACCAAATCAAACACTACAATGACAAACTTACTAATACGAGCTCTAGAGTCAGGAAACAACTCTGTAGCATACTTAGCTAACAGGGTGAACTTAAGGCAGTACTCCTACACTAACATAGAGACCTGTCTCAGGTTTATAAACTTCTCTACTTTGACCTCTTTTATCTCATGAGGAAAGAACCTAACAAAAAAATTACTCTGAAATACCTGCTAACTCATAGGCGTCGCATCCTCACCCCTAGCATCCTTCCACATGGTAACCCAATCATTAGCAACATCCTTCAATTAATAAGATGCTAACTCTACACTTCCCCCTTTAGTAACATGCATAATTTACATAATCTTTTCACCTTATCAATGAAGAACTAGGGATCCTCATTCACCTTTGACCCAAAGAATTCAGGTGGGTTCATCCTCATAATGTTCCTAATCCTGGCTGCAGCTAAGTTACCATTCTATTGGAGTGGGACTGCTGTTAGATGGTGTCCTTAAACATTTGCATTCACATCCTGAGCTAACACTTGGAACGCAACCCTAAACTCAACATGTGAAATATTTTTATTCAGAGGGTCTACAGGTGGTGGAGGGGCTAGATGATCCCCGTTTCAGTGTGTGTAAGCTCTGCAAAGAGGAATTTTTTGTTACGCAAAAGCATAAATTATAGCAGCTACAAACAACCTCAAAGCACGATAGAGATCATAAAAGAAAGGATAATTCCTAATATATCCCATAGCCTCTTACTCATAGGTATAGCGTGCTTCACACTCATGGTCAAGAATCTACATAACGTGGCTTGTCAAACTCCCTAGGAGTTTTTAAAATCTTAGGCTATGATACCAAAGTTGTAATGACCCGGGAGTACCCTCTGGACGTCACACGGTGCTTAAGACTATGAATAGTCCCAAGCAACCCATGATATCTAATTAACACTTAACTCATAGGAAGGTGGACTAAGATATATATAATTGTCGAAAGAAACCAACTTTTAAATATTTCTTTTGAAATCTTACAACTTAGAATTCTTAATAAAGTTTGTTTAACTGAAATAGACATTGTCCGACAAGCCTCTAATCTTCTAACTGAAAAAGTCACTGGGATAAACCCCAGCTGACCATAAAAGAAATAAACTAGTTAAGCAACATCCGTAAAGTCTAAACTCCAATAGACTTGGTCCGTCCTCGAACAACGAGGACTCACCAAATATCAAAATATTAGAAATGATGCCGTGATCAATCATTCTACAAGAAATGAGCACCAGAACCTACATTATAAGACAATGTAGCACATAGACATATATGTGGGTCAGTACTTCTGGAATGTACTGAGTATATGGGGTGAATTGACAAGTAAAATCAAAATTGAATAAACTTTCAAATCATGCATACTAAGTGTAAAAGGACTCACCTTGGACATGAGTAAAGCTGTAAATTGAAGGATTATAAAACATAAATGATAAAGCAAAATTAAAAGATTAGTGAGTCATCACACTTAGTTTCTAAAATCTTTACTTTTATTCTTTCTTATGGGAGATTCTTATGATAGATTTAAATCATATGAGCTATCATGAAGTCCAATGTCTCACCCACGTTGGGGAGAGTTGTCCTACCCTTGCTATCAGAATATAACCTTAACTTAAGTTATCACTAAACGCCATCCATATAGGGAAAAGAAGATATTCTCTGGCGAGGTCTCTTTAACCTACGGTGGCTCATAGGTTTTAAAAATTTTGATATGCTCATCCACATTCTCTTCTCATTGATAAATGCTACTTCCATATATATATATATAAATATATACTTATACTTAGGAAATCCACCATAAAATAGCATGTGGGTTTGTAAACTGAAAACCAGTTATGCTTCTTTTACTTAAATCATACTCGTGGGGTGAAGTTGTGGATTTTAAATCTTAAATGTGATCATAAGATCAAAACTAGACTTTAATTAAGTTGCCAAAATTGCAAATTGATCTTATAAACTTGAACTTCTCATACTCAATAACTTATGCTTAAATCTTTAAGTTCATGCACTGTATCTTAGAAACATCATATCAAAATACCATGCTCAAAACTTAAGTTAGAATCTTTCGTTAATTCATCAAACTTCAAGTCAAGATAATGAAATCATATCATAATAGCAATAATGTAAGTCAAAACATGAATAAAGGGTATTTCTTGTGCAAATCAATCTTTAAATAACATGATGATATCATAAATTCAAGAATATAAGAATTGGGTAGGAACCCTAATTGCAATCATATGAACTCAACTTTAAGATCAAGTTTTCGGGCACAAGGATGAAAGATTATCCTTGCTCAAACCCCACATACCTAGACTTTCTTGAAGGAAACTTAGACTTGGGAACTTGAGAGTTGATTTTGAAGAAGAAACTCTAGCCTTGTTATACTTGAAAGTGGGAGAAGAAAGAATGTCATTAAGTGATTAAGAATTGGAAAAATAGCACCTCTTTTATGTTTTAAGTCATGGGTTGGGAGTTTAAAGAGTAAAAAGGACCAAAAATCCCCTTAACTGAACAAATAAAAAATTGACCATCAGTCGTCACTTGTCACCTTATGACTCGTGACATCTGATTACAAGTCTTCCTAATGACTCATAACCTTGGTAGTAACTGGAAGGGTACTTATTGGTCTAGATACGAGTCATATCCTATGACTCATGGTCATGCTACCAGAAATATTTTTCTTTCCCACTAAGCTAATTACAACTAGACCATATGACTCGTATAGTCCCACACCGACATGCTTAGTATGAGTCATAACCAAAATAGAACCTCAACCACCCCATACTATCTTGACTATAATTATATCTCACGACATATAATGAGTCTCCACAACTTGATGAGTAAGTCGTAGGTTCCACAGAGAACTTTATGGATACAGGGTATTATAGGTCATCAGGGATAGGATGACAAAGTCTGCTTGCTTATTGCCGGTGATGACAAATTTTTCCTCAGAGGATTATGCCAAGTTGTTTATTGAGAAAATTATGAAGTTGGATGGGGTGCCTATTTTTATCATGTTAGATCGTGGTGCTCAGTTCTCATCACACTTTTTGTCGTGGTTTCAGAGAGGTTTGGGGACTAAGGTGATCCTTAGTATGGCTTTCCACCTGCAGTCGGATGGGCAAGCGGAAAGGACTATTCAGACATTGAAAGATATGCTTTGAGCTTGCGTGATTGACTATGGAGGTAGTTGGATTGATCATTTTCCTCTTATAGAGTTTTCGTATAATAATAGCTACCACTCTATCATTAGGATGGCTTCATTTGAAGCTTTGTATGGTAAAATGTGTAGATCCTCTATTGGGTGGTTTGAAGTTGGTGAGGCTGAGATGTTTGGCCCAAATTTGGTTCACCAAGCGATGGAGAAGGTGAAGGTAATTTGGGATAGGCTTAAGCTGCCCAAAGTCACCAAAAATCCTATGCGAATATAAGGTGTAGGAAGTTAGAGTTTGAGGTTGGAGATTTGGTATTCTTAAGGGTATCTCTAATGAAGAGAGTAATGCGATTTAGGAAGAAAGAAAAGCTCAATACTCAATATGTCGGTCTGTATATGGTCTTGAAGAGGGTTGGTAATGTTGCATGTGAATTGGAGTTGTCCTTTAGTTTGAGCTTTGTTCATCTGGTGTTCCACGTGTTGATGTTGAGAAAGGGCGTAGGTGATCCATCGCTAATTGTGCCTATCAAGAATATTGGTATTTCAGATTCTATGTCTTATGAGTAATTCTCAGTTGAAATATTAGGTCGTCAAGTTTGTTGGTTGTGGACTAAGGATGTAGCTTCAGTAAAGGATCTATGGAGGAACCACAAAGTTGAAGAGGCTACTTGGGAAGTCGAAGAGGACATGAAGTCCAAGTATCCATTCTTATTCCCTATTCTAGAAAATTATGCTTAAGGTATGTGTTGTTTTTAACATCTTTGTTTTCTATCTTTGTTAATGGGAAATTGTAAATTCTTTGGTATTCTTGTTTTCTGTCTTAAAGGTAAGGGTAGTGATGTTTGGGTTCTAATCGTGCTGGTAAATACTTTGTCCCATCATTCGAGGATGAATGATCAAGTAGGGGAGAATTGAAACACCCTGGATTTTGGCCCTTGAAATTTTTTTGAGCTTTGAGCTCACTGTCTTGGTTACGACATGATACCATGAGTCGTATGGTGTCTTGACGGGTCAGGTGACCCTAGTCGTAAGGTGTCCAGTGAATGGTGTTGGAGTTTTTGTCCTGTGGGACATGAGTCGTTAGGACGACCTGTAACCAAATCAGTAAGTTTGTGGTTTGATTTTTCTCTGAGTATGAGTGGCTCACTAAGAGCCGTGAGGATATGTTACGAGTCATTAGGTGAAATCATAGGATGTCCACTATCTAACCCATTTGAGTTTTGTGTTGCCTACGAATGGACCCTACGAGTCGTTAATCTGGTTGAGTCGTAAGGTTGACAGTGAATGAGGACCCTTGTCATTGTCTTTATTACGACTCGTGGTCATGAGTCGTAAGGAATGGTTACGAGCAAATGTTTGACACATAGTCAAAGACGATATTTTTTCCAATTTTTAAGTTAAGGGCATTTTAGATATTTCCCTTTTTTCCCAACTTGAAACCCACGTCATATAACCTCCTTAGGTTATCCTTAGCCCTCATAAACACATCAAATAGACTCTTAAACACTCTTAAATTCTCAAGGTCAATAACACTTAGGGTTTTCAAGAGGTTAATCAATTGGGGCTTTCAAGGGTGATTTCTCTCAAACTTCTTGGTGTTTAAGGCATGTTACTCTTCCCTCATTGTCAATTTTGTAAAAGCATATGATTGAAAGTATTATTCATGGAATATTGATGTGGGGTTTTGAATTGTGGGTTGAGGGTTTTTAGTCTAAATCGTTTAAATATTTCTTCTATGATATTTGTGAAACTATTTTGCTTAAATTGATGGTTGGTAAATGCATTGAGGTGCATGGGAATGGTGGATGGAAATAGGGGTACAATGGAATCCCCAAGTTGATTATTTTGGCTTGTAAACTGGTAATAAACTCAACCCACTTGTATAATTGATTTTAATTTATGCTTTATCACTTGGCTTGGCTTGGCTCTTGAAACTAATGCATGGTATAAATGGTTAAATGGTTAAGGATGGTTTTAAAAACCTTATGAGGTACAATGGATTCCCCTAAGTGAATAATTTATGAAAACCTTATGGGGTACACGGTAATCCTTCAAGTGATTTTAGTAATGGAGTCTACGGGGTACACAAAAATTCCCTAAGTCTTAGCTTAATGACATTGCTCTCAAGCTATAGTCGGTATGATGATACCATTTAATAATGCCTTAATAATTGAATCCTGTAATTGGAGGTTTGGTTGGGTGTTAAATATTTTAATTAATCAATAATGGAGGTTATGATAGCTAGTCGTGAAGGTGTGAGTCCGAAGGACGGATACCGAAAACTCATGTTTGCCGACATGAGTTTTTTCTTGATGATCATGTGGTTGTGGGTTACATGGGAATCCCCCAAGACTATACATGTATATATGTATCATGAAGGGCAAAGGGTACAAGAGAATCCCCGACTATTTATGATATCTCCAGTCGTGCGACTAATACGCACTGGGCCCGTTCAGGGGGTAACACTGGACCCATATAGCTCGTGGGTGGATTCATGATGATAAAGCTATACAATCTATGTTAAGATTTTAAAGTGCATACTAAATCTTATTCCTTTTCCCGGTATGGTATTTATATATATATATGCATCTTATTATGTGCATTGGTTTGAATTGGTTTTGGATTGTTGGAATAAATTTATCCTTATCCCTAAGACATTCTAGCGTTCATCCCATTAACCATCTTCGGATGTTGTATCTCCACGCGATGCAGGAACCGGCCATACTTTCACTTCTTCTGCTCAGTGACTAGGTGATTCGGGGAGATCTTTTGAGTCCGACTGAAGTGGTGAGCTTCCATACTTTAGAAGATCCCATTTCATGCTATGGACACCTTTATGTCTTTTTTATTCCTTTGATCTTGGTTTTTGGCTATGGTCAGGGGCATATTCTGATCGGATATTCTTTGGTTTTGATTAGAGGCTTTGTTGGACTAAAATGGGCATGGATGGTGTCGGTATTGGTATTGATATTGGTATTGGTATTGACATTGGGATTGGTATTGGTTGGTTGTTTGGTTATGGGTGTTGGTTTTGGTTATAAACTTGTTATAATGTCTTTAAATTGATATTATCTTATCTTGTTATATGTTCGGAATATGTCCAATATGGGGTGAAGAGTGGTCAATGATTTGGTATTGGGGGTGGTCTCCGATTCTGGTTGGACTTTAAATACCCGACATGGCCAGGCCCTGGTTCAGGTCCTGTCATGTATCATACATATATTCAGATAAAATCAGTGATGCATTTCTCTCTCTCTCTCTATTTCTATATCTGTCTATCTATCTATCTGTCTATCTATCTGTCTGTCTGTCTGTCTGTCTGTCTGTCTATCTATCGATCTATCTGTCTGTCTGTCTGTCTGTCTGTCTGTCTGTCTGTCTGTCTGTCTGTCTGTCTGTCTGTCTGTCTGTCTGTCTGTCTGTCTGTCTGTCTGTCTGTCTGTCTGTCTGTCTGTCTGTCTCTCTATCTGTCTGTCTGTCTGTCTGTCTGTCTGTCTGTCTGTCTGTCTGTCTGTCTGTCTATCTATCTGTCTGTCTGTCTGTCTGTCTGTCTGTCTGTCTGTCTGTCTGTCTGTCTGTCTGTCTGTCTGTCTGTCTGTCTGTCTGTCTGTCTGTCTGTCTGTCTGTCTGTCTGTCTGTCTGTCTGTCTGTCTGTCTGTCTGTCTGTCTGTCTGTCTGTCTGTCTGTCTGTCTGTCTGTCTGTCTGTCTGTCTGTCTGTCTATCTATCTGTCTGTCTATCTATCTATCTGTCTATATATATATGTGTGTGTGTGTGTGTGTATGTTTGTATAAGAGATTCTCTCCCATTATTTACTACCCAAATTGTAAATTACAAAAAAAAAAAAAATTTTAATTCTTCTTCTATTGTAGCCATTTTAGAGATTCTCTCTCATGATTTACTCTCCTAAATATATGCAATTCTATTACTTTCTTATTTAACTAACTGACTAATTTAAAATGTATCCAAGGCAAAATATATCAAGGCTTAAAATATGTATCACAAAATGAGATTTTATATAATTAGATAAAGTTGTGGTAAAAAAAATTAACAACTCCTTAACTTATGGTAATTGTGTAAGTTACCCAACTCTTTAAGCATATATACTCTTTTGTTACTCTCATGTTCACTTGATTTGTCATTTGACACACCCACTTAAAAATAATTTTTGATATAATTATTTTATCATATTATCCTCATTAATTGATGTTTAAAGTATTATGTCTTAAAAATAATTTGTAGGATAAATAATTAATGCTAAAGATAAAATATTTTTTTTCTTTTCTTCATATAGAAAAAGTGACAAATAAAAATGATTTTTTTTAAAAAATAATAATTGAAGTAAAAGTGAAAACGAGTAATACTATTAGGGAGTTGCTAGCTAGCTTAGTAGTTATTAATGGAATGGCTAAAAATGTGATATTTGAAAAAAAAATATAAACATATTTAAAAGTTAAAATTGTGTCTGATCATACATTTTACTTGCCAAAAAAGTAATTTTGTGTAAAAAAAATCACCTTTTTTTCAAGTATGAAACTCGCCTTTAATTTTTTTTCTTCAAAAAGTCAGTGTATTATATAATTAAACGTTATTTTGATTCTTTTTCCTATTTAGAAAAACATAAAAAAGAAAAATATGCATGTGTTGGGTTCGAAATCGAGAGGGCGTCATGCGGAAGCTATTAGTTGCAAACTATTGTAGTGACAATTCCGAAGACACATAAACAATACTAAAAAGCTTAATATTATTATATTATTTGGTCAATTGACCTACATATAAAACCTAATATTAAAAACATAAAAACTAATGAGAGAGAAAATCTTTCCCTAAACAAAGACTCTTTAAAGGACTACATTGTGGATGCTATTGTGTTATGGTATGAGAAGGGGGTTTCTATTTATAGATGTCCAAAACCTTTCCTCCAAGAAAGAGGTTAGCCAAATATGGAAAAGAATTATATTCTTTCTTTCAAGAAAAGTAAAAGTAATTATGGTAACTTTTATTTTCTTTCTAATAAAAAGTAAAACTTAAATATAGTAAGAAAATCAGGGCAAAA
Organism: Capsicum pubescens; assembly: GCA_030864215.1. Lineage (NCBI taxonomy): Eukaryota > Viridiplantae > Streptophyta > Magnoliopsida > Solanales > Solanaceae > Capsicum > Capsicum pubescens. The sequence goes on from CM061538.1 coordinate 254,971,456, forward strand.
CCCCTAACAAATCTCCCCCTTTTGGCTTGATTTTCTTCAAAATATTCTTGATCCTCCATCTTCTTGTGCATGATCTTCGTCCTTCATATATATTCTTCATATATCACCGCTGTTTGGCATATTTAAAAATGGAGCTTTTGGGGTTAAAAAATATATTAGCCCTTTTCGGGTTAAAAATATTGGAGCTCTTTTGCAGGGAGCTTTATTTTCAAATATGTGACAGCAGGATTGTTGAAAATATGATTGACAATTATCTCCACATGTAGCTTTTGGACATATATCTTCATTATCATCAAATTGGTTGCAGTTTGATTTTGAAACCGCTTTGAACCTGTTTAATCTTGTCTCACCACACCATTGGACCATTAACCGTAAGCTTTGATAACACTTGTTGGGTTCAAAATTGATAGGGCGTCATGCGGAAGCTATTAGTTGCAAACTATTGTGGTGATAATTTAGAAGACACATAAACAATACTAAAAAGTTTAATATTATTATATTATTTGGTCAATTGACCTACATATAAAACCTAATATTAAAAACATAAAAACTAATGAGAGAGAAAATCTCCCCCTAAACAAAGACTCTTTAAAGGACTACATTGTGGATGCTATTGTGTTATGGTATGACAAGGGGGGTTTCTATTTATAGATGTCCAAAACCTTTCCTCCAAGAAAGAGGTTAGCCAAATATGGAAAACAATTATATTTTTTCTTTCAAGAAAAGTAAAAGTAATTATGGTAACTTTTATTTTCTTTCTAAGAAAACGTAAAACTTAAATATAGTAAGAAAATTAGGGCAAAAACCCTAACAGCATGTCCATGTCTTCAAACTTTTAAGCGTCTACTTACAAATCATGTCAAAGTTTAGAAGGTACTTTATACATTTTTGGAAAACTTTTGCAAGAGAGATTATACTATGTTTTAAAGTATTATACTAATACAACTAGGGATCGTTTAGTAGTTTTTCCAGGATTGTAGTGTTATTTTATCCCTTCTTGAGGGTGGAATAACTAATCCTGAAATAGTTAGTCACAGGATAACTAATTTTCCAACTAATTTCCCAATCAAACGACCCTCTAGTGTGTTGTATACAAACACTCAAATCTTTTCACTATTTAATTCTTTTTTGTAATTTTAAGAGAAAATACATAAAGTACCCCTTCATGTTGTCCAATTTTTTCAAAAAGACACTTAAACTTTACTTCCGACCTATTACGCCACGATTCTTACTAAAACCGTTGTAAATACACCATTTTTCATCTAACACTAGTTACACCAATAAATGTGTATATCACGTGCCAATCAGCATTTGACACATGTCAATTAATTTTAATCTTTTTTTTAGAAAGTATAGCCATATATTTTTTTATTTTTCTTTATTTTTTTTCTTCTTTTCTTATTCACATTTCCTTTCTTCTTTATTTCAAAGAACACCAACAATATTTCTTTCAATAGGATCGATCAAATTGTATTTTGCTGGATCTTTTTTGGGATCAAAGTTTCCAACACCAGTTCCAACCACGAAGAAGTTATAGCCATGGATATGGAAAGGATGTGATTCCACCGATAACAAGTTGGTATCTTGGATTACTCTTTCAACAGTGGAATTGAAAGCAATTTTACTAATTCTTGTGCCTACATTAGCATCTTTTCAAACAAAAAATTAATTTTTCATATTGGGTATATCGTCGGAAAATACCTTCTCGCCGGAAAAAAAGGTGGCTAACATACCATCTCCTTTTTATCCTTTTTTTAATTTCTTTATCATTCTTCAATTCAAGATCAAACTTTTCCAACACTAATTGAATTCCAAAAAAGAAAGATTTCATTCAATTGGAAATGCAGAGAATAAGTCTTTAACATCAATGGAGAAGAACATCTTTTTTTTCGTAAGGAGAATATGTTGAGGAAGGGGAATAGGAGCAACGTACGCCGGTCACATTGGAAATGGGAGCCAATGGAGCCATTATTATTTTGATAAGTTTCATTTTCATCAATTAATTTGAGTTGACTACCAGTTTTTTTTAATTAATAAGTCGTATCTCAAAAATATTTTACTTTGGAGTTAGAGTTACTTAGGGATGGAAGGCCCCATTTTACTATCGAATTGGTTTCTTGAATCTGAATCAAGAATTTTTTTTTGTTGGAGAAAGATGAGGAAGACATAAATGGAGAAGAAGAAATTTTTAAAAAATTTGACAAATAATTTATACGTGGCAGGTTTTAATTGTCAATTTAAGTCAAATTTTAACCACTCACGCGTCTGGTGTGCGTGTCTACTCGCAGAGACAAAATTTAAGTTAAAATGATGTATTTAAAATAATTTTATTAAGAATCGTGGGGTAATAGATCGGAAGTAAAGTTTAAGTGTCTTTTTGAAAAAGTCGATCAATATTAGGGGGTACTTTATGTATTTTATCTAATTTTAATTAGCATTATTTATTTTTGTATATGCTCGTATATGTTTCATGCATAATTTGAATCATATATGTTTATTTGACGAATTCAATATAATGGTGCCCAAGAACAATGGTTAGTCAAGCATGATAGTTTTAACTAGCAAAATCAATTTAGAAGGTGCATTTGGACAAGAGGTTGTTATAAATGAACAAGTTGATTGGTTAATTTTGCTATTGAAATAATTATATTGACAGATTATGTGTAACGATCCAAATCATCGTTACGTGTAAAAACGTCCCATAAAGAACATCATGAGTTATCCCGTAATAAAACCAGTTGTTGCTGATACCTTCTTCTCGATTCCTTCTTCCATAACCAGAGCTCGGAGAAGGAAGAAATAAGAGGGCCCTATGGAGAATGTGGTCAGAAATCCATAACTGATTCAACATTAGAAATATATTGATTTTTCCCAATAATCGAATACTTTTGTCTGTAAATACTGCATATTAGATTCTATCTATAAATCGATTTTCTTCCATATGAGTGAAAGTCTCAGTAAGAATGCTTACAATAAATAATAGGCCCAAATGGATTCAAAAATATTTGAAAAAATTACAAAAAATCACAACTTTACTTTCTTTTATCACACAATATCTCAAATCCTTAAACTAATTATAAATATCTCATATTTACAATTTCTCTCTCTATAATTCATATACATAATTTTATCTTCCCCTTCTCACACTTTTATTTCCTTAGAAGATGCCTACATTTTGAATTTACTGTTCTTCTCAAATCCCTATTTCTAATTCATAAAAACCCTATTAAAAAAAAACCTTAAACCCTACCTGAAATCCCCCCCCCCCTTCAACCACCAGGACTGAAACCCTACCTCTTTTTATATGTAAGGGATGATGGTGAGGGAACTCGCAGGTATAGAAGACATATGTTGTTTGATGAAGCATTGGGATTTGATGTACCACTACTTAGAAATAGCGTTAGTCATTCTTTCTGCCCATTGATCTTGCCGTACAAATTCATTTCTTAGGATATAATTTTCATCTTTACACCTGTATACCTCACTTTACTGAGAAAAAATGTCTTGATTGTTGTTAAAAATATGCAACAAACGTTGTTGTTTGTCATTGTTATTTGTTGACACTCAATTTTGTCCCATCTTTCTTCCAAGTTATCTCTTTTCGCTTCTAACTAAGTTTTGATAACTTAAAAAATACGCATATATGTTATTTCTATATAATTAGGAGTTTTGCCGCCATCATCGACATTATTATTATTATTATTATTATTATTATATTACTACTACTACTACTATTACTATTTTTATTTATTTATTATTATTATTATTGTTATCATCATCATCATTATTTATTACTATTTTTGTTATATTTTAAACTATCGTCCGCATTTCTAATAAACTTTCGCAAAGGCATTATATTTATTTTATTTAGTTGAATAAAGTATTTTGTGATTTTATATTTTACAAATACTATAGTTCAATTTCGATATTCATCATGCAATTTTGTTTAAGCGTCTATATTTTAATAGAAATTTTTATTTAGTTTTAATTTTTATTTGAATATTTCAATATGTTTGTTGAAATGTTATGTATATTAAATCTAGAAGCCCCAAGAATATAAGAAAGAAGGTATTTTAAAGGAAAAATTACACAAATTAGCAAACCTAAGACATTAATTACAAGTAATAGCAATAGTTTGTCAAAATTACAACTAATAGCAAAAGTAGCAATATTTTGCCCTTTTTATTCAAAAGCGCGTGTCTTTAACCTATAAAGTTACCTAATCCTATTTTCATGCTACTTTACCGTTTTCAATTCTCTCCAATATAATTTTTTTAGGCTATTTCTTCAAATTTTAATTTTTTCTCTGAAATTCTTGATAAACATTATCCCCTCTATTAAGGTAAGTTGATTTTACAATTAATTCATGTTATCTTTTCCATATAAGTTCTTTTATGTAATTTATTTTCAATATTTTTTTGCACATTCTTCAGTGTTATTATTTTTGGGGAGTTTTTATTATTTTTTTATTTTTATATGTTGAAATTTCTGGGGCATTCTTTTTTCACATTCTTCTGTGAGAAAACTCGGCTTCAAATCAGGACTATGAGTCAGAGAACTCAGTGTTAAACTCGTTGCTTGGGTTGTTAAACGAAGATGATAAAATTGTGCTAATTGTAGTGACGTAGGGGATTGTTCCGATGCTTGTGAGGTTGCTGGACTCTAGCTCTTCACCAAAATTTTTTAGTAGACTTAGTTAATGCTCTTTTGACAGAGAGATTGAAAGTTTTGAATTTGAATGACCAATATCCCCAAACATTTTTGTTCTGACCAATTTGACTGACTGTAAGTTTACTCGTTTATGAATAATTTGTTTTGCCTTCTGCAATGATCTTATGATTAAGTTAAGTAGAAATCAAGATGATTAACGCTCAAATAATGCATATACAGAAGAATCAGTGACCTCAACGGAGGTACTTCAGAATTTTCGGTTCTTGCAAACAAGATCACAATGGAGAATGAAGCACTTTGGAATCAAGCAGTACCACAACTACATATGATTATCAAGAAGATAAAGGAGGAGTGTAAATATAGACGTTTTGATTTCATTAGTAGACGAATCAATAGCAACCACTTATAAAATTTATATTTGTTGTTAAGTTGTATTTGCTATTTATTAGATTTTGACAATGGCATATACTTACTTCTTTTTCATAAGCATGATTTTTGTATTTAAGATATTTGTATTTGTAATTGATATGTATTTGTATTACATTCTGGTTACTTAAATTTGGACCATTCATGTATTCATAAAATAGATATGTATATGTTGTAATATAAGTATAATATGTATTCTGTAAATACAAATTAAGTGCCACTGCTTTTAAATGTAAAGTATATACTTGCCACAGTTTAGATATATTTTATGAATACATATTGCTAAGATTTGTATTTATGTTAAGTTGTATTTGTTATTCATTAGATTTTGACTGTGATATGTACTTCTTTCTTCATGATAAGCATGATTTTTGTACCAGTTATGTATAAATAAATTATATACATATTTGATTTGTTTGTAATATATGAAATGTATTTATTATCGGTTAGATATATTTTTTTTGTTATTGCTAATATTTATATTTATTGCTCACTTGTATTTGATATTTCTGAGAGGATGACAATGTTTGTATTTTGATGTTTGATAATTTAGATTTGGAAAAGTGATGTATTCACAAAATACATATGATAGTTTTATGATATATTGTATAATAAAATTGTAAGATGTATATTATAAATACATATGTGTCACTTTTTTGACATGTAATTGTATTTTAGTGGTGTATAGGTGTTGCGTGATCAGATATACATGGCAAGAGTATTGCCCAAATTTACTCCACATATAGGATGTCATACATTCAACGACATTGAAGATCGTATTAAGTCTATGTTAATGAAGAATCAGTACAAGATGTTTTGTAACAATAGCATTTTACTAGATATACATATGTATTTAAGAAGATATGCATATGTATTTATGAGTTATCAATAGATTTTTTTCAATTATGCATATATATCTATGAATAATGCATATTTATGTCTGATCAATGCATATTTTAAAAAAAAATATATATTTATTTAAAGTTTTGATTTCGTAATTGATATGTCTTTATATGTATTTTTTATTTATTACATAAAAGGTATGTTAACTTATTCTAAGTTTTAATAGATGGGCATAGGTACTTAATAGATTCTCATATGTATTTTTTCAGATTAAAAATTTGATAAGTGTGGCTTTCAGTTTCTTAGGTATAAATCAATGATGTTCTATGTCTTGTACAATATATTCATAATGAATTATGTTAAGCAAGTTCAGTAAAAAAAATTACAACAATTTAACTATAACAAGTTCAATAACATCAAACATTTTTATAAAAATTTATAATCATATAATTATCAGTAAAAAAATGAAGCAATTTTTTTTTTTGACATAATGCTACATCATGAACAAATCAACATTTAAACTATAACTGCAACATTTAAACTATAACAATATTATTATACATTTTTCCATAGACGCCACATACATGCATAATGTGGCACATCATTGTACACATCAACAACAACTTTTATGATGCTTGCAGTTTCATTATATGTTTTCTTTCACCACGTGTTTTCTTCAGATTTTCAAAGAACCAAGTCCAAGATGCATCATTTTCAGAATCAAGTATACCATATGCCAAAGAAAATATATGTCCTTCATATTAAAAAAATACATATAAGAATACATAATTTTTACATAAAATACTGCATATGTATATTATAAATACATACAGTTGGAAACATATGAAACTGTCAGTGAACACATAAACGTACTGCATATGTATATTATAAAATACATACAACTGGAAACATATGTAATTTTCATAATGTTGTTTATATGTCCACCTACAAGTGTGTTTAACAAGAACAGGTATACTTCCCATTGTCAATCTTCAGAACACAAAAAAACAGTAAAAATAAAATTAACTATCAAATAGGTACTATATACAACAACTAATTCGTATATACAAAACTGCAGAAAAAATTCCAACGAAAATAAATCTTTTATTCGAATACTAGTTATCATCGACTAAAATTCAAATTAAACATATAACAATTGTATCTCAATTTTCACATTACATAATAACACAGATAACTTTGAATTTAAAAAAAAAAATCGATCAAATCATTCTTTTTAGAACTGATAAAATTCATATACAATCTCAAATTTTTGAATTTCACGATTGTTACGCAATTTTGTTACAAGTTTTTCAGTATTTTTTGCAATTTTATTTTATGAAAATCACAAATAGAATCAAGTTTGTTTAAATCTCAAATACGTACTATATACAACAACTAATTCGTATATACAAACCGCATATGTATATTATAAATACATACAACTGGAAGCATATGAAACTACTAGTGAACACATAAACGTACCACATTTGTATATTATAAATACATATAGCTAGAAACATATGTAATCTTCATAATGTTGTTTATATGTCCATCTACAAGAGTGTTTAACAAGAACCGGTATGTTTTCCATTGTCAATCTCCAGAACACAAAAAAACAGTAAAAATTAAATTAAATATCAAATACGTACTATAACAACAACTAATTCGTTTATACAAAACTGCAAAACGAATTCAAATAGAAAAAAAATTAGTCGAACACTAGTTATTCTAAATTTAAATTTAAGTTTAATGACAAAAATTTCATCTCAACTTTCAAATAACAGAACAATAAGGGCAAATTTGAAATTGAAAAAGAAAAATTCGCTTAAACAACTTTTTATCGACAACTGAGAAAATTGATATACGATCTCAAATTTTTTGAAACCTTCAACTGCTACACTAATTTGTTACAATTTCTTCATCAATCTTCGCACTTTTATTTTAGTAAACCACAAATAGAATTAAGTTTGATGAACAATACGTGTAGTTGCACCGTTGTATTTTTAATCCTTTCTTCAAAATGTTAGTCGATCAGCATAAAAAATAACTTGAAGAAAAATGTTTTTGAATTTGAATCTTATTTTGGATTTGAATTGAGATGCTGATTATGAAAATCATTTTTTATTTGAATTAGTAGCTGTAATTTAACGATTGTGGTAAAAAAAAGAGTTCTAAAAGGTTAAGAAATCTGTAAAATCAAATGTCCCTTAAATTAAGGAACCGTTTTTCCTTATTAAACTCAAACAGATTTGAGTTAAATTAGGAACGAAATCTTTAATTGTATATGTATTTAAATAGCAACAGTTTACTCAAATACAAAATACATATTGCTATTTTTTGTAATTTTGAAACTGTTGCTATAAAAGTTACAATTAAGGCTCTATAGTTGCTATTTCTGAAATTTTTCCTATTTTAAATCAATCTATTTTATAATATTGAGATAATTTTGGCTCAAATTTAGGCCCAACCCATCAAAGCCCATTTTCTTTTCCCTTTGCTTTTTCACCTCAACGCCACATGGATGTCACATTTGCACCACGTAGGGCGCCAAACGGTCGTGGAATGCACCAAACACACTTATTTGAGACATCTCACAAGCTTGACGCACTCTCAGCACATGCCTGCCATGTGTCGCCCTTTTATTGGTGGGTCAATTAACACTAACTTCCTAATTACCTTGAATTACCCTCAATACCCCTACTTTATCTATCTAAAATACCCTAACTTCCCTCAAGCCCTATATCAGGCTCTCTCAACGTCCCTTTATCTGTTTCAAGCAAAAATTTCAGGGTCTTTCGCCATGAATAGAGGTTGGGTATTCCTTTTCCATGCTATTTAACTTCAGCCATGTGAAACTTGCGTATTTGTTCAGAACTTTCAAACATTCAATTTTAAATTACCCTCTTTGACCATGGATTTAAACAGAAATTGCAAATCCAGCCTAAAATTCAAAAGACCTAGTGTTCTACCTATAAATACTAAATTTTTCGGTCCAAAAGGGAGAGAGATCAGCCGCACACCTCCTGCATAAAGTTTTTTGGCCTTATATCTCCTCTTAAAGCTCGCTAAGCACTAGGTCCTCCCGACCTCTTTGGTTTTCTTGCAATTTTGAATTTGAGTTTGTTTAAAGTTCAAAATCATCGTTGTTTCGGTGTAGATTCCTGATCGAAAGGCTTCAGTTCACTACCATTCAAAAGGTTAGTTTATCAATGATAATACTCTTCTTAGGTTTTCCTTAATGTTGATGAATCATAGACTTGTAAAAGAATTTGTTAGATTTCTTTTGCTTAGAAATCATATTTGTTAGGAGATTATGTTGCTAGCAGCTTGCTATTCAGGCCATGAATATTTGCCAAGATATCTAAATAACATCAAAATAATGGTGATATTTTGATAGTTGATGCTATTTAATTATGATTTACGTGTTTAGTACCCTCAATGAGTGTCATATTTATAGTTTTCTTTTTCTTTATATTTTTTTCTGATTATATAAAGTGTTCATGTTCCTAGACGTTCATTAGTCCCCCATTCCTACTTAAACACCGTCTTAAGACCTTTAGGTATGAACATGAGTTCTAATTGATTTCTAAATTTTATTTGTTAACTTCTCTATGTGCTTTCAAGAATTAAATTTCCGTGATGTAATCCTTGTCTTATATTCTTTTTGCATATGTATTTGTAATAAATGGAGTCTTAATTCTAGACTTTTGCTAATGAAGTCTCAAAATGACACTCGACGTTACCCCTCATCTGAACAAGGAGTCATATTCTATACTCTAAAGTCTAATTTTCTAGCAATTTAAAGCCTCTTCCTTTCCTTCAAGCTCTATTTCTTTATATACATATGTCATATTGTCTTTCATTACTTTACTTTTTTTCACATTGTCGTTTAGAATTAGTGTCTTGATTGCTTATGTTTGAACTAGTATAAGTTTATTAAAATGGATGACAAATTTATCTATTATCCTCCCCACCCTTTTGTTTAGATAGCGCTTTTTAAACTACTCACTTGACTTAAGTGTATGAACAGTATAGTTAACGAATAGAATTTCTGCAAGCAAAAAAAAAATAGTTTTTTTTTCTCTAAGCTTGGTAACAAATTTTAGTCCAAAACAAGCTTGGTTGTCTCAAATACCACGGAATATCCTTTTACCAAATTTATTTTAATACTTCCCATACAAGTCGAAAAAATTCTTTATTTGCAAAATTGGTTTGTTTTCTAACAATTCTTTCAAGTTCCTTTTAGTACAAAAATGCAGATTTTAAATATCCAATATGTAAGTCATAGGTCTGCGTATGCCAAAAAAGGCAAAATCATGTCCCTTTTTTTAAATACGTTCCAAAGAGTAAGATTCAAGTTGTATCACAATTTAATATCATGCATATATTATTATATAATTTTATTGGATACGTTAATTGAAATTCATTTTTCAAGCACGAGTACACTTTTTTTACAATTTACACGTGTGCACTATTTTAACGTTGTGCTATGTATACTTACATAAGTTCACAAATATGTATTCTTTTATGAACCATTTTGAATCCTCACTATTCTAAATGCAATTTTTGTTTTATCATTTTCACAAAATTAATCTTTTTTTTTCTTTTTTCTAAATAGATAAAAGAAAGTAGTTAATCCATGTGATTATTTTCCTTTTTAACAAAAGAAGTAGTAGAAGAAGAACCTAAGTTTGGCAGGTCAATCGTAATTAGCGGATGCTGTAGGGTGCTTAATCCCTCCCCTTTAGGATAATTAGAACCTTTACCTAAAATCACTTAGTTAAGTAGACCTTAAAATGAAGTTTTTATTTTCTTTTTAATCACATAGTTTATAATAGGTGTTCTAATTCATCGTAGAATTAATTAGGTGACGACTTCCTTAATTTAACTAGAAGTTTTTCAGTATGTTGTACACTATGTTAACCTTGTGTTAAAATGGGGTATAACAGCTTGGCGACTTTACTGGGGAGATTAGGTTCTAACCATTACAAACTTAGGTTAATTAAGGTTTCTAATATCTGTATATTTTTTATTTGCATTATATGTTTATCATGTTTATGTGATATAAACTATTTATTTACTATTACTTTGTATGAGTTATTTGTTATTGCTTTATAAAGATTGTCATTCCGTTCATATTTCTTCCATTCAAAAAAAATTGACGCAATCACACGTACACGTGAGGTGTGTTTTGCGCACCCGCAAACTTCTTTCAAATCCCAAAATTTTGGAGAGTTAGCGTACAAACGATGTGTCTGAATTTTTTTCTGTGTGACCGCGTATACTTCTCACTCGAGTTGTCCACTCGGGAACCTTGTGACTAGCAAGTCAACTTAAGGTAGAGCTTCCCTGGATATAGGCCATGCATGCAAAAGCTTTAGGTGGCTTGATCCATGCTGTCACTCCACGAATTTAGGAAAAACTCATATGTCAAATGGGTTTATGACGCGACGAAAACTGCTCATATTATGTGCATGTGATAATGATAAATGGATCCAAGCCTAATTGTGACACCAAGAGATTGGATAATGTGTAATTATTTTATTTGTTTACATTGTAGGATGGATTTACTTTTCCAAGTGCCCAAAATTAAAATGGTCGAAGGTGTTCCACACAAGTTAAGGATATGATGAGAAATTTTGACTCGACTGAAAAGTTAGCGATCACAAAAAATTGGGGTTCCTCCCTACACTCTTCAAGATCTCCCCCGATAAGCATGTGGTTAGAGCGTTGGATTCTATTTTGGGACCTAGATCTAGTCATCTTTGCATTCAAAGACTTTGAACTCACCCCCACATTAGAAGAGATCTATTACTTCACTAATTTGAAGTAACAAGGGAGAGGTCAGATAATCCCAAACAGTCAGACAGGGAAGAAGTTTCTTTGCTACTTGGTATTAAAGAACATTGATAAACTCCGTTGCTTAAAAAAATTAGATTTCTTTGGATTATTTGTACGAGAGATATGGTCGTCAAGATAGTTATAAGTTGTTCAAGAAAGAATTCACAGGCACTTCTACCCTTTGGCGTGTTAGTCGTCCGATTGCATTTGTCGTGCCTTGCTAGAGACTTTGGTATTTACACAAGAATATGGAAAGAATCGGTACTTGTATATGTTCTGTGGCTCGAGCACTTTTAAAAGGAGTTGATAGCTCAGAAATCATCTTGGTTCCTATGATCTTGGCAAAAATATTTCGAGTACTTGGAAAGTGTAAAAGAGGTGAAACAAAGTTCTTTGAAGGTTTCAATCTCCTTCTGCAGATATGGGAAAAAGAGCATTCTACAAATGTGAAAATATGACCGACATAATGTTTAGTGCTTCACATGAGATCGAAACCTATGATAGCAGGATGGGAAGGTTCATGTCCCCGGTCGGCACTGATGATTGGTTTAATTTTTTTAGCCTCTCGTGCCAGTGACCAAATCCAGTGTAAATACCCATTACCTTCATGTTCCATAGCTTACATACGATCCAGAGGACTTTATTATATTGAGCTTATTGGATTAAGAGGTTTACAAACATATGCTCCGGTATGTGTACTCCGATAGTTTGGTCAGACGTAAATCATACCTCTTCGGGCAAATATGCGAGTATCGAAAGTCCTCTTTGGACCAGCCTTTAGAGTTTCTAAGCCCAGTCAAATTCTGCACGAATGGAGTAATATTCTCACAATAGATGTGACACGCAGACCAGCAAAGTGTATTTCAGAATATCAGGTATGTGTTCAAGAATATCGTGGCGATATAAACCCCAGTCCAGAAGGGGAACAAGGTTTTGAGAATGTTGGGATGACAATTTGGATAAGGCATTTTTGTCTTGGAACCACAGTGGTTACACCTGAAATGTGGGATCAAATAGATAACATAATGCAGTATTTGAAAAATGCGGGAGCGGGACCTAGCAATGTTGGGGCATTATCTTACTTCCTCTACCAACGTGATCAAAAGCAAGGTCTAGGCCAAATCTTAGGATTGTTTTCTTTTTCATGTATTTTGAGCTTATTTAATATCATTGTACTTGATCAGTATTTCAATGAAACTTGGCTTTTTTTATTTTCAAACTCAAAGTTTGTCTCAAATTAATGGCTTGGATCGATTTATCACAATCTCAATTATTTGGCGATTAGGCCCACCTCTTGGCACAAAAGAGGTCCCGTGGATAATAGGATGCGTTCTTGATTATTGAAATCTCTTTTTATTATGTGTTTTGTTTGCTACGTGATGCATACTTTTCTTTATTTTCCAATGTTGTTTTCTTAATTACGAGTCATTTTGTTTGTACAAATACTGATATATTTATTTCTTTTGAAGTTTTTTTTTGTAGTTTATTCCCCCAAACGGTTGATTTGTGTAACTACGAACTGGATGATCACCTACACTTTATGAGATCAAAAGCATGAGCAAACGCCAACATGAATGATTCATGTATACCTGACGGTTTAGGACTTGTCGTCGTCCCAAGAGATGAACCCGAGACTTCGGGGGAGAGTGATGCAATACTTCATGATGAATATATAGCCCATATGATGCAACAAATGGCCGACATGTATAGTGAAATCGATCATCTTCGAAGCCTCACCAAACTATCCATTAGCAAGAATACCCCACTCTTGAACATGAAACAAGCACCACTATTCCATCTTCTTTTCTACCTATATACTCTCCCGTCTCCCAACACTTCCCACCAAATCCTTCACTCCACTAAAGCAACCCAATTTCTGCCAAATCTCCTGCTAACCCATAAGAAAAAAACCCACAACAAGTCGACCCGCGACAAACAAACCCATTACCCTTCACTACTCTAAACTCTACATACCCAAACTATCTCACTTGCCCAAACTACCCAGTCATCTAAAACCACCAAGCGGTTCCACATATATCGATGGCACATGCTGTAATTCCTAACACACAATATGTGCCACAAGTATATGTAGCGGGAACTCAACCTTTCACTATACCAATGCCAACTACGCAATAAGTTGATCCTTATAAGGAGATTGAAAAGAAAGCAAGGTCAAAAGCAGATACGAGTGTAGCAAAAGAGATTTGTATTTTAAAGAAAGCGTTCAAAAGCATCCAACAAAACAAAGGATGCGAAGGACTTGAGTATGAATATTTATGTGTTCATCCATATGTTGAGTTATCGGTAGGGTATAAGGTGCTGAAATTTGATATGTTTGATTGAAAAGGGAATCCCTGAGCTCATCTAAGGTCGTACGGTGACAAGCTAGTTGGAGTAGGAAAGGATGAGGCCATTAGGATGAAGTTTTTTATAATAAGTTTTACAAGAGAGGCTTTAGACTAATACACAAGCCAAAATTCATAAAAATGGCATAGTTGGAATACCCTAGCGCAAGAATTTATGGATAGGTTCAGATTTAACACTGAAGTCATCCCAGATCGGTTCCACTTGATGAAGATGGATAAGAAATTGACAAAATACTTCAAAGAATATGACATGCGGTAGAGAGAAGATGTCGCGAAAGTTCAACCTCTAATGGCGAAAAGCGAGATGACTTCTCTTTTTGTGCAGTCTCAAAAGGATATGAGTATTATGACAAGCTGATAACCGTGGTTGCACAAAAGTTCTCTGAAGTTGTTAGCATAGGAGAATTTGTTGAAGAAGGCATCAAAACTGGGAGAATCACTAATCTGGCAGCTTTACAAGCAATAAGTAAGGCAATACAGTCTAGTCTAACTGGGGGAGCAAACAAAAAAAAGAAGGATGGAGTTTCTGCTGTCATGACCATTCAAGCAAAAAGGCCAAACCAAATGTTAACTTACCAAAATCCACCACCTAATTCTTTCTATTATAACTAATATACCCAAGATCCACACCCATATTACCAACCTTTATCGGCCTCATATCTAGTTTATGCCACCCAACTGGCATATTGTCTACCTCGAGCACCAGCCTATCAAAACCCACCACGATATCAACATACAAATCCACTTCAAACCTACTACCAACCATAAAATCTTCCTCTAAATTCATCCAAACCTCAACCAAACTATGAAAAAAGGCCAACCAAAACCTATACACATCTATTTGAACCCTTATCCCAGCTATATGAAAGATGGAGGACTGCAGAAGTACTCTAGAAGATCCAAGGTAGAATTCCCAATCCCCATCTTGGATTGTATGATAGGACAAAGTATTATTTTACCACTCCGAGGTTGTTGGGCATGCTGATAACGCTCAAACTACAGCTCTCGTAAGAGTGTAAGCGGTCGTTGTCAAATATAGAACCCAACTGGGTTGGGTGTCGAATCCCACAGGGAATACTCGTCACTAAGTATGCAACGATTAGTAGACTTTTGGTGAAAGTTCTGCGGATAAAGGGGGGATTTTATGCGTGAATTAAGAGTATCAAAGTAACAAAGAAAAATGGAATGTTTAGTAGATTTTAATCAATGAGAATTGTAAGTTAGGGTTATGTCCACCTTATGAGTTCTACGTATCTATTGGCTATGAGTTATGCGGAATTCAGACATGCATGCGCTTATAGAGATTCGTATTCTATGGTAAATCCTAGCGTCTTTCGACCATCAAGGATTATATCACTTTAACTCTTTCGAGCTTAAAGCGTATACTAATGGTACGAATTCTCCAAGAGGTTAATCCAGTTGCGGCACTAACTTTTAAACAGGGGTTGGTAGCCCTATTTCCTTGTCATTCTCTCTTTTTCAGACATGTAACTTTTCTTTCGAACAAGTTAATGCTATACTGGCGTATTCTAAATGTTTGCAACCACAAGAATTCAATTAAGATGAAGAGAGTAATGATATAAGCAGCATACGTATCAAAAATTCACAAACTCATAGCAACAAATAGTATCTCATAAGGCTTCCATAACCCTAATAGAGAAGTTTAGCTACTCATGAGTGCAACGGAAATCACAATAGACATCATCATCATACCAAAATCTAGAACAAGCTTGACGATTTGGATGATTTTTGGCGTCAAAAACTCTCACACGTTTTTGCCCTAGCCGTTCTTCTCAAGAGAGTCGTGTTTCTCTGTTAAAAACCTACAGAATCTGTAACTTGAATAATAGTCAAAGTCGAATGGAAAAGACTTGAATTAATGAATGAGTGAATAATAAAAAGCTTGCTGAAAAATTCAGCAAATAGGGCTTTTATAACATCCTTGTCCTAGTCCTACTGAAATAGGGTTTTTATCCTTGTCCTAGTCCTACTGGGTTACTGCATACTTTTCCTAATCCTACTAAGTTACCGCTGATCCCCCAAGTCTTTAGAAATGTTGTTTTTGCCCGGGACAAGTTCTCCATGCATCACTTTCAGTCCATAAGCTTCCAGAAGTTGCCTTCCTTCTTTCGTGAAGTTTCCTTTGGCGTCCAACAGTCCATAAAATGCTGAAATCTTCATCATAAATACCTGAAATCTTGCTAATCACATTGGTTAGCTCACTTACAGGAAAATGGACTAAAAGTGCAGGAATTATATATTTTGTCCTCAAAACTTAGCTAAAATATGGGTACATTAAGGTGCTTTAGGCGTGTAAATACGCCTAACATCAACACCCCACACTTAAAGTTTTGTTCGTCCTCGAACAATATATCATGTCCATATAAACATCTACTTAGGGTTTCACAGTAACAACACAAAATATTCATCAAGACAGGCACAACAATTATTAACAAAGAGTAGTTTTCTAATCACTTCTAGAAACAATTCAACCTCTAACATAGACTCGTGATGATGGTTAATTCGTATCCACAAGTTAAGGCACAAAGAATCATACAAGACTATCCAAAACTCATCAACCATGTGTGTCTCACAATATATCACCCATAATTACTCACAAGTATTTCATTTTTCAAAACATGGGTATAAGATTATCCTTGCTCTCACTCTCACAAAGAATTCATATGTTGCAACTGATGACCATAGGCTTGACCTTAGTGTAATGCTCTACTAATATCAGAATGTTAAGCTTAGGATCAAATAGGTCTTTACAGGTTGTAATGTAGGCTAAGGGACGGGTAGGACTATTTTGGCCAGAAATAGTGACTAAGTTCCCTAAGCGCTTTAATACATTATGCCATTTACACTTTCTTTCAAACAACCTTTCTACTTTCTTTTAATCTACCACCCCTTCTCACCTCTTTTGTTATTCGATTTTAAACAGAACTAACTTTTTAGTTCTTTTTTCATTTTTTTTATAACACACCTCTATGATAGCCACTCTTTTTCATAACAAATTCAAGCACCAATACATTCTAAGGCATCACTCTCACCCAATTTCCTCTTATTTTGTCATATGACTTTACAATTTAAAGCGCTTAGGAATTTGGATCAAATTATGGTCTTGAAAAAATGGATTAGGCTATATATGAGGCTGTCAAAGAAAATGGCTAAAGGCTCAAAGGGGTTGACTAGGATAATGTCCACGAGTAGGTAAAAAGAAGGTACACAAGTACAGGTTGCCAAAGAAATGCCTAAATCATCTCCTAAACTTGCACTCTTTATTTCGCTTTACACACACACCAGGCAAGTTCTAGCATCAGTCACCAACACAGAATATACTATCATCTCACACACACAAGGCACATGGTCAACTTTATTGGGAGCAGTACAGACTCTTGACCCAACAGATGAATGAATTAAACCACACAATTATCACACAGTGAGTCACACTTAGAGCCTAAATGTCTCAATAGTAATGATTCTAGCACAAACTCTTGTTATACTACCATGCCGTCTATCAGAACAATTTCATGCAAAAAAAAATAATAATAATCTAGAATTTAAACTAACTAATTACGACTAATTAAAACAAACAAGAACTAGAATAAATATAGGCAAAGCAGTACAACATACGAATACCAGCACCCCACACTTAGACGGGACACACTGCCCTCAGTGGAAAATAAATACGGAAAACCTGATTAGTCAGACTCCTCTTCTATGTCTGGGGTCATACCCCCTGTGTCGGAATCATCATCAGAGTCATCATCCTCAGAGTTTCCTCAAATTATACCCCACTTGATCCAAAAGTGCGTTGAGGTATTTGTAGCGAGGAAGATTCAGCTTGCTCTTTTCTTCCCCTTTTCTGGCCTTTCTGTGAGGTGGTTGCTTTGTCTTTTCCTTGGTGTGCTTTTGGTGCCATTGTACCTGAGATTAAAATGATAGTAATGTTAGCTTCATCTCGGTAGATACAGCCGACAAACAAACAGTAGTGACACCACCCCACACTTAATTTGTTGGCATAAACTAATTAAGTGAACGTTGTCGATTACTCAGACTTCATCGATATACGTTTAGGCGCTATGTTCCAACAATATAATCAGTGCAGTCATACTTTTCTTGTCATCTTAACTATCCTTTTTTCAATTCTATTTCATGTAATCTTGACAATGCTTTCATGTTTGGACTAATGCATCTTTTGAACAAAACTACTACATAGATATCGTATCAATTTATGGCATAGAAATAATCACAACATCACATGTTTGTAGTCAACCATGATTTTCATCTCGATGAACAAGTCATTCCAATATGTAAGCTTTCAAGTTACAAGATTATGCAATTTTCTTGACCATGTCGATTTCGCAAAAGTATGACAGTGTATCAAAATCAAGTGCAAGTTGGAAACACGTCAAGAACATCTATACGCATTCTTTCACTCACTTAGTTGTATCACAACAAATCAACCACATTGAAATCACCAATACTACTTCAAGATTTAACAACTTATTATAGGCGTAGTATGGTAATACTTACGGAATATAAAAGAAGAGCAAAGAAGTACTTACTTGGTTGATGGCCTCGGAAGATGTTCTTGCAAAGTTAAAAGAGCAAAAGGAAAATTTTTGAGAGATTTTGGAGAGGTAGGCGGCGCTTAGGTTGAATTTGCAATGCATTCTTGTTCTAAGACTAAGGTTCTATTTATAGGACAAGCTTAGGTCGGGTTTTCACCCATTTGGAATCGGATTAGGAGACCAAGAAGTGAGCATAGGCGGCGCCTAATGCTTTGCCTATGCTTGGCATAGGCGGCGCCTTTTGCAAAGCCTAGTTGAGCATAGGCGGTGCCTATGCTATGACATTGTTAGGCATAGGCGGCGCCTATGCCATGGCATTCTAGATTCAGAGACAAAAGGCTTTTACATAGGCGACGCCTATGCTATGGCATTGTTAGGCATAGGCGGCGCCTATGCCATGGCATTGTTAGGCATAGGCGGCGCCTATGCCATGGCACTCTAGATTCATAGAGCTTAGGCCATATCATAGGCCTAGCCTTGTTTGTTGCCTAGATTTTCATAGGCAATGCCTAACTCATAGCTTTTTGCTTCTTCATTCCCAACTTACCACCTTCAACATGCAATACTTCCAAATCAAAATTTGAAACCAAGCTCCTCCTTTATACGTCTTGCACCTACACTTACTCAAAAATAACAAAAATAATTAGAACGATGGGTTGCCTCCCATCAAGCGCCTTAGTTTTGGTCGTGGCTCGATAAAATCCTAGGAAAACAAAACAATTAAAAACGATGGGTTGCCTCCCACCAAGCGCTTGATTTATTGTAGAGGCACGACATAGCTATCTCGATTACTTAGACTTCATCGAGATAGATGGGGCATCGTTTTCTGAATGGATTCAGACGACGCTGATGCTTACTTGTAGGCATGCAATCTTCTTTTAGATGACTCTTGTGTATACATATCCCAGGAGGGATACCAATTATGTCATCAATAGACCAACCCATAGCTCTCTTGTGCCTCTTCAGAGCAAAGATGAGAGCCTCTATGTGTTGTTCACTTAGATCATCCGCAACCGAAACACTCACTGGAAGTGTATTTCCACTTCCCAAGAATGCATACCTTAGATAATTGGGGAGCTTTTTCGATTCTAGCACTGGTGGCTCTTTAATGGAAGTCTTCGTTGTTGGTGATGGTTGATTCTTAAGATCAAGGTCTGTCTGCTTAGGAGTATGAGAATAGGACCCTATTTCTGTTAGAGCACACATAGTTTCTTCATAGTCTTTATCATTCTCATGCTCAACATTCAGCAGTGCAGCAGACAATGGCTCAACAGTAAGTTGTTTCTCTACAGATAATGCTTTCTTATCTTCATAATGAACATCAGCTACAGAGAACACATCCATATCTCTCGGTTGCTTCATCGATTTGCACAAATCAAAACGAATCACTTCATCATTCATTTGAAATAAAAGCTCATTATCTCTCATGTCAATAAGCACACTTCCAGTTACGAGGAAGGGCCGTCCCAAGATTATGGGAACTTTCGAATCTACCTCACAATCCAAAATCACAAAGTCTGCAGGAAAAATAAAGGTGGACACCTTCACCAACACATCATTTAAGATACCAACAGGTTATTTTACCGACCTATCAGCTATCACGAGCCTCATATTGGTTGGTGTCGGATCGCCTAACCCCAACTTCCTGTAGACGGATAGTGGTATCAAATTGATGCTAGCACCCAGATCGCACAATGCCTTGGCAAAATCCAACGATCCAATCGTGCAAGGGATAGTGAAAGCACCAGGATCTGCCTTCTTCTGAACTAGTGATCTTATGGCAATCGCACTGCAATGATGAACATCATCTGTCAGCTCATAACTTACTGCCCGCTTCTTTGTCAATAGGTCCTTCATGAATTTAGCATACCCAGGCATTTGTTCCACCGCCTCGACCAAAGGAATATTAATAGTTAGCTGCTTCAACATAGTCATGAAATTGCTGAACCTGGTGTCATCAGCTTTCTTCTTCAGCCTCTGCGGAAAAGGTGGTGGTGGAAGGGGAATAGTTTTCTCCACCACTTTCTTTTTATCTTGCTTCCAACTATCAATCTTTTGAGGCTGCAGACGTCTAGGGGTGACGTCATGAACACACTCTTCAGCTTCTTCGGCCTCTTCACATTCTGCATCAATAACATTATCCGTTATATCATCAACTACCTGCTTGCCTTTGGATGGATTTTCCAACACTTTACCACTCCGGGTAGTAATAGCCATACACGATCCGTCATTTCTTGGGTTTTGCACAGTGTAACTGGGTAGCGTGCCAGCCTTTCTTTGGTTGAATGTCGTTGATAATTGACTCAATTGTTGCTCCAGCTATTTTATTACAGTAGAATGCGAGTCAACCAATTGATTTATTGATGACAAATCATTCTTTACCTCAGTAACGCCCATATTGGTTGCCTCCACCCCTTTCAACAGCTTAGCCATGATATCATCCGTGGACATTTTTCCAGAGCCAGACGCCACAGCCTCACGGTTTCCAGGAGGAACATACAAACCACTCCTGTCAGTCTTATTCTTCCAACCACCTTGATCGGGGTCCTTGTATCCAGATTTATCATAATAGTTCTGACCTTAGTTTTCTTGGGCATTGCCTCGGAAACCCCCCTGATTATTCAAGTAATTCGCTTCTTCCTCAGAGTCGGATTCATCTTTTCCCTGTGATACAACGGCCTTAACCTTTTCGGTCTTCCCTGATAATAAATGCTTGGTAAGAAGATCCATCTGCGTTTTCATGTGCGCCATATCTTGATCGCGTTCCTCCTCTCTTCGCTTTTGTTCTGCAGTTATGCCAACAGATACGGTAGAGCTTGCTACCTCAGAATCCCTGGTATGCCAACCTCTACTCTGCTTTGTCATACGATCTAGCATATCACTTGCCTCGAGAAAAGTAAGGTCCATGAATGATCCTCCAGCCGCATTATCCACCACTGGTTTAGTTATTGAATTCAAGGATCTGTATAGTATCTTCAGTAAGTGGACATTGGTCATGTGATGGTTTGGGCATCTCATAAGCTTCTTCTTGAATCTCTCCCATGTTTCGTGGAGAGATTCAGTTGGAAGCTGTCTAAAGTTGCTGATTTCATCTCTCAATTGTGCTCTCTTGGATGGCGGAAAGAATCTTTCTAGGAAAGCGTCTTTCAATTTCCTCCAATTGGTGATAGAATCAGGAGTCAGCCCATTCAACCATAGAGTTGCCTCCCCAGATAGAGACAATGGAAATAAATGCAGCCGAATTGCATTCTGTCCAACGCCTGGGTTGTCAAATGACTTGCATGTAGAGATAAAATTGATCAGATGCATATTCGGATCATCACCTGCAAGTCCACCAAATAGTCCCTTGAGTTGCAATAACTGAATCATGGTGCTGGTGATATTGAACTTGGCTCCAGGTGCCAAGGGCGGAGGAATAATAGCTCCTGTGGCACCAGCTCCGTCCAGGTCGTCATCATTATCATCGAAAAGAATCTGCATAGTTTGGCGATCAGGCCTCAGTCTAGCTTGGCGATCTCTCCTCTGCATGGGTGCTGCCACTTCATCTGCACGCCTAGGATTCAGTAGCTCGTCATCACCTAGGTCCTCATCGTCAGGATTTGTTGCTCGCCCAGGGTTATCAATATTCTGTTGATGTACTTGGGCAGTGGCCAGCGCAGCTAGTCTAGCCTGTTCCTGTTGAGCGGTCCTTCTATCAATGTCACGTTGTACCTCCATCCTGCCAATAGAACCTGAATAGAACAAAAACAACCGCTAAAAGTAAAATCTGAGAACTTTTGACCAAAGGGTCTAGTAACTATCACAAACTTAGTTGACAACCGTATTCCCTGGCAATGGCGCCAAAATTTGATAACACTCAAACTACAGCTCTCGTAAGAGTGTAAGCGGTCGTCGTCAAATATATAACCCAACTGGGTTGGGTGTCGAATCCCACAGGGATTACTCGTCACTAAGTATGCAACGATTAGTAGACTTTTGGTGAAAGTTCTGCGGATAAAGGGGGGATTTTATGCGTGAATTAAGAGTATCAAAGTAACAAAGAAAAACAAAATGTTTAGTAGGTTTTAATCAATGAGAATTGTAAGTTAGGGTTATGTCCACCTTATGAGTTCTACGTATCTATTGGCTATGAGTTATGCGGAATTCAGACATGCATGCGCTTATAGAGATTCGTATTCTATGGTAAATCCTAGCGTCTTTCGACCATCAAGGATTATATCACTTTAACTCTTTTGAGCTTAAAGCGTATACTAATGGTACGAATTCTCCAAGAGGTTAATCCAGTTTCGGCACTAACTTTTAAACAGGGGTTGGTAGCCCTATTTCCTTGTCATTCTCTCTTTTCCAGACATGTAACTTTTCTTTCGAACAAGTTAATGCTATACTGGCGTATTCTAAATGTTTGCAACCACAAGAATTCAATTAAGATGAAGAGAGTAATGATATAAGCAGCATATGTATCAAGAATTCACAAACTCATAGCAACAGATAGTATCTCATAAGGCTTCCATAACCCTAACAAAGAAGTTTAGCTACTCATGAGTGCAACGAAAATCACAATAGACATCATCATCATACCAAAATCTAGAACAAGCTTGACAATTTGGATTATTTTTGGCGTCAAAAACTCTCACACGTTTTTGCCCTAGCCGTTCTTCTCAAGAGAGTCGTGTTTCTCTGTTAAAAACCTACAAAATCTGTAACTTGAATAATAGTCAAAGTCGAATGGAAAAGACTTGAATTAATGAATGAGTGAATAATAAAAAGCTTGCTGAAAAATTCAGCAAATAGGGCTTTTATAACATCTTTGTCCTAGTCCTACTGAAATAGGGTTTTTATCCTTGTCCTAGTCCTACTGGGTTACTGCATACTTGTCCTAATCCTACTAAGTTACTGCTGATCCCCCAAGTCTTTAGAAATGTTGTTTTTGCCCGGGACAAGTTCTCCATGCATCACTTTCAGTCCACAAGCTTCCAGAAGCTGCCTTCCTTCTTTCGTGAAGTTTCCTTTGGCGTCCAACAGTCCATAAAATGCTGAAATCTTCATCATAAATACCTGAAATCTTGCTAATCACATTGGTTAACTCACTTACAGGAAAATGGACTAAAAGTGCAGGAATTATATATTTTGTCCTCAAAACTTAGCTAAAATATGGGTACATTAAGGTACTTTAGGCGTGTAAATATGCCTAACATCACATGCCACTGAGAATTGTCTTACTCTCAAGGATAAGATTGAGGCACTAATCAAAGAAGGAGTTATTCATCTCAAAGGGGCTCTCCCCAATGTGAAAAATAATCCATTGCCAAATCATGGGGGTGCCCATGTGAACATGATCACCATTGATGAAGAATGTAATTTAGATGGAACTATCATATCAGTCAGTGATGAGAAAAAAGTTAAAACATCAGATTTCATTGCGCCTTTAATTACAGTCCAGATGAGAGCACCAATTGAAGTTGAAGTTCTTGTTCCTAATCCTACGATCATAGATTTGGTATCTCAAACACCTTTTTTAGATACCAAAGAAGTTCCTTGGAATTAATCAACTGATGCAAGGGATAGAGAAAAGGAAAAGTTGGTTGTAGAAGTCGTTGTTGCAGGAATGACAAGATCTGGGCATTGTTATGTCCCTGAAGGAGTCGTGCGATGAGTGCCAAATAAGGAGAATAGTTAAAAAGGGGTCGTGATAGAGACTGAGGTAGAGGATTTCTGGAGAAAAATACTGACTAAGGATATTCTGTTGTGGAACGACTAAAGAAAACTCCTGCACAAATCTCCTTATTTTTAATATTCATAAATTCTGCAACTCATATGAGCGCTCTGCTGAAGGTGTTGAATGAAGCTCATGTGCCAACTGAGATGACTAGCGAGAATATTTCAGCTCTGGTAGGATAATTTCTGGAAGCTAATATAGTCTCTTTTCATGAAGATGAGTTTTTGCCTGAGGGCCTGGGTCACAATAGAGCAGTGAACATTACTGTTAGGTGTAGGGGCAAGTTCATTTCTAAGGTTCTTATTGACAATGACTCAGCTATTAACATTTGCCCTAATACTACTCTTCGAGCTTTGGGAATTAACATTAGGAAAGTTTGTAAAAGTAATGAGAGGGTTAAAGGATTTATGGGACTCCAAGAGGAATAATTGGAGAAATTGATTTGGCATTACAAATTGGACCTGTGGAGTTCACCTTGGAAATTTAAGTGTTGGATATATCTGCTAGTTATAAATTATTACTTGGAAGACCGTGGATTCACAGTGCTGGTGCAGTCCCTTCTACCCTGCACCAGACTTAGAAATTTGTTTAGGATTATCATGAGATTGTGATCCATGGAGAGAAAAATAGTTATATCTACCAGAAAAACTCAGTCCCTATTATCGAATATGTGGAATGCCCGAATGGATCTATTTTCATGTTAAGGAGATCATGTGTAATACTCAGTTAGAAAGGTTAATATTTTCACGGGCACTTATGGTGGTGGCCTTGGAAATAGTGAAGAATGGTTTTGTTCCTGGTCAAGGTTTTGGTATGAACTGGGATGGAATACTAGAGCCAATCCAATTTTATAGGAAGAAGAGCGTTTTTGTTCTTGGATATGAGCCCGCTCTTGAAGAAGTCTCATCGGCCAGTATCAGAAGTAAAGGTGACATTCTCCAGCCAAAGCCTATTCCACTCCCGAATCAGTCATTTTCCAAAGCGTTTGTTGCCCAAGTACCAGAGGAATTATTAGAGGAAAATGTTGAAGAAGACCTAGTGGAAGGACTTGCAAACTTGTTCATTACTGAAGAAGAAGCTGAGTGTCATGTGATACTGGAGGATTGCATTGAGACCCTGACTATTTGGGATGCTGAGCCTGAAGATGATTTGAACAATTGGACTTGTACTCTATCACTGGTTATCCGGGAATCTTGGTAGATGATTGTATTACTATTAATGAAACAACACGATTTAATATTGAGTCCTGAATCGTGTTTTTATTGTTTTGCCTCCACTTTGGAAAGCTTAAATGCCAAATCCCAACTATGTTTTTTATGCTCTTATCTCAAATTATCTTCATTAATTTATTTACTCTTT
This sequence comes from Capsicum pubescens, assembly GCA_030864215.1. NCBI lineage: Eukaryota > Viridiplantae > Streptophyta > Magnoliopsida > Solanales > Solanaceae > Capsicum > Capsicum pubescens. The sequence continues at coordinate 254,997,255 of CM061538.1, forward strand.
TTTTCTTCTTTTTAGCAAAAAAACTAATAAATCTGCCAATACTGTGAATGTGACATGTAATGAAACAAGCGAAATAATCCTAAAAGAGAACAAGACTTTGCAGAATATGAAGAAGACAAAATGTCTGAAGAGTTAACTAAGGAATTTGAATATTTTAAAAATAAGGCGAAACCAAATTTGGATGAAATTGAGAGGATAAACTTGGGGAATTCAGATCTAATAAGAGAACCAAAATTAGCATTCAATTGACTCCATCCCAAGAAAATGAATTGATTGATATTTTGAAGAAATGTATAAATGTGTTTACGTGTTCTTATGATGATATGTCGGGTCTAAGCACAAACATTGTTTCACATAGGTTGTCAACTGATCCATCCTGTCCTCTCATAAAGCGAAAGCTGAGAAAGATGAAGCTTGATTTGAGTTTGAAAGTTAAGGAAGAAGTCTCCAAACAATTCAATGCAAACGTCATCCGATACACAAAGTATCCCACTTGGTTGGCCAACATTGTACCCGTGCCAAAGAAAGATAGAAAAATCAGAGTATGCGTGGATTATCGAGATCTCAACAAGGATAGCCCAAAAGATGATTTCCTTCTCCCAAATATTCATATACTCATTGATAATTATGCGAAGCCCAAGTTGCATTCATTTGTTGATTGTTTCGCACAGTACCACCAGATCTTGATGAATGAAGAAGATGCTGAGAAAATTACTTTCATCACACCTTGGGGAGTGTATTGTTATCAAGTAATGCCTTTTGGACTCAAGAATGCAGGATCATCTTATATGAGAGTCATGACTTTCATTTTTCATGACATGATCCACAAGGAGATTGAAGTTTATGTAGATGATGTCATTATTAAGTCATGAAAGGGCTCGGATCACTTGACAAATTTGAAAAAGTTCTTCGATAGGTTGAGGAGGTATGATCTGAAACTGAATCCCACAAAATATGCATTTGTGGTTCCCTCTGGGAAGCTATTAGGTTTCATCGTGAGTAGGAAAGGCATAGAATTGGATCCTTAAAAAATAAGGATTATCCAAGACTTGCCTCCTCCAAGAAGTTGAAATGACATGATGAGTTTCCTAGGTCGACTCAACTACATCAGTCGATTTATTATATAATTTACGGTGATTTGTGCATAGGTATTCAATATGTTAAGAAAAGACGCTGCTACCAGGTGGACAGAAGAATGACATCAAGCTTTTGACAAAATCAAGGAGTATTTGTCTAATCCACCTGTTTTGGTGCCCCCAGAACTCATAAGGTCATTGTTGCTATGTTTGTATATGTAAAACAATGAATTTGGTTGTGTTTTAGGACAATATGATGAAATCGGGAAGAAGGAGCAAGCCATATATTACTTGATCAAGAAATTCATGTCTTATGAAGCCCGATATACATTATTGGAGTGCACATGTTGTGCCTTGACTTGGATTGCACAAAAGTTAAGGCATTACATGTGTGTCTATACCACTTTTCTGATTTCTAGGATGGATCCACTTAAGTACATCTTTCAGAAGCCCATGCCTATCGGGAAGCTAGCAAAGTGGCAAATTTTGCTGAGTGAATTTGACATTGTTTATTTCACTCAAAAAGCGGTCTAAGGACAAGCCTCTTAAAACTTATTTTCTAGGTGAAGAAGTTTTATTTATTGGAGAAGATATATCAAAAGAATATCCAGGTTGGTGAATGTTCTTTGATGGGGCTACAAACTTTAAAGGAGTTGGTACTGAGGAAGTACTAATTTCATAATCAGGCCAGTATTACCCAATCTCAGCAAAGCTCAGGTTTCCATGCACTAACAATATGGCAGAGTACGAGGCTTGTATTCTTGGTCTTAGAATGACTGCTGATATGAACATACAGGAACTCTTGTTTATAGGGGATTCAGATTTAGTGGTTCATCAAGTACAAGGCGAATGGAGTGTCAAGAACATGAAGTTGCTTCCATATTTGGAGTGCGTGAAGAGTTGCGCAAGAAGTTCATCAAGTTTGAATATAAGCATATCCCGAGAACTCATAATGAGTTAGCAGATGCATTGGCGACCTTGTACTTTATGATTCAACATTTGGATAAAAATTTAATAGATCCTATCAAGGTGATTATACAAGAAAAACCGACCTACTATTTTCACGTAGATAAGGAGCCAGATGAAAAACCTTAGTACTATGATATTAAGAGGTATCTCAAGGAAGGAGACTATCCAGAGGTATAAGCAGTATTCAGACGAGAACACTTCGGAGATTGGCAAATCACTTTTTCCTAAATAGATAAATCCTTTATAGGAGGAGGCCAGATTTAGGATTGCTAAGGTGCGTCGACGCTCAAAAGGTGATCGGGTTAGTCAAAGAAATACATGGGGGCATGTGTGGGCCGCATATGAATGGTTTTGTTTTGGAAAAGAAGATTCTTCGAACTGGTTATTTCTGGATGGAAATGGAAATAGATTGCATTCGCTTTGTGCGAAAATGTCATCATTGTCAGATTCATAGTGATTTGATTTATGTTCCACCAAATGAACTCAATGTGATGAGTTCTCCTTGGTCGTTTTCATCTTGGGGCATGGATATCATCGGTCCTATTGAGCCAGCTGCATTAAATGGAAATAGATTCATTTTAGTAGCTATTGATTATTTTACCAAATGGGTAGAAGCCTCTTCGTACAAGTTTGTAACAAAGAAGGTAGTGACAAATTTTGTTTGCAATAATATTATTTGTTGATTTGGAGTTCCGGTGTCAATTATAATAAATAATGGAGATAATCTCAATAGTGGCTTGATGCGTGAGATATGTGAGAAGTTTAAGATTAGTCATCGTAATTCCACTCATTACCATCCTCAAATAAATGTATCTGTTGAGGCCGCCAACAAGAACATCAAATGGATATTGCAAAAGATGATTGATAACTACAACCATTGGCACGAGAATTTGTCATTTTCCCTCGTTGGTTATCGCACCACTATTAGGACTTCTACTGGAGAGACACCCTATCTTTTGGTTTATGGAATGAAAGTAGTGTTACCTACAGAAGTAAAGGTACCATCTTTAAGAATAATTCAAGAAACTGAATTGAGTGATGCCAAATGGATTCAAAATCGGTATGAACAATTGATGCTCATTGATGAAAAAAAGATGAACGCGGTTTGACATGGACAACTTTATCAAAATAGAATGGCCAAAGATATTAACAAGAAGGCAAGGCTGAGATAATTCAAACTAGGATAATTGGTGTTGAAGCGCATATTTCTGTACTAGAATGAAGCTAAGGGAAAATTTACACCCAACTGGCAAGGGCCTTACATCATTCACCGAGTACTAACAAGCGGAGCATTGATCCTAGCAGAAATAGATGGTGAAGTGTGGCCGAAAGACATCAATGTAGATACTGTTAAGAGATACTATACTTAGAAGCCTTTATTTATTTTTTTGTAATGTTCCTATTTCTGTGTAATGAAACTACGAATGACCCAATTCCCTTGGGGGAATGCGTAGGAAACCCGCGTCGGGTTTGGTCTCTTAGGTAGAAATTTTCCAAAAAAAAATTCTTTTGCTTGTAATGCGAACTACGGTTGACCAAACTTTCTTGGCAGATACGTAGGAGGCCCACACCGGTCTCGATCACATTAGAAGAAAAATAAAATTCCCCTTTTTGATTTCATATGTAATGAACTACGTTTGACCTGATTTCTATGGGATACGTAGGCAACCCATAGAGGGTTCGGCCCCTTAGTTTGTAATTTTCTTAAGTGTATTTCATGAACTACGCTCGGCCTGATTCCCTTGGAGGGACACATGGGCAGCTTATACAAAACTCGATCTTATCATCTTGGAATGCCAGCATATCTCAAGTCAAAGCTGGGACAACTTTTAAGGGGAATCATTTCGAGAAATGGTTGAGAAGACGTCAAGAGCTATTGAAGAGTGTTGGTTCAATCAACCAGTTGAAAAAAGGGATATTCGCTTTGTATAAAAGATGTTTAGCATTGTTTCACAATATGTCACAGTTCAAAGTTGGGCAGAATTTCTTTTTACTGCTATGTATATTTGCATATTTTTTATTTACCAAGTTATTTATCACTCTTGTTTATATTTTATTTTTAACAATTTTGAATCAAACTTTTTTTAATCTATCAGCCGAGATTTGAAAATGGTTGGGGTTATGAGTCCAAGCAAAGCTGGAAGTACGAAGTATCAAGAGTCAGACCTTCAAAGTCAACACAAATCAACAACCCCCTAAACTTACAAATTTTCTTTGAGTGCAGGTTTTGAAGAATAGCAGAAGCGAAAAGTTAATAAAACTTGCAGTCTTGCAAGGATTACACCTCGAACGGTTTGAATTTCCTTTAAAATATTTAGGAGAAATTATGCCTTTGTAGTAATATTGATTAAATGATTTTGAAGATTTCAAACGCCCTGACATGACTTCTAGCTAGTCTACATATATGTCTTTTAAACTACTGCACAATTGTTTTCAAATGTTTAAAATGCACAATACATGACTTTTAATTATTTTGCATATATGCTCTAAAATGTACCGCACATGCACTACACAAATTCTTTAAAATATGTTAAAATGCATTGCACATGGCTATAATGGCTCTGCATAAGCACAGACGCTTTGCACAATCGCTGTAAATTACTTTAAAATGCACTACACATGACTTTCAATTAATTCGCATATATGATCTAAAATGCACCGCACATGCACTGGATAAATACTTTAATATATTTTAGAATACATTGCACATGGCTTTAATTGCTTTTCCCTGGCACAAATGTACTGCACAATCGATTTAAGCTATTTTGCACTATGCATGGCTTTCATTTTTCTCTAAGGCACAACACAATTACTTTAAGCTGTTTTGCACTATGTATGGCTTTTAATTTCTTCTATATCATTGCACAATTGTCTTTAAATGCAATGCACAATTGATTTCTGATAACTGCACAAAAACATATGGATGCACTAAACAAATGCTTTATAGAAGTCCACTACTTACAAAAGTTATCTTTCATAAATCATATGCTTAGGAAAAATCCTTCATCCATCAATCATTTGGCTAAAAATGTTTCATCTTCATAACTTACTTGGTTTAAGGCCTCATTTTCATCGTTGAAAGACATTATTCTCATGAATCATCGGCCTAAACTTCATTTTTCATAAGCTTTGTTTCCAACTTGCAAGACCGCATCTGCATAAACTAACGCCCGAGAGGGGTTATTTTTATTAATTCACTAAATGCATTTACTATTTATGTACTAATTACTTTATCTAGTTTAGGTTTTGCAACATACTTAGCACAAACGTGGAGTTATTTTTTAGATGTGAACTAGGGCAATTTTCTGGGAATGAGGATCAAACTCCCAACAAAGATCAAGAATGACATGACCCGATCAGGGGCCTTGTCGTAATGGGCATCCCAAGTCCAACCAGGACCAAGGACCACTTCCAATACACAACCTAACCGTCCAAAGCATACCCCGAGTTGGATAAATTCCGAACATATAACAAGATAACGTATAACTATCCAAATCCAGACTCTGGGATAGGTCTATAATCAAAACCGACCCAAACGAGTTCAACCATCCCCGAACCAACCGATAGCTATATTCAAAACCAAAACATTAACCAAACCAAAATCCATAACGTAACATAAAAGGATGGAACAATGAGAAATTTCATCCAACGGCATCAGCCCCAATATCAATGTCAATACTAAGGCGACACCAATAGCGATCCCACCCATGCCAGCCCAGAGTAGATCTAAAAAAGCCACTAACCAAAAGAAAATCAATATCCGATTGGGACATGCCCTCAACTATATCGAAAACCAATATCCATAAATAAACCAAAGTGTGTAAGAATATCCATGAATATGAAATAGAGCCTTCCAAAAAAATGAAAGCTCACCACTTCAATCCAAAGAGCTGATCCCAAAATTCAATCACTATGCAGGAGAAGCAGAACGACCGATTCCTCCATAGCGTGGGGATACAGTCGCCCAAAGGCGGGTTAGCGGGTGAACGCTAGCATAAACTTAGGATAAGGAGAAAATAATGCCAACTAGTAAAACCAAGTAAACTAACCATATGCATAAAACCCATACACATATATATATATAACCATGTCGGGAAAGAAAACCGAGTTTAGCAGGCATTTAAAACCATTAACCTGGGTATGTGTAGTTTAATCGTTCTTAAACACCCACGGGCTATATGGGTCCAGTGTAACCCTCTAAACGGGCCCCGATGTGTGTAGCCACACAAACTGGAGATACTATAAGAGTAGGGGATTCCCAATTACCCTTACCTTCAATGATACATATGTACAGTGTACTTGGAGAATTCCCGTGTACCTCATAGTATCATATATGGTCGCCATGACCAACCCCTCATGTCGGCAAACATGAGTTTCCAATGTTTGTTCGTTGAACTCCCACCTTTACAGTTAGCTATCACACCCCGCCATTATTGCCCAATTAAAACCATTTCAAACAAACTAATCCATTATTCCATTTATTAGTTATCAAGGCTATTAATAGTGATATCGTCATACCAACTATAACTTGCAAGTATTGCCCGTAGCTAAACCATAAGAGGTTAAGGCATTCCCGTGTACCCATTCACCAAGCTAACTTGGGGGAGTCCCATGTACCCCACAAGTGTTCCATTATTATGTTTGCTTGGGGGAGTTCCATGTATCCCACAAGTTGTTCATTAACATATTTACTTGGGGCATTCCATTGTACCCACAAGGAGTTCAATTAACCATAACCATGACCACCAAACCATTCCATTTAACCATTCCAAACTATTTAAACCATTTATACCATTTAGGGTTCTATTATCAAACCATAACATGCAATAGTTCAATTAAATATCCAATAATATAGTGAAATCATTATCATAGGCATTTTATCAAACATGTTGAGGGCATAGTATTTCCAAAACCAAAACCAATTTCCAAGTAACCATTCCCATCCAACCAATTGTTCAAAACCACCATCAAACACGTTTAACATAATTAAAACATGGGAAAACCATAACCAAGCATTTATAAGCAAAACCCCCAACACATATTTGAAAACCCCAAAACCATACAATAAATCATGCCATGAAAACATTGTATAAAACCATGCTTTTGTTGGAACTAACAATGAGGAAAGAGTATATGCCTTAAATGAGAAGATAATAGAGAGAAATCACCAACACAAGCCCCAAATTAATCCTTAATTTGAAACCCTAACTTCCTTTGCCCAAGAACTTTAGAGAGGATTACAGAGTGTTTTCTAAGTGTTAATGAATAGAATAATAGGCCAAATAACCACCCAAGTGAGTTAAAAGTCATGGGGCTTTATTAGGTTAAGTGGGGAAATGTCTAGATTGCCTTAAATTAAACTGTATAAAATCCCGTCAGGGGGGTACGACTAACCATACCAGTCGTACCCACCACTCATACCCTAGGCCTCCTCCTTGGACCCAACACTGTCCAAGGTACGACTCACCCAAACCAAGTCATACCCAATTATACGACTAACACCCTTGACTTGTACCCTTGGTAGAATAAAATCACAAGAGGTTTGAACACTGTACATCATACGAGTCCATGGTACGACTCGTACCCTGGCTTACGGCTCATAGTGAGCCACTCGTACTCAGATCCAAGTTAAGCTACCAAGTCTAAGATTAAGTGAAGGAAACCCCCCAAACTAAACAACCTGTATCCACCAATACGACTCTTATCCACCAAGTCACATCCATTCTAGAAACCAATCTGACCCACCAACCAACACTGGTCAACATATGACCAGCCCATACCACTCGTACCCCAGTGTAAGACTCGTTCCCCATAGTCGTAACTTGTACAGAAACCAAAAATCCAGGAAATTTACTAAGGGTCAAAAACCCAGGGTGTTATAGTCTCCCTCACTAGGAATATTCATCCCCGAATGACAGACAAGGTAGGGTAAGCACAAGCACGATTCATTTGCATTATCAAATATCAATCCAACCTTTAACTAAGTTAGAAAATAAAGATGCAAAGATATTAATCTTTGCTTTAATAAAGTTTGAAAACAAAAGTATGTTGAAGAACACATACCTTCCGCACGAATCCCAAGAGCAGAAAACAGATGTGGATATTTAGACTTCATGTCCTCCTCCACTTCCCATGTAGCCTCTTCCATTTTATGGTTTCGCCATAGAACCTTAACCGAGGCTACATTCTTGGTTTGTAACCAACAAACCTGTCTATCCAAGATCTCGATCGAGACCTCTTCATAAGACAGAGAATTCGAGACACCCAGGCCATCCAAAAGAACCATTAAGGAAGGACCACCAAGACACTTCCTCAATATAGAAACATGAAATACTAGATGAACAGAGCTCAAACTAGAAGGAAACTCCAATTCATAAGCCACATTACCAACCCTCTGCAAAATCGCATAAGGACCAATAAACCGGGGACTGAGCTTCCCCTTTTTACTAAACCGCATTACTTCCTTCGTGGGAGATACTTTTAGGAACACCTTATCCCCAACCTCAAACTTCAAGTCTCTACGCCTTACATCCACATAAGACTTTTGGCAACTTTTAACAGCCTTAAGCCTATCCCGAATCACCTTCACCTTTTCCATAGCTTGATACACTAAATTCGGACCGAACATATTAGTCTCACCAAGCTCGAATCACCCAATAGGAAATCTACACCTTCTACCATACAACACCTCAAAAGGGGCCATCCCAATACTAGAATAGTAACTATTATTATAAACAAACTCTACAAGAGGTAGATGCTCAACCTAATTACCACCATAGTCAATCACACAATCCCAAAGCATATCCACCAATGTTTGAATAGTCCTTTCCGCTTGCCCATCCATCTGCGAATGAAAAATAGTACTAAGACTCACCTTAGTACCTAATCTCTTCTGAAAAGACCGCTAAAAGTGAGATGAAAACTGTGTATCCCAATTAGAAATAATCGAAATAGGTACCCTATGAAACTTTACAATCTCCTGAAGATACAACTTCGCACAATCCTTCACCGAAAAGGTAGTCCTTACTGACAAGAAGTGAGCAGACTTTGTCATCCTATCCGTGATGACCCAAACAGAATCAAATTAATTTCGAGACCGAGGAAGACCAGTAACGAAATCCATATTGATTACCTCCCATTTCTATTCGGGTAACTCGATTTTTTGATACAACCCACCAGGCAGGCCTCATGTGCTCAACTTTGACTTGTTGTCACACCATGCACTTGGCTACAAAGTTAGCCATATCCCTCTTCATACTATTCCACCAATGCACCTCCTTGAGATCATAATACATTTTAGTCGAATCGGGATGAACAACATAGCTTAATTTATACGCCTCAGCCAATACCCTTTCACACAACCCATCCACGTCGAGAATACATAACCTACCTTGATACCTCAAGTTACCATCACCACTGATCTCGAATACCATTACCTTTTGCATACCGGCATCACTCTTGATTTTCATCAAGGTAGGATATAGCATTTGCTTCTTCTTGATTTCTGCACCAAGATACAGTTGAACCACTTCTTGTACCAATACACCACCATCCTCGGAGTCTAGAAGGCGGACTCCAAGATTAGCCAATAGATGAATATCCTTCACCAATTCTTGTTTCTCCTATTCCACATGAGCCAAACTCCCCATGGATAACCTACTAAGAGCATCAAAAACCACTTTAGCTTTACTTGGGTGGTAGTGAAGACTCATATCATAGTCCCTGAGAAGCTCCAACAATCTCCTTTGCCTGAGATTTAGCTCTTTTTGAGTGAACACATACTGTAAACTCTTATGATCGAAAAATATGTCCACCTACACTCCATATAAATAATGCCGCCAAATTATCAAAGAAAAAACCACCGCCAATAGCTCCAAATCAAGAGTAGGATAGTTTCTTTCATGTACCTTTATCTGCCAAGAAGCATAGACAATCACCTTCCTATGTTGCATCAACACGCAACGAAGTCCCACTCGAGATGCATCATAATAAACGAAAAACCCCTCATTGCCTTCAGGCAATGTCAAAACCGAAGCTGAAGATAGCTTATCCTTAAGCCTCTCAAAACTCCCTTCACAAGCTTCTGACCAAGAAAACTTTGCCTTCTTCTAAACTTAGTCAATGGGTAAGCTATTGAAGAAAACCCCTCCATAAACATCCTATAATATCCAGCCAAACCCAAGAAGCTCAAAATATCAGTTGAAGTCATGGGTCTAGGCCACTTTTTAACCACAACCACCTTTTGTGGATTCACCATGATCCCTTACTAGAAATAACATGACCAAGAAAAGTTACAGCATTCAACCAAAACTCACTTTTGGAGAACTTAGCATACAACTGTTGTTCTTTCAAGGTATGCCACACTACACGGAGGTGATTAGAATGATACACCTCACTCTTAGGATAAACTAGAATGTCATCAATGAACACAATAATGAAAAGATCCAAAAACTTCCTGAAAACCTGTTCATCTAATCCATAAATGCCGCTAAGGCATTATTCAACCCAAATGACATCACCAAGAACTCAAAGTGCCCATACTGAGTTCGAAAAGCCATCTTAGGAATATCCTCCTCCCTAATCTTAAGCTGATGATACCCAGACTGAAGATCTATCCTAGAAAAGAACCTGGCACCTTGCAATAGATCAAATAAGTCATTTATCCTTGGAAGAGGATACTTGTTCTTGACTATTACCTTATTCAACTGCCTAGAGTCGATGCACATTTGAAGGGAACCATCCTTCTTGTGCACAAATAATATCGGTGCACCCCATAGAGATACACTAGGACGAATAAACTCCTTATCCAAAAGATCCTTAAGTTGCTCCTTAAGTTCTCTCAACTCAGCCGGATCCATTCTATAAGGAGGAATAGATATTGGACGAGTGTCTGAAACTAAATCAATATAAAACTCAATCTCCCTATCTGGAGGAACACCAGGAAGATCATTCGGAAAGACCTTAGGAAACTCATTTACCACCAGAACTGAGTGTAAAGAAGGACCTTCCGAGTTTGAATCTTTAACCTAAACCAAGTGATAAAGACACCCTTTGAAGATTAATCTCCGATTAATCTCCGAGCTCTAAGATAAGAAATAAACCTTCCCCTAGGATCTAGGGAACCACCCATCCACTCCATAACCGGTTCACTAGGGAACCTAAAAACAACCTTACGGGTCCGACAATCTAAGAACGAGTAACAAGAGTGTAACCAATCCATACCCAGAATGACATTGAAATCCACCATATCCAGTTCAAATAAAACCACCAAAGTCTTCCTACTACCAACAGATACCACACACCCCTATAGACTCTTTTAGAAATAACTGAGTCACCTATCGGGGTAGAAACAAATATTGGATCTGAAATAACCTCTGGATCAAAACCAAAACACATCCACAAATGGGGTTACATAAGAGAGAGTGGACCCCAAATCAAGTAGACAATACACATCACTATAAAAGAGTTATAATGTACCAGTCATGACATTAGGTGATGCCTCAGACTCTTGTCGAGATGCAAGAGCATATAACCTATTCTGACCAGTATCGTTACCAAAAGTAAGAGCAGACGTCAAATCAGCACCACTAGGCACAAGAGCATAAGATGAAGCAACCGAAACTTTGACCGCTCCTGAAGTACCCTTACCAATCGGACAGTTTCTAAACATATGGCCTGATGGACCACATTTAAAATACATGCCCCTCCCTTCATCATAAAATCCTTGATGAAGACGACCACAAAATCGATTAGGAGGGCACGAAGAATCCGATTATGCCCCGCTCGCCTTAGATTGGGCACCTTGTGCCCAAAAATTATCACTACCTTGCTGACGCCTATCACTTGAAGGCTTCGGGTAAGGGGCACTAGCAGAAGAAAAGAAACCAGAACTCCCCCACTTCTTCTTTTGCTACTTACTGCCATCTCAACTGCCTTGTTGTTGCCCACCACCTTGTTCAGAAGACCTGAACATCTTACTCTCTCTTTCCCAGAACTCTGTTTTTTCTCTTTTCTTCTTCCACCTGATGCATATGAACCACCAACCTAGACATATCCATATCCTTGATTAGCAACACAGCCTTGCTTTCAAGGATCAATTCCCAAGACAGTACAGAAGAAAACTTTCTCATCCTTTCCCTCATATCAGACACTAATTCCGGAGAATACCTTGACAGCTGATAAAATTTCAAGGCATATTCCTTGAATGACATTTTGCCTTGTCTCAGATTGATGAATTTCTTCTCCATCGCTTTTCTCAGCTTCTGAGGAAAGAAGCAATCTAGAAAATCATTTGAGAAAGTATCCCATTAAGACAACTCCCCAACATCACCGCTATCCTTATCTCATTCCTCGTATCACTGGTACGCGCATCCTTGAGCTGTTAAGCAGCAAAATTCACCCCTTCCATTTTTGTGGCTTACATCACCCTGAATATTTTTCTATTTCATCCAATAAACACTGTGAATCCTCCTCCACTTCATACCAGTAAAAGTAGGAGGATTCATCTTCACAAACTAGTCAACCTTTGTGGACTTAGAGATAAAACACCAGATACATCCCGCTAAGCCTGAGCAGCAGCCAACTGAGCAATAGTATGAATCGATTGACGAAATTCCCCATTCGTTACCTCACCTTGAAGAGGATTAGTAGCGACCGGCGGAACTCCAAAACTATCAGGGACTGGACCCTAGACCAAGTATGAATCCCCTGTGTCCCTTTCACATTCTCCCTAGATGGGACAAAAGAGTTTTCTTGCATTCCAGACAATTGAGGAATGATCTGAAAAGCAAACAGACAAGGATTAGAGAAGATTCCAGGACTTAGACTCCAAGCTTAAGAATAAAATACCAAGAAAGTGAAACATTCCTAAATGTCTTGTACCCTCTCCCTTATGAGTGTGGCACGCTACACACCCATAAAAGAGACTCTAATCGACACGGCTTTGGGGACTCCCAATTGACCATGAACCTAAAGCTCTAATACCAACTTGACACGACCCGACCAGGGGCCTTGTCGTAATGGGCATCCCAAGTCCAACCAAGATTGGGGACCACCCCCAATACTCAACCCAACTGTCCAACGCATATCCCAAGTTAAATAAATTTTAAACATATAACAAGATAGCGTATAACTATCCAAATCTAGACTCTAGGATAAGTCTATAGCCGAGATCGACCGAAATAAGTCCAACCATCCCCAAACCAACTGATAGCCATAACCAAACTGTAAACCAAATTCAAAACATTAACCAAACCAAGTTCCATAACATAACATAAAAGGATGGAACAATGAGAAATTTTGTCCAACGGTATCAGCCCCAATACCAATGCCAATACTAAGACTGACACCAATATCGATCATGCCCATGCCAACCCAGAGTAGATCCACAAAAGCCTCTAACCAAAAAAAACCAATGTTTGATTGAGACATGCCCCCAACCATAGCCAAAACCAATATCCATAAATAAACCAAAGTATGTAAGAACGTCCATGAATATAAAATGAAGCCTTCCAAAAAAATAGAAACCCCCCACTTCAATCCCAAGAGCTGATCCCGAAATCTAATCACTATGCAGGAGGAGTAAAATAGTCGGTTCCTGCATCACGTGGGGATACATCCGCCCGAAGATAGGTTAATGGGTGAATGCTAGTATGAACTTAGGATAAGGATAAAATAATGCCAACCAGTAAAATCAAGTAAGCTAACCATATGCATACAACCCATACATATATATATAACCATGTCAGGAAAGGAAATCGGGTTTAGCATGCATTTAAAATCATTAACCTGGGTATGTGTATCTTAACTATCCTTAACCACCCACGGGCTATATGGGTTCAGTGTAACCCCCTGAACGGGACTCGACGTGTGTATCCATATGAATCGAAGATACCATAAGAGTAGGGAATTCCCAAGTACCCTTACCATCCATGATACATATGTACAGTGTACTTAGACGATTCTCGTGTACCTCATAGTATCATATATGATCTCCATGACCAATCCTTCATGTCGGAAAACATGAGTTTCCACTGTTCATTCATTAAAATCCCACCTTTACGGTTAACTATCACACCCCGCCATTATTGCCCAATTAAAACCATTTCCAACCAACCAATCCATTATTCCATTTATTATTAACCAAGGCTATTAATAGTGGTATCGTCATACCGACTATAACTTATAAGTATTGTCCTTAGACAAACCCTAAGAGGTTAAGGGATTCCCTTGTACCCATTCACCAAGCTAACTTGGGGGAGTCCCATGTACCCCACACGTGTTCCATTATTATGTTTGCTTAGGGGAGTCCCATGTACCCCACAAGTTGTTCATTAACAGGTTTACTTGGGAGATTTCGTTGTACCCCACAAAGAGTTCAATTAACCATAACCATGACCATCCAACCATTCCATTTAACCATTCCAAACCATTTAAATCGTTTATACAATTTAGAGTTCCTTTACCAAACCATACCATGCAATAGTTCCATTAAAAATCCAATAATATAGTGAAATCATTATCATAGGTATTTTATCAAATATGTTGGGGGCATAGTATTTCCAAACCAAAACCAATTTTTAAGTAACCATTCCCATGCAACTAATTGTCCAAAACCACCATTAAAACATGTAATAATATAATTAAAACATGGAAAAACCATAACCAAGCATTTATAACCAAAACCCCAACACATATTTGAAAACCCCTAAACCATACAATAAATCATGCCATGAAAGCATTGTATAAAACCATGACTTTAGTTGAAACTAATAGTGAGGGGAGAGTACATGCCTTAATTGAGAAGATAATAAAGAGAAATCACCAACACAAGCCCCAAATTAATCTTTAAGATGAAACCCTAGCTTTTTTTGCCCAAGAACTTTAGAAAGGATTAGAGAGTGTTTTCTAAGTGTTAATGAATAGAATAATAAGGAAAATAACCTCCCAAGTGAGTTAAAAGTTGTGGGGCCTTATTAGGTTAAGCGAGAAAATATTCAGATTGTCCTCACATAAAATCCCATCAGGGGCGTACGACCAACCATACCAATCATACCCTTTAATACGAGTGGTACCCATCACTCGTACCCTAAGCCTCCTCCTTGGACCCAACACTGTCCAAGGTATGACTCACCCAAACCAAGTCGTACCCAAGTATACGACTAGTACCCTTGACCCGTACCCCTGGCAGAATAAAATCACAAGAGGTTTGAATACTGACCACCGTACAAGTCCATGGTATGACTCATACCCTATCTTACGGCTCATAGTAAGTCACTCTACTCAGATCCCAGTTAAGCTACCAAGTCTAAAATTAAGTGAAGAAAAAACCCTAAACCAAATGACCTGTATCCACCAATACGACTCATATCCACCAAGTCCCATTCATTCCAGAAACCAATCCAACTCAGAAACCAATACTAATAAACATACGACCAATCCATACCACTCGTACCCAGTGTACGACTTGTTCCCCCTAGTCGTAACTTGTCCAGAAACCAGAAATTCAGGAAATTTTCTAAGGGTCAAAAACCCATGGTGTTATAAAGAGTCTACCTCAAACTTCACTTGGCCCTACTTTTAAATATCTTACTTACATCGACACCTCGATGATCAAGTTCTCTCACTTATGTCTTCTATGTTCCTGAATCATCATACCTAGTGTCATCATAATTTGACACTGGGACAATCTTCATAAGATCGTGTCTACCCTTTTCCTAATCTACAAGTATTAAAAATCTTGAACTACATATGGCCTGATTCTCATGCAACCCGAGATTGTAGGCATCTCGGAGACCAGAGTTCGGCCACATTCCTTCTAAACATTCTTCATACTCAACCTTTCAGATTATATCAGCTGGGATAAAATTAGGTTAGTAAGTCAACTTCTTTGTCCGAAAACTCTTTCATAATTTTCGACCAAAGAGGGACAATTGTTGACACCCAATTTTATCCCGTCTTTCTTTCAAGTAATCTCTTTGTTCTTTTAAATAAGTTTTGATAACTTAAAAAATAAGCATATATGTTATTTCTATAATTAGGAGTTTTGTCGCCATCATCGACATTACTATTTTTCTTCTTCTTCTTCTTCTTCTATTATTACTCTATTATTACTACTACTAATACTACTATTACTATTTTTATTTATTATTACTATTATTATTATTATTATTATTGTTATCATCATCATCATTATTTATTACTATTTTACTTATATTTTAAACTATCGTCGCATTTCTTATAAATTATCGCAAAGGCATTATGTTTATTTTATTTAGTTGAATAAAGTATTTTTGTGACTTTATATTTTATAAATACTATCGTTCAATTTCGATATTCATCATGCAATTTTTTTAAGCGCTTATATTTTAATATTTATTTTTATTTATTTTTTATTTTTATTTTTATTTGAATATTTTAATATGTTTTTTGAAAAGTTATTTATATTAATCTAGAAGCCTAAAGAATGTAAGAAAGAAGACATTTTAAATTAGCCCATTTTACAATATTGAGACAATTTTGGTCCAAATTCACGGCCGATCCATCAAAGCCCATCTTTTTTTTTCCTTTGTTATTCCACTTAAATGCCACATAGATGCCACGTTGGGTGGCAAATGGTGGTGGAATGCATCAAACACACTCATTTCACACATCTCACAAGCTTGACACACTCTCAGCACATGCCTGCCATGTGTCGTCCTTTTATTGGTGGATCAATTAACACTAACTTCCTAATTACCTTGAATTACCCTCAATACCCCCATTTTATCTATCTAAGATACCCTAACTTCCCTTAATTCCTATACCAGTCTCTCTCAATGTCCTTTTACCCGTTTCAAGAAAAAATTTCAGGGTCCTTCACCATAAATAGAGATTGGGTATTCCTTTTCCATTTTCCGCCTAAAATTCAAAATACCTAGTGTTCTACCTATAAATACTCAAATTTTGGCCCAAAAAGGAGAGAGATCAGTCGTACACCTCCTACATAAAAAATTTCGGCCACATATCTCCTCTTAAAGCTCGCTAAGCACTAGGTCCTCCCACCTATTTGGTTTTCTTACAATTTTGAATCTGAGTTTTGTAGACACCTAATTTTGTCCCTTACCGTTATCACTTCTACTCATTTTTACCTTATCTTACCGTGTACCCTCAACCATGTAATAATCCCTCCACAAAATGACAAAAATAACAACCCCTAGCTAATTTTATCTTATCTTAACAACCTACCCAATCAAAATAGGACAACTCACCCCTACCCCGCATGACCCCCCATTACGTTTTGTTTCCATTCTTGGAATTGAAATATATACAGAAAGAAAAAAAAGGTAGGGCCCACTGGAAAGGAGGCCTTTTTGGATATTTTTTCTATTTTTTTATAAAGCGACATGATTATCATCTTGATAAGGGGGATGCTTGGATTTTTTTATCCTTAGGGTTCCTCTTCGCAGCACACACGCACACACAGCAGAGAGAGATCGAGCGTGAGATCGAAAGGGAGAAAAGGGAACCCATTATCATCATCTTCACCAGAGAGCACCAGTCTAAAAGGGCCTTTTTTGGTTTTTTATTCTACACTGACCTCACGCCATTAACACACTCACCATCACTCTCAATTTACAGAGTATATACCTTCTCACACGTATGAAATCATAAAAAATTGGAGAAGATATTGAGTAGTGAATAGATCGAAGAGGAATGGAGAGATAGTGAGAAGCGAGTGAAAATCGAGAGAGATCGAAGACCGGTGAGTCTTTGCCAGAAGCTCACTGAAAAGGGCTCATCCGTTGCTGGAATTGGCAAAATTAGCCTCCAAACAAATGAAATCGACCTGT
Source organism: Capsicum pubescens (assembly GCA_030864215.1). Classification (NCBI taxonomy): domain Eukaryota; kingdom Viridiplantae; phylum Streptophyta; class Magnoliopsida; order Solanales; family Solanaceae; genus Capsicum; species Capsicum pubescens. The sequence goes on from CM061538.1 coordinate 255,015,130, forward strand.
TATGGGCTGATTTCGGCCAGCTCCATCGGAAAATTATTATGTCGCCCTTCACCGATCAACCACAGCAGCAACCCATCGAAAATCGTTCGACAACCTACGACCAAAATTCACAGTTGTTGCTGTCACTCTTTCGACAGCAAAAATACATCGAAAAAGGTAATATTCCCAGCGATTGAGTTTTGGGTGATGGTAGTCGTGGATTCAGTTCGAGAACTTCGATTGGGCTTGGGTTAGTCGTTGTCTTTGATTGGGGTTGGTCAGTTCATGATTGAGGTTCGAATCGAGAGTTTTTGGATCCGGCTTTGTCTTTCAATCACATATTTTGGTACAATAAAAGCTTCAATCGAGGTCCAACTCTATTCTTTCCTTCTTTTATTTCAATGTTTATGATATTTCATATTTCAAATTGAATATTCGTGTGTGGTTTGATCTTTGTTTATGATGAATAATTGTTTGTGTTGATTGGTTGTGGATTTTGTTGGTTATGAATTGTGTGTGATGTGAATGATGAATATTGAGTTAAAAATGATTTAGGATTGTTGAAATAGAAATCGTGAATTGTGAAAATTTAGTGTTAAAAGAAAAGTTGGGGTGGAATTGAGAAATTGATAAAATAGCGAATTCAGATTAGTTTTGGTTTAATTTGGTAATAGCTTGATAAGTCGGAAACAGAAAAGCGTAGGTTGGGTAGGAAAAGTTTAGGATTTGTGATTATTGAATGATGAAATGTGTATGGAATGATTTTGATTTATGCATAGGGATCTATCGTATTTATTTGGCCGGGGAATGCCCCGAGGGATTTGTATTGATTTATCCGGGAAATGCCCCGAAGTACCATGTACTTGAAGACGATGCATGATCAAAACCCAAAACGTCGGGTGGAGAAAGTAATGGAGTGTAGTTTAGAATTAGCATAGTATAGAGTAGGTTTATATTTTCGCATTTTTCTATTTCGGAATTGTAATAATCGGACTGGACACTATAATTTTGGATTTGTTTTGTTTGTTTGTTTGATTGATTGTTTTGTGTGATTTCGTGTGGTTTATATATTCATAATGCCAAAATAGCCGATACACTCCACCAAGAGACCGTGGTCGAACCACGGGATTGAGAGGGGCCTAACACCTTTCCCTCGGTCAACAGAATTGCTTAACCGGAATCTTTGTTCGCAGATCAGTTTAAAAGAGTCAAAAACAGTTTTGAAAAAGGATTCCCAAAGGTGACTTGTCACACCCAATTATGCCAAGTGGCGACTCTGAGTTTAAATGTAAATAATCCTTTTCGAAATAAAATTTATCATTTTTTGTCAATTTAATAATGAAAACCATTTCGAACTATAAAATTAATCTTTTTGGAGTTAAAAAAGGGGTGTGACAGCTCTGGCGACTCTGCTGGGGATTATTTCAGACTTCGAGCTTATTTTGGAGTTGTATCGGCTTAGTTTGGCACTATAGGTGTATGGAAATTTTGTTTGTGCTGTTTTGTGTTATTGTATTATCATTATTGAGTGCCTACGTGCTCTTTGTTTACAGTTTTTATCTTATGTGTTACCACTTTATATCTGGCATTATGTGCATAACCCGAGTCATTTTTTCTACAACAAGTCCGTAGTACACGTGTTGCACACGACCTCTAGTTGAGTCAACCTTATTTTAGGAGGGGGCCGTCGGTGTTATGGAGTAGGTGGAAAGAAAAGCAGCCACTATCGACCATACGCTCCCCCAAACAGCCTTGTTAGTGAACTCCAACGTAGGTCAGCCTTTAGGTCATGCTTATGTGCATCATATTGGAGATCTAGCGGGACTCACTTGGTCCTTTGTAGGAAACTCACCTCTAAGGCATCCCTACGTGCTAAATGTTGCATCTTTGAGGGTAACGAGGTCATTTGACAGATTGATTTGGGCAAAAGCATGAGTTAGAAGTAAAGTGTGTAGGCAAGAAATTGTTGAAAAAAAAAAAGAAAAAAAAAGTGAAAAAAAAAGAAAAAATAAAGAAAAAAGATTTGGTAGTTTTTAGGGTTCTTTATGGCTTTTGTTTTTCACAATTCAAAAATTAAAAAAAAATATTTTTTTTACTTTTTGCACTCGTTTCCCAAAAATTCAAAAATGTTAAAAAAATTTCCTTTTATTTCTTTAGTAAGCATTCATAATTCGAAAACTCCAAAAATATTTTTTCCTTTCAATAGGAGCTTTGTATATTTTTATATAGTGAAAATGCCAAAAAGATTTTCCTTCGTAATTGTTGGTGTCAGTTTTAGTTGAAGTGTCTAATTAAAAACCCAAAAAAGATTTTATTCGTTTGTCTATGGTTGTGTCTCTTAAGTTAGGGTCAATCTGTTAGTTAATCGTTAATTGTCCAATCTGGACGAACTACGCACCCCTGATTCTCCTCTTTCAGGAGTGAGATACGTAGGAAGCCTATTGTTGGTTCGGGGATCTTATTTGAAAAATCCAAAAAGATTTTCTTCACTCTTTATTTAGAGTAAGCGTTTCATGTACATCTTTAAAAGAAAACTACAAAAATATTTTCCTTTAATAGGTTCAGGTTTCATTATCATATGAAATTTAAAACTGAAAATCCAAAAAAATAATTCTTTAGTAATCATAGATTTCACTTTGTATAGGGATGTTAAAGCTGAAAAATTCAAAAACATTTTCGTCAAATCTTTTGACAAATTATTATTTTCTTTTCTTCTTAAAGTTTCGAGAAAAAGAAAAAAAAAGAAAACAAAGAGTTCAATTGGCCATTTTGGCAAGACTTCACAAACTACGCACACCTAATTCTCTTCTCTTGGCAGTGAGATACGTAGGCGCACTTCTTGGGTTCGGTGATCTTTTCAAAAAAAAATGAGAAGGAAAAAGAGGTTTTGAAAAATTGTTGAACTCTAACGCATTTTGTTATCTCTTGTCCAGTTAGTTTAAGGTGGTTGGTTTGTGGTATTTTGGCTGGTCCTCCATATTGCTCCAAGTCACAGAGAAAGTTATGGCCAACAAGGATGCCGAGTTAGTTGTTACTAATCAGATAGGAGTTCAGGAAATGAGAATTTAGGAGCTAATGAAGAGATTCGGAAATTGAGGTAACAAATGATAGAAATGCATCGAGCTTGGGCTAATGGGTTGCCGCCTCCTCCAGTTCCCACTGATAGTCTGGAATATCTTTCTAGCTTGCCTCCCGTGTCACATGCACAATTTACCATTTTTGTTGATATGCCACAACATGCATCAGGATTGACTCCGGGGCACCAATATCCTAACACTTCCAATGTTCATTTTCTCACTCCCCAATCCAAGACTACTATATACTCGGGTCCACCTTTTGTTCATACTTTTGCTGCGCCACCCCCACCTGAAGCTCCTACTTTTGATGTTCATCCATAATTTGTGCCTCCCTACTCTACAAGAAAGTTTGCATTGAATATTACTGGTGATCAGAGTTACACTTTCGAGCCTACATTCAAGTTGACTGGTCTTTATGGTGACACTCACCCGCCTTCCTCCTAACACTAAGAAACCTATTATGACAGAAGAACAAGAGGAAATGACCAGAAAATTGAGAATTTTGGAACTGGCTATGAAGAACTTGCAAGGACTTGGGGGTTATAAAAGTGTCTCATATAAGGACTTATGCATGTTTCCAGCTGTCAACCTCCCTCCTGGCTTTAAAATGCCAAAGTTTGAGAAGTATGGCGAACATGGGGACCCAGTGGCATATTTGAGGCGCTATTGTAACCAATTAAGGGGCGCTGAAGGGAAGGAAGAACTACTCATGGCTTATTTCGGGGAGAGTCTTTCAGGCCTAGCTTCGGAATGGTTTGTTGACCAAGACATTGACAAGTGGATTATTTGGGATGACCTAGCTAATGAATTTGTGCAACAATTTCAATATAATGTGGAGTTGATCCCTGAAGAAAAATCCCTAACTAGTATGAAGAAGAAGAATATTGAGAGCTTCAGGGAGTATGAGATCAGATGGCGTGAACAAGCTGCTAGAGTGAAACCGCCAATGAAAGAAAGAAAAATAGTGGAGGTGTTTATTCAAGCGCGGGATGAAACATATTATAAACATTTGTTACCTGTATTGGGCAAGTCATTTATTGAGGTTCTTAAAATGGGGGAGATGATAGAAGAGGGAATTAAGACAGGTCGCATTGTGAGTTTTGCAACATTGAAAGTGACTACTCAATCAATTCAAAAGGGTTCAGGAAGTGTTGGGGAGACAAAGAATGAGGAAGATGCATCTGCTATTGCAGTTGGACAGCGGAAACGGTCAAGAAGACCCCCCCCCCCCCCCGGTTGTCACTCTCAGGCAAAAACCCAAGTTCATGCCCAAACTCCACATAATCACTCCCAAAATCCATTATACTCTGATCCTCCACCTCCATATCCAGTATATAACACATAACATCATATTCAACCCCCATCCTACCCACAGTGGAACACACCAACTCCTCAGAGTCATCTTCTAACTCCACAAACATACCAAAACCCTTCTAAGCCTGATTTTTTTATCTAAGTCAAATAATGAAATGAGGCAAAACTCAAGAGATAGCTTCACACCAATTGGAGAGTCGTATGCCAGTTTATTTCAGAGATTGGTACAATGGGGCATGATCACTCTTCTCCTTGGGTGCACTCTTAATCGGCGTTCAAGAAATTTTAATCCTAATATACGATGTGCGTATCATTCTGATGCTCAGGGTCATAGTATTGAAGATTGTCGATATTTGAAAACGGAAATTGAAAATATGATTCAAGATAGATTAATTATGGTGCAGAATGTTAACAGTGAGGGAAGTTCTAGTCATGCTGATATGCAAACCAGTGGCTAAGTCGTCAGGTTGAGCAATTGAGAAGTCACCCCTCTCCCTACTAGGAAGAGGTCTGGTAGTTTATTTGTTTTTCTTTTCTGTTATCTGAATTATTTTAGGGGTGGTAGTTCGGGATCTATCTTGTTTTGTTCCTTTTGTCGTTTATGTTCAAACCCTTCTATCTTTATTTTTAACTAAATGAAGTGTCCCTTTTCCTTTATGTTTTAAATATGTGTTGTTTGTTTGTTTTCTTTACATATCACATTTTATGTTGACTCTAGTGATATGACATGCTTGCAGAATTTTCAGTCAGATCTTAAAATTCAATTTAACCATGAAACATGGAATCAGAGGGCCAATGATAGAAAAAGCATCTGAGAAAATAGGTAGAGTGCTGAGACATTTGGTGACAAGTTGAAGTCTTCTTTGAAAATTAAGGCAATTATTTTGAGAATCACAAGAATAACTTGGTCATCAATTGAAATACATGTCTCAATTAGGTCAAATAGTGGATGTGTGATCCTGCATCAAAAGGAATAGAAAATTAGCTCCACGAAAGCATGAGGAATGTACAACAAAGATGAAGTTTGCAGAAGAAGTAGCGACACACAATCTCAGTAAAAATTAGTGCTGTAAAAATGTCACAAATGATCTTCATCTCTCACTTTCATATTGCATAATATGTACTTGTATTTTCAAGGATTGATATGACGAAGGCATTTCATTCTGCTATCCAAACATCGTGTCATCCTTTGTTTACCGCATTTGAGCTTTAGTCCTATTTTCTTTCATATCCCTCTTTTGGAATCAAGATAGAGTCAGCAAAGGTCAAAAGAATAGTGTTGAGAAAAACAATAGAGTCAGGAAGTTTCAAAAAGAAACGAGAGAAAAAATGTGTCTAAAAGAGAAAAAGAAGAGCGTCGAGAAAAATAAAGTCATAAAAGTCCCAAAGAGAAAAAGAGTCAACAAACGAAAAAAAATCAGAATCAAGCAAAAGAACAAGCTGCCAGAACTACGCGTGACTTGATTCTCCTCTCTCGGGGGTGAGATACTTAGGCTTCCCTACTCTAGGCTCGGTCCAACCAAATAAAAAATTTAGAATTTTCTAGTCAAAAGAAACTGGGGCATGAGTTAATCCTCATTGTTTGAGTCGATTCCAAAAGTTGTAAGTCCTACCCCACTTTAAGTGTTATTTGGGCCAATGTCATCCTTTCTTTCTAACCCTATCCAAAATCCAAGTTACAACCAAAGAAAGACCTTCAGATCAATCTTTGAGAATGTTAAGGCTAAGCATGCAATGGATGCGATGACGCATTTTGGGAACTACTTGTCTTCCTCAGTGGAATCAAGAGAGAAATAAAAATGAGAGAGTCTTATTGGTAAAAATCCTCACGGGCACCGTAAGACGATGGTAAGTTGAGAGAAATAAAAATGAGAGAGTTTTATCGGTGAAAATCCTCACGGGCACCGTAAGATGACTGTGAGTTGAGAGAAATGAAAAGAAGGGAATCTTATTGGTGAAAAACCCTCTTGGATACCATAAGGCAATGTTGAGGTGATAAAAAAAATGAGAGAATCTTGTTGGCGAAAACCCTTCAAGGCGCCACTAGCCGAATGGGGTCTTAAATGCAGTTGACCTAAGGAAGCAACTCAGTTTCAAGGCCATTAACTCAACAACAATGGGTAGAAAGTTTGGATGAAAAGATCAAGCTGCTTAATCCAAAATACATGGCATAATCATTAGTGTTGACTGTTATTTTTAGATGAATTTTTCGTTTCTTTGTTTCAAAAGGGGACATTCATTGTCTTTTCTTTCTTCTCTTTATTTTTATTTTATCTTTCTTGAGTCAGTTGTCCAAACAAAAATTGTCATTCTTTTTTTCATTTTTTGTCTTTGAGTCAAGTCCGTGTCAAAACAAGAGAGAAAAGATTTCAAAACTGGCTACCAGCTTCTTTAATTGCACAAAGCAAGACAAAAGCTAGCACATAAAAGAGACATGATTGTGAGCCAAAAAAAGGCATGCAGAAAGTTTTGTCAACAGATAAGTCAGGGAACTCATGGAAATTCCAAGGTTCAAAGGGTCTATCTAAGAAACATGGCAAAGCAGAGATACTGTGTTTGTTTTAGTCACTCTTAATAATCTGAGCTCGGGTCAATGATTCAGTAAGTCAATGATATATGCTAATGGTTGAAAGCAAGGTTAAATGTGACGAGGGAAAGAGAGATCGCCAAGAAAGATAAAGCCACAAACCAGCCACTATGTTTTAAGCTCACAAGTTTTCTTTGATGAAACAGGAAACATATTACCTTCAAAGCAAAGACTTCAGAGCATAAATATCAAGGGTTGCAATGCCTCACTTCTATAAATGCAGGAAGCAAAGTTACTACACAGGTTTGATAATCAAATCATGGTAAAAATCATCATCATTATCCCTCGAAGACACACTTTCTTCTCCAGGAATTTCAGTTTTCATTTGCTAGGTGATACACTTCTTAAATTGAACCTTCACTCCTAGGAGACGTACTTTCTAGTTTAATCATTCCCCTTGACTCTTGGAAGACGTACCTTCTAGTCGAGTCATCTCCCTTGATTCCTATAAGATGTACCTTTTAGTCGATTCATTCCCTTGACCCCTAGAAGACGTACCTTTTAGTCGAGTCATTCCCTTTGATTCCTATAAGACGTACCTTTTATTCAAGTCATTCCCTTAACCCCTAGAAGACGTACCTTTTAGTCCAGTCATTCCCATTGACCCCTAGAAGACGTACCTTTTAGTCGAGTCATTCCCCTTGACCCCTAGAAGACGTACCTTTTAGTCGAGTCATCCCTCATGATTCCTATAAGATATACCTTTTAGCTGAGTCATTTCCCTTGACCCTTAGAAGACGTACCTTTTAGTCGAGTCATGCCCCTGATTCCTAGAAGACGTACCTTTTAGTCGAGTCATTCCCTTGATTCCTATAAGACATACTTTTTAGTCGAGTCATTCCCCTTCATCCCTAGAAGACGTACCTTTTAGTCGAGTCATCCCCCATGATTCCTAAAAGACGTACCTTTTAGCTGAGTCATTTCTCTTGACCCCTAGAAGACGTACCTTTTAGTCGAGTCATTTCCCTGATTCCTAGAAGATGTACCTTTTAGTCGAATCATTCCCTTTGATTCCTAAAAGATGTACCTTTTAGTCGAGTCATTCCCTTTGATTCCTATAAGATGTACCTTTTATCTGAGTCATTCCCCTTGACCCCTAGAAGAAGTACCTTTTAGTCGAGTCATTTTCCTTGGATTTCTATAAGACGTACCTTTTAGTCGAGTCATTTTCCTTGGATTTTTATAAGACGTACCTTTTAGTCGAGTCATCCCTTGGATTCCTATAAGACGTACCTTTTAGTCAAGTCATTCCCTGTGATTCCTATAAGACGTACCTTTTAGTCGAGTCATTCCCTTTGATTCCTATAAGACGTACCTTTTAGTCGAGTCATTCTCTTTGATTCCTATAATGATGTGATTTTCACAAAAGTCCTTTGATGATAAACTGGGGCAAATTTTAATTCTTGTGTTTGGAACTTCACTTTTCTGACAAATGAAACCTCTTTATAATAATCTTTGTTTGGGATAATTTTCTTTTTAGTTTTGATGTGATTTTAGGAGCCCGCCTGAAGAATAGGGCGAGGAAATTACAAATCAGGAGCCCGCCTGAAGAACAGGGTGATGAAATCGCAAGTCAGAAGCCCGCCCGAAGCACAGGGCGAATAATTGAAAAGTTAACCAACAAGGTGAAGCAATTGAAGACCAAGAAACAAGTGATGAAATTGCAAGTCAGGAGCCCGCCTGAAGAATAGGGTGATGAAACTTAAGTCAGGAGTCCAACAGAAGTTGTATAGATAGGATTTTGTAATTTCATTTATGTTTTAACTTGTAATTTTCATTTTGATGTAATGACAGAGCCGCGGAATGGAACCTCGATGGAACCTCACTCGAACCTCACTCGACTCTCCAACTCGGTATAGTTCATTTCCTTCCAATCCTTTGAGATATGTGTCAATTGATTCCTTCATAACTTGGGTAGGTAGGATGTCCTAAGTCAAGATCCGGTTGCTCTTCTTCCTTCTGTTTCTTTTCTTAAATAATGGTCGGGTCAAAATTTGGTCTCGTTGTCTACTTCTTTGTCTGAAAACACTTCGTGTTTACATTTAAAGGGGGCATGATGTAGACACCTAATTTTGTCCCTCCCGATATCACTTCTACTCATTTTCACTTTATCCTACCGTGTACCCTCAACCATGTAATAATCCCTCCACAAAATAACAAAATTAACAACCCCTAGCTAATTTGCTAATTTTATCTTATCCTAACAACCTACCCAATCAAAATAGGACACCTCACCCCTACCCCACATGACCCTCCATCACGTTTTGTTTCCATTCTTGGAATTGAAATATATACAGAAAGAAAAAAAAAGAAAAAAAAAAAAGGTGGGCCCCACTGGAAAGGAGGCCCTTTTGGATATTTTTTTCATTTTTTTTATAAAGGGACATGATTATCATCTTGATAAGGGGGATGCTTGGATTTTTTTTTCTCTTTGGGCTTCCTCTTCGCAGCACACACGTACACACAGTAGAGAGAGATCGAGAGTGAGATCGAAAGGGAGAAAAGGAAACCCATTATCATCATCTTCACCAGAGAGCACCAGTCTGAAAGGGCATTTTTTTGGTGTTTTCTTCTTCACTGACCTCACGCCATTAACACACTCACCATCACTCTCAATTTACAGAGTATATAACTTCACACATGCACGAAATCATAGAAAATCGGAGAAGATATTGAGTAGCGAAGAGATCGAAGAGGAATGGAGAGATGGTGAGAAGCGAGTGAAAAATCGAGAGAGACATCGGAGACTGGCGAGTCTTCGCCTGAAGCTCATCGGAAAGGGCTCATCCGTTGCCGAAATTGGCAAAAACAGCCTCCAAACAACTGAAATCGACCTGTTATGGGCTGATTCCGGACAGCTCCATCGAAAAATTATTCTGTCGCCCATCACCGATCAACCACAGTTGCAACCCATCGAAAATTGTTCGACAACCTACGACCAAACTTCACTGCTGTTGCTGTTGCTGTTGCTGTCACTGTTTCGATAGCAGAAATACACCGGAAAAGGTAATATTCCCACCGATTTGAGTTTTGAGTGACGGCAGTCGTGGATTCCGTTCGAGAACCTCGATTTGGGCTTGGGTTAGTCGTTGTCTTTGATTGGGGTCGGTCAGTTCGTGATTGAGGTTCGAATCGAGAGTTTTTGGATCCGGCTTTGTCTTTCGATCACATATTTTGGTACGATAAAAGCTTCAATCGAGGTCCAACTCTATTCTTTCCTTCTTTTATTTCAATCTTTATGATATTTCATGTCAATCTTTATGATATTTCATGTTTCAAATTGAATATTCGTGTGTGGTTTAATCTTTGTTGATGATGAATAATTGCTTGTGTTGATTGGTTGTTGATTCCGTTGGTTATGAATTGTGTGTGATGTGAATGATGAATATTGAGTTAAAAATGATTGAGGATTGTTGAAATAGAAATCGTGAATTGTGAAAATTTAATGTTAGAAGGAAAGTTGGGGCGGAATTGAGAAATTGATAAAATAGCGAATTCAAATTAGTTTTGGTTTAATTTGGTAATAGCATGATAAGTCGGAAACAGAAAAACGTAGGTTGGGTAGGTAAAGTTTAGGATTTGTGATTATTGAATGATGAAATGTGTGTGGAATGATTTTGATTTATGCATTGGGATCTATCGTATTTATTTGGTCGGGGAATGCCCCGAGGGATTTGTATTGATTTATCCGGGGAATGTCCCGAAGTACCATGTACTTGAAGACGATGCATGATCAAGACCCGAAACGTCGGGTGCAGAAAGCAATGGAGTGTAGTTTAGAATTAGCATAGAATAGAGTAGGTTTATATTTTCGTATTTTTCTATTTCGGGATTGTAATAATCGGACTGGACACTATAATTTTGGATTTGTTTTGTTTGTTTGCTTGATTGATTGTTTTGTGTGATTTCGTGTGGTTATATATTCATAATGCCAAAATAGCTGATACACTCCACCAAGCGATCGTGGTCGAACCATGGATCGAGGGGTGCCTAACACCTTCCTCTCGGTCAACAGAATTCCTTAACCAAAATCTCTGTTCGCGGATCAGTTTAAAAGAGTCAAAAACAGTTTTGAAAAAGGATTCCCAAAGGTGACTTGACACACCCAATTATGCCAAGTGGCGACTCTGAGTTTAAATGTAAATAATCTTTTTCGAAACAAAAATTTTCATTTTTTATCACTTTAATAATGAAAACTCTTTCGAACTATAAAATTAATCTTTTTGGAGTTAGAAAAAAGGGTGTGACAAGTTTATTTAAAGTTCAAAATCATCGGTGTTCGAGTGTAGATTCGTGATCGAAAGGCTTCATTTCACTAACATTCAAATGGTCAGTTTATCAATGATTAATACTCTTCTTAGGTTTTTCCTCACTGTTGAAGAATCGTAGACTTGTAAAAGAATGTGTTAGATTTCTTTTGCTTAGAAATCATATTTTTTAGGAGATTATGTTGCTAGCAGCTTGCTAATCAGGCCATGAATGTTTTCCAAGATGTCTAAATAACATCAAAGTAATAGTGTTGTTTTGGTATTTGATACTATTTAACTATGATTTACGTGTTTCGTACCCTCAATGAGTGTCATATTTGTAGTTTTCTTTTTTCTTTATATTTTGTTCTAATTATATAAAGTGTTCATGTTCCTAGACGTTCATTAGTCCCCTATTCCTACTTAAACACCGTCTTAAGACCTTTAGGTATGAACATGAGTTTTAATTGATTTCTAAATTTTGTTTGTTAACTTCTTTATGTGCTTTCAAGAATTAAATTTCCGTAATGTAATCCTTGTCTTATATTCTTTTTGCATATGTATTTGTAATAAATGGAGTCTTAATTCTAGACTTTTGCTAATGAAGTCTCAAAATGACACTCGACGTTACCCCTCATCCGAACAAGGAGTCATATTCTATACTCTCAAGTCTAATTCGCTAGCAATTTAAAGCCTCTTCCTTTCCTTCAAGCTCTATTTTCTTTGTATACATATGCCATATTGCCTTTCATTACTTTACTTTTTTGCACACTGTCATTTAGAATTGATGTCTTGATTGTTTATGTTTGAACTAGTATAAGCTTATTAAAATGAGTGGCAAATTTATCTATTATCCTCCCCACCCTTTTGTTTAGATCGTGATTTTATAAACTACTCACTTGACTCAAGTGTATGACTAGTATAGTTAAAGGATAGAATTTCCGCAAGCAAGAAAAAATAATTATTATTTTTTCTCTAAGCTTGATAACGAATTTTAGTCCAAAACAAGCTTGGTAACGAATTTTAGTCCAAAACAAGCTTGGTAACGAATTTTAGTCCAAAACAAGCTTGGTTGTCTCAAATACCACGGAATATCCTTTTACCAAATTTATTTTAATACTTTCCATACAAATCGGAAAATCCTTTATTTGCAAAATTGATTTGTTTTCTAACAATTCTTTCAAGTTCCTTTTAGTACAAAAATGCAGATTTTAAATATCCAATATGTAAGTTATATGTTAAAATGTTGGTTTTTCAAAAATCTTACAATATGGGTTTGTGTATGCCAAAAAAGGCCAAAATCATGTCCCTTTTTTAAATACGTTCCAAAGAATAAGATCCAAGTTGTATCACAATTTAACATCATGCATATATTATTATATAATTTTATTGGATACTTTAATTTAAATTCATTTTTCAAGCAAGAGTACACATTTTTTGCTATTTACACCTGTGCACTATTTTAACGTTGTACTATGTATACTTAAGTTCACAAACATGTATTCTTTTATGAACCATTTCGAATCCTCATTATTCTAAATGCTATTTTTGTTTTATCATTTTCACAAAATTAATCTTTTTTTTCATTTTCTAAATAGATAAATGAAAGTAGTTAATCCATTTGATTATTTTCCTTTTTAAAAAAAAAAACAAAGTTTGGTCAGTCAATCGTAATTAGCGGATGCTTTAGGGTGCTTAATCCCTTTCCTTTAGGATAATTAGAACCCTTACCTAGAATCACTTAGTTAAGTAGACCTTAAAATGAAGTCTTTATTTTCTTTTTAATCACATAGTTTATAATAGGTGTCTTAATTCACTATAGAATTAATTAGGTGGCGATTTCCTTAATTTAATTAGAAGTTTTTCAATATGTTGTACATTATTTTAACCTCGTGTTAAAATGATGTATTACATTATTTATTAACTAATTTGTTGTTCTTTTATACCCGTGCATCCCAGTTTGACTAAAAATTTCATAGGTGAGAGAGGTTGTCGCCCCTACTTCCTTTCAACAATATAATCACCTCCAGATGAAAAAAAAAAAAAAAAGAGATTGTCCGAACTTTTCACTGAAAGCTTGAGAAATTAGGTGTGTGTTGGGGGGAGGGGGTTGATATCATTCTTGTTGGAAGTAAAGAAAAAAGAGGAAGAAAAAAGGTACGTATATGTATGTAATTTGACATTGCCGAGAGTTTTTATGTCACATCATATATATATATATGTATGGAATTTGTTGTTACTTCATCCCATATACATAAATTATTATGTATGCTCATAGACTTTAAATTTTTTAGAGTTAATACATAAAAATGACCCTAAACTTGACACCAAATTATAACTTTGACCTTAAACTTTGACAGTGCACAAATATGACCTTTAACTATTCAAAACTGCACAAATATGACCATTAAATGACTCTTCACTATTATTTTTTCATTATTTTCAGCTCAAAGATGAAAATGACATCTAATTTCTCTTGGCATTGCGGAAAAAGAGCAATATTGAAGATTTATTAATTAGGCGAGTTAGTCTCATATAAAAAAATCGAGCGGGTATGTATATATATTATAAAGCAGAGGACGAATTTAAGTTATATAATATATCTAAATATTATTTATTTAAATATTAAATTAAAGATGAAACAATACTAATAATAAAAAAATTATAGTTTTAATAAAACGTTATTAAATTAATGTTATTAAGGATAGTAGTAGTAGTATATTAAATTAACGTAATTAAAATGTTATTAAATTAACGAGGGGTGGACCTACGTGGTTGCCATGGAGTTCACCCGAACCCCCTCGGTAAAAAAATTACGTTGTATATATATATGATAGAAAATGTATATTTATGTACGTATATTAATGTTGAATCACATGAAACAAGGCACTTAGATAGCCCAGTGGTGTTATTTTCTCTTCTTGGAAACTTCCTTCAGCCTACTGTGCGGGTTCGATCTCTGTTAGTGGCTGTTTTTTTTTTAATTAAAAAAAAGTTAGGTGCTACTGCTATAGAAATAAATAAAATAATAATAATAATTTTTTAAAATTAAAAAAAGTTAGGTGCTGCTACTATAGGAATAAATAAAAAAATTATTATAATAATAATAACAACAACAACAATAATAATAATAATAATAATTAAAAAAAAACGTCGTTTTAACACAAAAAGCAAAACTTTGACAGTGCATAAATATGACATTAACGATTCAAAACTGCACAAATATGACCTCTCCAAGTTAGCCTTTTTAACGACGTGGCACCGTGTGATTGAATTACCTTTCCACGTAGGCGCGAGTGAGACTCACGCATGGGGTTGCAAAATCAGAGGTAATATTTGTTCAGGTTTTGAATAGTTAAAGGTCTTATTTTTGCACTATCAAAGTTTAAGGTCAAAGTTATAATTTGGTGTCAAGTTTAGGGTCATTTTTATTGGGTTATTTATTCCAGAATATATATATATATATATATATATATATATATATATATATATATATATATTACAGAGTTATGTATATGTTATGCATTAACAGTTATGTATATCAACCCATATACATGATTCTGTTATGTATATCAACCCATATACATGATTCTGTTATGTATATGTATTGAAACAGACATTGTTGTACTAATGTATTTTCAAAACATATACATTACAGAATTATGTATATGTTATGCATTAACAATGTTATACGTAACACAATTATGTATATGGCCCTGTTAGACAAGTTAATGTGTGTTTATTTCGGCCTATATATATAGCATTGTTATGTATATGAAAGAATACTAGGCATGAATATCAAGCATTGTTTTATATTGCAAGTTTTGAAAAAAATTGTTTAAGTTTTGTTGCATGTTAAACTAATATTGATTTGCAATGTATATTATTACCGGGGATGTGATTTGGATGCAATTGTCGAAATCAATCCGAGATTTCTCAATCTCTAATTCTGATCGTTGAAATAGATTTGGTGTTTCAGATTTTGAAATTGAAAATCTGTTACTGAATTTAAGGTATCCATTAATCACACTTTCATAACTATAGCGTTAGTTTCATTATGTATTTAAGGCAGATATTTTATTTTTTTAATTATAATTAAATCAATTAGTTCAGATACATAAGTAGTAATGTATATGGTCGGCGACATATGTATAAGAATAGGGAGAGAGAAATTTTAATTGAAAAATAAGGTAATTATGCTTTAAAACGATGGAATTTATGTCATTTATCAGAAAGAAAATTGAGACCTAAGACAATTTGAACCAAGAGGCCCAATAAGAGGCTGGGCCGGCCTGTCGGTAACCATTCCGCTGCAACAGTAACAGGCAGTGTGCCAGTCGAAGGATTTTTAATAACCCACCCCCACCCCTTTTTTATTTCTCTAGGTCGCTCTCTTCCTTCAAAAACACTCTGAAAAATCCTAACTACCTCAACAATGAGATTTCAAAGATCAAGAGTTCACGAAAGCAGTTTTGAAGCACACCCAGAGAGAACCTGATATGGGAATATAAATAACACATGCGGAACAACTCATTCCTCTCCGTAGCAGTATATTTCGTCTAAGAGATGTGTTAAGGTTTTTTAATTTACTAGAATAGATAAGTAAAATAAAATATATATTTTCAATATAAAGGTCAAATTAAATGAAACATTGGGAGAACATTTTAATTCAAAAAGGAAAAATTGAAATCAAATATGATGGTGAGAATGGCCTTATAGTGAAACGTCCATATGTGACATGTAACTCCTACTTCGTAAAAAGTTTTGCATATTTAAACTCCCACTTTAAATTAAAGTTCTATATCTCTTTTCTTAATTAGAGTGTTACAATTTAGTTACTTGGTTCCATCATGGGTGAGTTCATTCAAGAACTTGCAACTTATATGAGTCATATTTATGGGTGTACATTAGTTCTAACAGATACCATAATATCAGTTGGTTCAGAATTTAAATATGATGATGTTAATATTTGGGTTTCTGGTTTAAATGTGTTATATTTTTTAAATTATTTATTGTCCCGATTTTTAACCTTTATGAAATATTCATAGTTATACAAATGAATAGAGTAGTGTTTCGAACCACAAACTTTTAAGGGGTCGTTTGGTAAAGCGTATTAAAAATATAATACATGCATTATGGTTTGTGTATTAATAGTACCATGTTTGGTATTTTTTTTAGACTTAGTTATGCACACTTTTGTGTATTAAAGTGTGTATTGTCAATACACATCATTTTCCATGTATTAATAATACAAAGCTTTTAACACATGTAGTAACCTATTAATGACATTATTACCCCTTAAAATTATTCTCCCGCGTTCTTTTCCCACTATATTACAACAGTTTGGATCCAAATATTAGCAAATGAGACAACAATTGCGACAAAGACCATGACAGTAGGTTGACCCATTTATTTCTACTACAACAATTATAGCTTTTCTTCTTTTTTGTCCATTTTTCTACATCTTCATTGCATGTTTGGTACACTTCTCTTGGTTCTCTCTAGTTGTTTATGGGATAAAGGAAAAAAAATAAATTGCAAGATTGTAGATTGATTTTGTGTGTGCAGAGGAGTTTTATGTTGAGTTCTTGGATTTGTCTTCAAGATTGAGTAGTTGTTCTGCTCATTAAATTTTGGTGCCTTTTTCTTGGTTTGCTCTTGTTATTTTCATTGTCGGAATTTTTGAATTCAGAGAAGAGATGGAAAGTGGATTTTTCATTTCTCCAGTGTAACTGCTGCTCTTGCACGGTTGAAAATACAATGTACAAGAAAAAAATCAAGGAAGGACTAAGGGTAATTTGGTAAACAAACATATTTTTATAAAAATTATATAAATATATATTATCTTTAACACATCAAACCAAACGTTACGTAAAAAATAATGTATGTATAACTAATACCAACATTATTAATACTTGCATTAATAATGCAAGCATTACTAATACACTTTATTCAACATTAATCTTATACACCGTACCAAACGACCCCTAAGTCTTTTTAAGAAAAAAGTTATGTAAGAATAAATGGTATCCGATGAATTAAGACAAAAAGAATTAATTTTTTTTTAAAACAAAGACAGAAAAAATTCAAATTCATCTTGGAAGTGTTAAAAGGATCCGTCAATAATACTCCATTCGTTCCTAAATGCTTCATTGTTTTAGCTTAAATACACTCCTTAAGAAATTATTCATTTCTAGAAAAATAAATACTAGTGTTTTACCAAGTTACCCAAATGGATCGATTGAGTTGGAGTGAAGGGAAGGAAAATGTTACTTCTGAATTAGGAATAATAAATAAAGTGATAATAAGATAATTTATATCAAAACGACTTCTGACATCATTAGGAATATCAAAACCACATTCGTAGGATGGCAATTTTTCTTAATAGGATGAACTGTTGGAAAAAAAAAAAAAAGATCGAGTGGGGTCAAAGAAACTAGCGAGCTTATCACCAAATAAATACAATCCTTAATAAATAGTATCTTGAAAGATGTAACTTTTTAATAATTTTTTTGGTTATGTAAAATTCTTTTTAAGAGAATGACAAAATTTGAAGAATATTAAGGAGTTGTTTGGTTGGAAACAAGTTATTTCAAAAATAATTATCTTGAAATTAGCTATTTCGAAATAAGTTATTCTACCTTATATATGAGACAACTTATCCTATTACTATTATATAAATAGTGAAATAAATAATCACGAGACTATTAATACCTCCAATCAAACACACGATACAATAATCCTGAATTTTATGCTTAATTATTATACCTTATACCTTAAATACTCGACTCCTAAGAATCTCATGTTGATTATCTAAAACACACTTATTTATTTAATAGCAAAATGAAAAAGGTTAAAAAGTTGCTTATTTAGGTCTCGTTTGATCATGAAAATCATAATTTTTCAGAGTTGAAGTTGGAGTTGTGTTTGATCATAAATATAAATTAAAGTTATTTTTTGAATTTTATGAGAAAAGTATAAGTGAAAAAAGTGAAAATTTCAAATTGTATTTAGAATTCTCATAGTCAAGCACACATTATTTTTACGTTTTTTATTAAAGTAAAATAATTTTCAAAAAAATATTACTCCCTCCATTCCAAATTATGTGTTATCATTTCCTTTTTAGTCCATCCCAAAATAAGTGTCGTCTTTCCTTATTAGGCAACTATTTAAAGACACAATTACCCTTTTATCCCTATTGGTCCCACTTAATTAAAAAAAAAATATTGACACATTTTTTGATAAAGAATAATTTGGTAAACTTTATCAAGTTTTCCCTTTTTTCTTAATCTTCTTGCCCGGTCAAATAATAACACATAAAATAAAACGAAGGGAGTAAAAAAAAAATTTATGACCAAACGACTACTTAGTAACAAATGGAGTAGTAGCCTCGATAAATGAGATGTTTTTCTAGCTCGGGAAAATACATTTTTAGGACCAATGACTCGATGAGATGTGCAGTAAATCAACTTTTTCTTTTTTGGGTAACTGAAAAATTAACTCTTTTCGCTGCATCTTCTAGCTCTTAATTGTCTTATCGTCTGAAATCTGTTCAGATTTTGTTCACATTCAGAAGAAACTTGAGGTTTGTGAAAAGAAAAAAAAGAAAAAAAAAAAAGAATCCCATGCAATGATGTTAGTAGTAGATTTTTGTAACTTTTTTATATAAACATATCAATTTAATGACTAATTGTAAATAATCTTTTATATTCCAGTGATTTGTGTAAAAAAGTTCACTACCATCAAATATGTAATTTAGAAAGAGTGTTTGACCAAATTTATAAGCCGTATATAAACGGATTCATAAACACCTTTTGATTTACTTTTGAGTTTGAAAAATATTTGAATCCTTAAGAAGAAAAAACAATTAAAAATAATTTATGGAGAGAGTAGTCAGCTGTATTTGGCAATTTACTTTTAAAAATAGTTACTACTACCCGAAAATATTTATTTTTTCTCTGAAAACATGGCTAGACAAGCTAGTTTACTACTTACTCCCTCCGTCTTATTTTACTCGTCTCAAATTAAGATGACACAACTATTAAGAAAATAATGATTGGTAACGTAACTTTATCATTTTGCCCCTCTTAATTGTGTCTTGTTGCTAGTTCAATATTGATGGATGACCAATACCAAAGGACCATTTATATTCTTAATGGTGTACTTTTAATGGTACTCCTCTTTGCAACATTTTTTAAGAATGCTAATAACAAGGAGTAAGCAATTACACTAAGAATATAATGGGAAAAAAAAGTTGTCTTGTCTTGATAAGTAAAAAAGGACAAGTAAAATGGGACACCAAATTAGAAAATTTGGGACGGATAAAATGGGACGAAAGGAGTCTTTTCTATTCTTAAAATACCCTTTATCAAAACAAAATCCTTAACATCTCCATTCCATATTTGTCATTTCTTATTTTTCTTTATAAATGTATATTAAATTTATAATTTTGGTAAGAGTTTTAAGAATATTTTAACAAAAAATAGTTTATCGGCATTCTTTTTTTATCGAATGCATTAATTGTTTATAACAATTTTAGTACTTTTATTAAAACACCAGTGAAATTATCCGCATTTTGCGCGATAAATTTTAAAAATTTAAAAATTAATATATTTCATTGATTACATATAAAAATATTAATTCTATAAATTGTTAGTTTCTTATTTTAATGAAATTGTAGGTAATATTTATACTTATAAGATCATAAAAAATAATGTAGATCTCTGTCTTTATTTGAAATAATGATATGATCTTTTATTTTTTTCTCAATTTGTACAATCAAAATCCTTTACATCTTTTGAAGTAAGTCTTTCATATGTACATAGTTGAATTAAAATAATCAACATGTGTTGAGGTGTAGTGGTGCGACTATTCTACTCTTAACTAGAGGTCTGGGGTTCGAGTCCTGCATATAAAGAAAATCTTGTTGAGAGTGTCGCCCCTGGAATGGATACCTAACACCGGGTGAGAACAAAAAAAATTTAAAAACAATTAGTGTATGAATGGTTAATTAAATAGAATAAGATGTTATATTTCAAAACAACAATTTAAATATTAAATTTAAAATGTTATTTTTTTCTTTCAATTTCCTTTATCTCTTGTTTGAGTACTTATCTTCCGTACAAATATCATTTCTTAAAAAAATTAAAAAATTCTATGTCTTGTTTTTATTATTACATTTATTTATATATTTTAAATAAATTTTTACCTAGAACGGGTACCCGATACCGGGTGAGAGCAAACAAAAATAAAAATAATTAAAGTGTATAAGTGGTGAAGTAAATAAAACAAGAGGTTATATTTCGAAACAATAATTTAAATATTAAATTTAAAATATTATTTTTCTTATTTCAATTTCCTTTATCTCTTGTTTGAGTACTTATCTTCCATATAAATATCATTTTTAAAAAATAAAAAATAATTCTATGTTATGTTTTTATTATTACATTTGTTTATATATTTTAAATAATTTTTTAAGAAATTATGAAAATGAAACAAACAAGAGTTATGAATAATATTTAAAAATAGAAGTTATAAAGAATTTAAATAGTTTCAATGTAACTATGTCAAAATGAGGCAAAAAATCAAAAATAAAATCGAAACTATACAATATATTATCTAAACAAAGAAAAATAGATTATACTAACAATCAAAAATTATCATCTCGTGAAATTTAACAAATATTGTAAGCAATTGATTATTAATTTAGTGTCTACCGCAAGTTGACTTTTTGATCAATCACACCGAAACGCTACAATTAAAATATCAATACTATTAAAGTTACTTTATGTCGTGAAGATTTTCTTGATTATACTTATTTTGCAGAAGAATACAAATACATACAAAAAATGCAAAAATTAAGAAAGCATGGCCAAGTATATAAAAATGAATTTAAAAAAATTGAGAATGAATTATTTCTTGCCTTCCAATACTCCTTTTGTCTTACATATTATAATTCACAAGGTAAAGTGATAGAGAAGAGAAAGAATGAGAGTTTTCATGAAACAAAATATGAGTTTATATAGCAAAATAGAGGAAAACCATGAGACTTTCAAATTAAAGTTTGGAGGTTATAAACATAAAAATTATGGGAGTTACAAATATTATCATGGGAGTTACAAATATTATGAGTTATGAGTAATTACTTCTTATAAATACATTAAATATTAAACAAAAAATTAAAGTATTAGAAGATATTATTGGAAATCCTACATTTAACTTTTAGCTCAATATTATTTACTCTATCTAAGGAGCATTTGTATGAAATAGAATAATGCAGAATATGTCACAAATAAGTACAAACTAAAATGAATAAAATGATGTCATTTAAACGAATAATTATACCTTTCAATTCTCCATTACTATATATAATAATTATATATTAATATAATAACTTATACATAATAAATTATTGTGGTTATTAATAAATTTAATGAAACTTAATAAATAAGATAAATTAAACCTTGAATTGTTTGGATGAATCGTGCAATTGATTCAATTAATAGCATTGATAATAAATTAATTAAATATGACTATCTTTAATATTCTATAAAGTTTTATAGTGAATTTTTCATCCTTATAAAATTAAGAAAAATGCTAAAAAAATCACAGCATAAGATAAATATGATTCCAAGCCCCAGAGAGCGCCACATCAACAAATGTATAATCCTTTTATATATATATATATTGATTGATGTGATTACTTATTTATAAAATTAACTCTCAATATTTAAAACTTATCAGTCATTTACCATAACACACTAAAATATTTTTTTTTTCTTTTGTTTTTGAAAAGGAAAACAGATTTAGGAAATGTCGCCAAAGTACTTCAAATCAAAATACTTTAGTATTTATTTACAAAATCAATTCTCAACATTTAAAACTTAACAACTATTTACCACCAGTCACAAAATTGAGATCTCAATCTTTTTTAAAAAAATAAGGAAAAGATTTTGGGAAATATCAGTAAAGGATTAGTTACTTCTATCAAACTACATAACTACTTATTTATAAAATTAATTTTTAATATTTAAAATTTAACAACTATTTACCATCACTCAAGAGAAGTGAGATTTAAGTCTCTCTCGATCTTTTTTTATAAGGAAAAAAGAATCCAGAAAATATGGCCAAAGCACTAGTTTACTTCTATCAAAATACACAGTTACTTATTTAATAAATTACATAAAACAACACCTTAAGTTTTTTATATTACTTAAAATCCCATTCCACTAAACTAATTACAAAAATCCCTTCTAAATCTCTAAACTAGTTATTTATCTGATACACAACACACAACTCCTATTTTTTCTCCCTAAATCACGATGGCATTGTCGCATATTAAGGAAAATTCCGTTTTCCTTAAAAAACAAGGCCATTAAATCATTAATCATTATCTAAGTAATAAAAGTTAGCAATAAATTCATCTGCAATTAACTCTAAGTGACAAAATTCCAAAATTAAGCAAAAGGAAAAAAAAAGTTGTAGTATGCGTGTTATGGCCATTGGCCGCCAGAAAAAAACCTAACTATACTCAGTGACAAATTCTAGTCCAACTCAAAGACACCCCCTTATATATTTCACAAGCACATCACAAAAGTATAGTTACACAATTCCTTCTAGGTCATTGCATATACAATTTATCCCCAGAAGACAGGATAAAAAAAGATAAAGATTTTGCTAATTGCCCCATCCATTTTTTGGATGAGCCATGTTTTAGTAATCTTGATTATGAAGATAGTAATTTTTGTGAAAATAAATTTAAGTATCGGAACAAGCCTACAACGATGAAAAAGTTACAGGATGCTGCTAGTAGTAAAATAAAAAAGACCGTTATTGCTCTTTAAAAAAGAAGAAGAAAGGATGTTACGAAAATACACTCATTACCAAAGGTATGATTTTTGTGCATTTGATAGATTAATTTCTCTCATATACATTATAATTATGTATCATAGTAGAAAATTTAACTAATGGTAATGTAAACAGTGAATCTGATACATAAGTATAATGCACTGAGACGTTGCATATTTTCTGATACATACATAAACGGTGAATCTGATACATAAGTATAATGCACTGAGACGTTGCATATTTTTTGATACATACATAAACGGTGAATCTGATACATAAGTATAATGCACTGAGATATTGCATATTTTCTGATACATACATAAATGGTGAATCTGATACATAAGTATAATGCACTGAGACGTTGCATATTTTCTGATACATACATAAATTTACATGTGATTTATGTTCTTATATAATTATATCTAATACATACTAAATTTTAAAATTATTTTGAATTGTCTTGTAACTTATATATTCAAAATATTGAGTACAATTGATACATATGTATTGTATTTATAGTTCATCTGAAAAAACACGTAGTATCTTATGTAGCATTATCAATAATATATTTTGGATTAGGTATGTATAAGTTTTTCTGACATTTTTTGCTAATTTAGTTTTGTATTTTGTGCAGCAATTTGATTTAGAGGATTTGAAAGAATTGTGTTTAGAGGATGTTGATGATGGTGATTCAAATTTGAATTTTGATTTAGAGGATTTGAGAGAATTGTGATTGAAGGATGTTGATAATGGTGATTTAAATTTGAATTATGAATTTGTTGCTAATTTCCAGGAATTCAAGAAACATATTCTAATCAAAATTCCATTATTTTTTCGGTCATTTAATCTCTTCCCATTACTTTTCTTTTTTCATGGACAATTAATTTGCTAGTTATGTATCTGAACTTATGTATCTGGATGAGATTTGGTGTAATTATGAAAAAAATTGAGAGAGAGTGTAATTAGATAGCAAACTATTGGGATTTATGTTATTTGCCCTAAATCAATTCTCAACATTTGAAGCACATCAACTATTTACCATCACACAGAAGAGAGCCCTCGATCTTTTTTATAAGGAAAAAACCCATAAAAATTATCGTCAAAGCATTAGTTACTTAGATCAAACAACATACCTATAAAAATCGTAGTGGTGAATTTCACATTTTTATGTGTTTCAATCACTTTGCCTTTTTCGTAGTTGCCATATACTATTTACAAGTTGTAGAAATAGTTGACACAATCCCCAATGCATTCGAGAGTAACTTGGGAGAGTTTGAGACTATTAGGAGTCGTTTGGTAGAGTGTATTTGAAAGTTAATACATGCATTAATTTAATGTGTATTATTAATACCTTATTTGATATACTTTTTCACTTTATGTATTACACTCTATTGTGTATTGAATTGTGTATTACTAATACCCCAAATCCATGGTATTAGCAATGCAATGGATCCAATGCATGCATTAACATAATTAAAGACACTATTATCCCTCAAAAATTTTATGAATTCTTTCCAACATATATTTGGAGGATATTTTTGTAAAAAAAAATTCTTTTATAAATTATTTAATTTATGTTATTTTTAATACATCAAACCAAATACTGCATAAGAAAAACACAAGCACAACTAATGCAAGTATAACTAACACAAGCATAACTAGTACAAGCATTACTAACACACCATATTTTACATTATTCTTATACACTATACCAAACGACTCCTTAAAGCTTTAAAAGTCATGAGTTTGGCTTTGGTCAACATTTTATGTTTCGAGTGTCAGACGATGATTTGGACAGTTTTACCATATCCAAAATGTCAATTATGGGTTAGGTGCATAGTCAGTTCAAGTTCCGAGCCTTTATTTTACATTCCAATCTTTCTTTTGGAAACTAGTTAAAATAAGCTTTTAAAGATCTCGAGGGTTAATTTGTGATAAACGAACTCTTTTCAAAAATTCGACGATGTCATTGAGTCCGAAATATCAAGAATAACCTAATAGCATATTTATTTTTTCGATAAGGTTTCGAACAAATCTCGAGGGTCCATTCTAACACTTTGAAGTTGTGAAATTCAACTGGCGCAACAGTTGCTATCTGGTGTAAAATTCTTCTTCACAAACGCAGATTATTGGTAGTGAATGTGAAGAATAAAAAATCTCTTTCATCACGATCGCGATGTGGTAGCCGCTATCGTGAAGGGTTATTAGAATCGAGTTGGATCTTTTACTTCATCACAAGCGCGATCAGACCGTCACAAAAGCAATGGGTCCGGGCCATTAGCCTTCACAAATGTGAAGGACTGACCACGAAAGCGAAGGCCATTTAATTGGCCTGGTCACCATTGACCCTCACGAATGCAAAGGGTTGACCGCATTTGCGAGGTACTGTTCACAAAATAATATAAATACTCTATTTTTGTGTTTTTTATTACTTTTGGACTTGGAGCTTCGAGAAAGGGTGAATTCTAGGATTTCTTCATCACTCGTGCTAGGATAAGCTCTAAACTCTTATTTTCCTTGATTTTCGTTAATTATGTCTTAAAAAAAACATTTTTTAATCTCGCTTTCAAACTAGAATTTAGAATTTTTTTTGGTAAGTCTTAAATTATTTTTTCATTGATTTGAGCATCGATTTCAACTTGTTTTTGCATGAATTTTCAAATATATGCTCCTTTTGACATCGAGAACATGTTTCTAAAATGAAATTTTGTATTTTACCTCTTTATTTTTGAATTTATTTTTTTAATAATTTTTTGGCCTAATTTAAATATAGTTGATATGGGTATCATTAATTTTTTTGACGTGTAGATTATATTTTTTATAGATAAGCTCGTTCCGAGGCCGTTCGTGAAGAAAAGGCTTCGCGTTGAAGGTCTAGGCTTGAATTTTCGACTCTTCAAGGTAGGTTATGAATTAGAAATTTATGCTATGGATTAGAAATTTAATCGTGGGAGTAGTATTTCAAAACCATTATTATTATCGTATGTCTGTGTGGGGACTTATTTGTATAGTATTATTGACTTGAGAGAATATGATTGCGGCGATGCCCGAGCGAGGGCTTTATATGATATTGTAGGCCTTGATTGTGCATTAAAATGACTTATTTGTTATTGTGTCGTCCGAGTGGAGACTGGACTTGTTAATATAGGCCTTATTTGAGCATTAATTAACTTTATTTATTATAGAATACCCAAGAAAAGAGTTTAAAAATGATATTATTAATGTCTTGCATGACTATTTATACCAATAGTATCACATGATGGCTTTTAGCATGAAACATTATCATTTGAGTTGATTTTGAGCTCATTCATACCTGTATTGAATTGACCATTATCTTCATATTGATTGGTTGAGAGCATTACATTCTCATTTCATTTATACATATTCACGAGATTGGTACCATTGAGAAATACTTATTTTTGTTAAAAAATAAGATACCTTATAAAATGTTTATACCTAGGGATGAGCCGATAAGGTTGATTAAGAAACATTGACTTTGTAAGAAAATAAGATACTTTATAAAATGCTTATACCGAGAGATGTATTGGTAAGATTGATTGAGATTATGAAAGTACATGGGTTGCGAACCGTCCATATGTCCTATCCCGAAGTGCTGAGGCTTGGAAGGTCTGTATAAAGTCCCACCATCATTGTATTTGCATCTTTTGTGTTTCTTTAATATTCTTATTGATGTGTATTTAGTTTTCTCATATATATTTCATGTGCAGTTGTTCCTTTTTCACTATATATTATAGAATTATTAGTGGAGAAGGTGTGAGCTACCATTTGAAAACTTTTCTATTTGTAGGTGACGTACTCATAGTATCTTTTACTTGTTAGCTTTCTACTTTGCTCAGTCGATCTATGATACCTATTAAGTACAAGTGAACCATAGTCTCTCCTACTTCTGTGTTCTTTCGATGCTGATCACAGTTTGAGTGTGATCCGTGATGGCAGATTTCATGCTATGATAGCTGAATTTTGAGGTACTGGTGAACTCCAGAGTTTGGGACTGATTCCATACTTTATCTTGTCTTTATTATTATTTGGAGACAAACTTTTGTATTTCAGTTTTCATAGTATGTATTAGATCCTCTATCTACTTATGACACAATTTCTAGGGATATAATGTATTTTGTTCAGATTTTCTCTATGTTATACATTATAGCTTGACTTCATTCTAGAAGTGTAATGACCCTTTTCATCGTTATGTACAATTCCCTCATTTAAAATTTTATGCTAAAATTCTTCTCAGATTTGAAGTTATAAATTTTAGGGTAAGCAAGTTTCCAATAAAATTTGAGTGAGGTGTGATCTAGGGGAATCCGATAATGAATTGTGAAAGTGTGGTGATGTTTAACTTGATTCTTAATCAACCAAAACGACAAGAAACATGTATAATTTTATAGAACTGAATTTAGATAAATAAACTCTCACAATTATTTTTAGAGTAAAGGTAATATTTGGGATGTCTTGGAATTAAGGTGTGTTGTGAAAAAGGAGGAATTTTGGGAAATCAGGCATTATGCCTCCCCCATGTCGCTATAGCGACATTCCCAGAAGTGAAGAAAATTCCGCTATAGCACCCAGTCAACGACCGTTATAGCGACATGTGTCTCTATAATGATGTTGCTATATCGACGAAAGTCGTTTTATTTTAAAAAATTTCAAAAATAATTTATTTTTCTAAAACACATTTTAAAATAAGAAAGAGGCTATTTTGATCAAAAAAACACCAGTCAACCATCGTTTTACGTCATTAAGAAAAGGATCGTATCTCCGTTAAGTAATAAATTGATAATCTAGTCTTAGAATTGCTAGTTTACGTAGTTCAGTGAGGGTTAAGGGCTGATTTTAGTTAATTTTCTGGTGCAAGGGAGTATTGTAAGTATAAAATCAATGGATTTTGGTTATGATCATTAAATTACTCTTGCATGTCGTTAATTCACTAATTTATCTATAAAATTGACAGTTTTAGGTGAATTATGGCAAAAAACTCAGGAACGGAGAGAGAATGATCATGTACTTGGCCATAGGGATTGGGTATGATTTATAATCATCAACGTGTTTCATTTTATTATATGTGTTTGTATGTATTTCTAGACCTAGATTAAGTGAAAATTGCATGAAAAGACAAGACTTGAGCTTAGTTGAGTTGTGCAAGCTTGGATTGAGGTAGGTGATAGTATTGTATTTTAATTCAATTTGTACTATATGTGCATGTTAACTACTTATTATGGCTTGTTAGTGTATGTTGTTGGTGTAGTCAATTCAAATGAATTTATCTTGTTGTATAATTTTGACCTACCTTATTGTTAAATGTAAAATATTTTGGTATTTAGACATTCTCATGGCATATTGGTGGAATAAGGTTGGCAGACACTTGTGTTCGGGGTTTAGGTCATGGACAAAATTTGTTTTCTGCAGGTCATGACCAGAGGGTGGTTATGATACCCATAGCGTGTATGTATGAGGTTCGAATGAGTTTGACAGTTCCATGATTGAACTGGAGAATATATTTACATATTTGATAATTGCTTAATTTGTCTTAACTTGTTTTGACTTGGTGACAAGACCCGACCCTGGGCCTTGTCGTAATGGGTATCTCAAGTACGATCGGAGACCAACCCCGTTACCCAACCCAACTTCTAGTCGCCTGCCCTGAATTGACTGAATTTTGAACATATAACAAGATAGCGTAACTATCCAGATTACAGACTCTGGGATACGTCTATTACCGAGATCGACCCAATCGAGTCCGACCATCTCATACCAACCGTCCAACCATGCTAAGACAAACCAAACCATATATCCAAGCATAACCAAATAAGTTCCATTAATAGTTAAATAATCCTAAAATGAAATACGATGGAACAATCAATAATCCCACCAACCGGTGTCAGCCCCAATACCAATATCAATACTAAGGCCAACACCAATACCGATCCTATCCATACCAATCCATAGTAGTTTCACAAAAGACTCTAACCAAAAGAATACCAAAATTCGGTTGGGACATGCCCCCAGCCATAGCCAAAATCAATATTCATAAATAAATCAAAGTATGAAATAACATCTATGAAATGGAGCCTTCAGAACAGATGGAAGCTCAACACTTCAATCCAAAGCTAACCCCCGAGTGTCCGAATACTAATCAGGAGGAGTACGGTCGGTTTCTACATTGCGTGGGGATAAAGCGCCCGAAGACAGGTTAGCGGGTGAACGCTAGCATGAACTCAGAATAAGGATAAAATAATTTCATTTATGAAACCAAGTAAAACAATCCATAATGCATACAACCATACACACACACACACATATATATAATCATGTCTGGAAAGGGAATCAAATTTAGCATGCCTTTAAGACCTTTACCTGGGCTGTGTAGCTTTGTCGTCCTAAACCACCCAAGGATATATAGGTTCAACTCCGCCTGCTGAAATGACCTCGGTGTGTGAAGCCGCACGAACGGAGAAAAAAACCTGGGATGACTAGTACATCCCCCAAAATATAAAGTGTGGTATCATGCACACGGTCACTAGGACCAACCTCATATCGACAAATATGAGTTTCCAGTTTAGGTCCCCCGGGACCTCTACCTTCCACAACTTTGCTACACATCCCTCTTTAAGCCCAATTAAAACCATTACCAAACAACCAAACCTTTATCCATTTATTATTAATCAAGGTCATTAGTAATGGTATCGTCATTCCGACTATAACTTGCAAGTATTATCCCTAGGCCAAACCTTTTTGATATCAAGGGATTTCCATGTACCCATAGATCATATTATCCAATTAACTTGGGGGATTCCCATGTACCCCAAAAGTATGTTTATTAAGACAAACCATTCCAAAACCATTTAAATCATTCATATCATTTAGGGTCCCATTACAAAGTTTAAACTATGCATAAGTTCCATTGAAAAATTAATATTTTAATAAAAGCATTATTATAGGCATTTTATCAAACGCATTAGGGACATAGTATTTCCAAAACCAAAGTCCATCACCAAATAACCATTCCCATGCATCCAATTATCCAAAACTACCATTAAAGCATATAAAAGTATAATTAAAACATGAAAAAATCATAACCAAGCATTTATAACCAAAACCCCCGAATCATATTTGAAAACCCCAAATCATACAACATTCAAATATGAAAACATTGAATAAAACCATGCCTTTAGTTGAAACTAACAATGAGGGAAGAGAACATGACTCAAACCAAGAATATGATGGAGAGAAATCACCAATACAAACTCCAATTTACTCCTTAAGATGAAACCTTAGCTTCTTTTGCCCAAGAACTCTAGAGAGGATTTAAGAGTGTTTCCTAAGTGTTTAAGAATAGAATAGTAGGTCAAATAACCTCCCAAGTGCAATATAAGTCGTGGGAACTTATTAGGATAAGTGAAAAAATGTCTAGATTGCCCTCATTTAAACTGCAGTTAATTTCCGTAATAGGGTACGACTGACTCTTACGAGTAGTACCCACCTCTCGTACCCTAGGCTTTTCTTCTTGGACCCAACACTATCCAAGGTATGACACACCTAACCTCAAGTCGTATCCAAGTGTATGACTAGTACCCATAAATCGTACCCCTTACAGAATAGAATCCCAGGAGGTTTGAACACTGTCCACCATACGAGTCCTAGGTACGAATTGCACCCTGGCTTACTGCTCATGGTGAGCTACTCGTACTCAAATCCAACCTAAGTTATCAATTCTAAGGTTAAATATAGAAATCAAACAACCCGTATCCACCGATATGACTCGTACCACCCAAGTCATACTCATTCCAGTGACTAAATCTACCCAACCAACCAACACTGGTCAGCATACGACTGGACCATACCACTCGTACCCTAGTGTATGACTCGTTCCCCAAGTCATATCTTGCCCAGAAACCAAAAATCTAGGAAATTTTCTAAGGTCCAGAAACCAAGGAGTTTCAGTCTTCCCCACTAGGAACATTCATCCCCGAATGACGGACAAAGTAGGGGTAACCACACGCATGAGTCATTTGCATTATCAAATATATTTTCGATCTTTAACGAAGTTTTAAAGCAAAGATGCAAAGATATTAATCTTTTCTTTAACAAACTCATAAAATAAAGATGTATTGAAGAACCCATACCTTTCATACGAATCCCAAGAGCAGAAATCAGATGTGGATACTTGGACTTCATGTCCTCATCCGTTTCACATGTAGCTTCTTCCACCTTATGGTTCCACTAAAGATCCTTAACCAAAACCACATCCTTGGTTCGCAACCAACGAACCTGTCTATCCAAGATCTCCATCGAGACCTCTTCATAAGACAGAGAGTCTGAGACACCCAACCCCTTTAAAGGAATAATCGAAGAAAGATCACTAATGCACCTTTTTAACATAAAAACACGAAATACTGGATGAACGGAGCTCAAGGTGACTTTGGGCAGCCTTAAGCCTATCCCGAATTACCTTCACCTTTTTTATAGCCTGATAAACTAAATCTAGATCAAACATATCTGTCTCACCAAGCTTAGACCACCCAATAGGAGATCTACACCTCTTACCATAAAATGCCTCAAAATGGGCCATACTAATACTAGAATGATAGCTATTGTTATAGGCAAACTCCACCAAAGGTAGATACTCAATCCAATTGCCATCATAATCAATCACACATGCCCGAAGCATATCCTCCAATGTCTGAATAGTCATCTCTGCTTGTCCATCCGACTGTAGATGAAAAGCAGTACTCAGACTCACCTTAGTACCCAACTTTTTCTAAAAAGACCGCTAAAAATGAGATAAAAACTGTGTACCACGATCAGATATAATTAAAACAAGTACCCCATACAACTTTACAATTTCCTGAAGATACAACCGCGCATAATCCTCTACCGAAAAGGTATTCCTCACTGGTAAGAAGTGAGCAGACTTCGTCATTCTATCCACAATGACCCAAACCGAATCAAATTGATTCCGCGATCGAGGAAGACCAGTAACGAAATCCATATTGATTACCTCCTATTTTTATTTGGGAAAATCAATTTCTTGGTACAACCCACCAGGCCTCATGTGCTCAACTTTAACTTGTTGACGCACCACGCACTTGGCTACAAAATCAGCCACATCCATTTTCTTACCACTCCACTAATATATCTCCTTGAGATTATGGTACATTTTTGTCGAACCGAGATGAACAATATAGTGCGATTCATGCGCCTCAGCCAAAATCCTTTATCGTAAATTATCGACATTAAGAATGCACAACCTCCCTTGGTACCGCAAAGTACCATCACCACTGATCTCAAAACCATTACATTTTGCCCATCGACATCACTCTTGATTTTTATCAAGATAGGATCTAGCACTTGCTTCTCCTTAACCTCTACACCAAGAGACAACCAAACCACTTCCTGTACCATCACCCCATCATCCTCGGAGTCCAAAAGACGAACTTCAAGATTAGCCAAGCGGTGAATATCCTTCACCAATTTCCGCTCTCTTTTCTCCCCATGAGCCAAACTCCCCATGGACAACCTGCTAAGAGCAGCAGTAACCACGTTAGCCTTACCTGGGTGATAGTGAAGACTCATATCATAGTCCTTGAGAAACTCCAACCATCTCCTTTGCCTGAGATTTAGCTCCTTCTGAGTGAACACATACTTTAGACTTTTATGATCAGAAAAGATATCCACATGCACTCCATAAAAGTAATGCCGCAAATTTTCAAAGCAAAAACCACCACCAACATCTTCAAATCATAAGTAGGATAATTCCTCTCATACACCTTCAACTGCCTAGAAGCATAGGCAATAACCTTCCCATGTTGCATCAAGACACAACCAAGTCCCACCCTAAATGCATCACAATAAACCACAAACACTTCACTGCCCTCAGGCAATGTCAAAATCGAAGCCGAACATAGCTTATCCTTAAGTTTCTCAAAACTCCCTTCACAAGCATCCGACTAAGAAAACTTTACCTTTTTATGAGTCAACTTAGTCAAAGGAGCATCTATCGTCGAAAAGCTTTCCACAAACCGCCGATAGTACCCAACCAAACCCAAGAAGCTACGAATGTTGGTTGAAGTCGTAGGTCTAGGCCACCTTTTAACAACAATCACTTTTTGAGGATCCACTGTGATCCCCTCACTAGAAATAATATGACCCAAGAAAGTCACAATGTTCAACCAAAACTCACACTTAGAGAACTTAGCATACAACTGTTGTTCCTTCAAGGTCTGTAACACCACACGGAGATAATTAGCATGATTTACCTCACTCTTCGAATAAACTAAAATGTCATTAATAAACATAATGACAAAAAGATCTAAAAATTGCCTGAACACCTTGTTCATCTAATTCATAAATGCCGCTGGAGTATTAGTCAAACAAAATGACATCACTAAAAATTCAAAGTGCCTATATCGAGTACAAAAATCTATCTTAGGGATATCCTCCTCCCTAATCTTAATCTAATGATACCCAGACTAAAGATCTATCTTAGAAAAGAACTTGACACCTTGCAACTGATCAAACAAGTCATCTATTCTTGGAAGAGGATACTTGTTCTTGACCATCACCTTATTCAACTACCGATATTCAATGCATATCCGAATGGAACCATCCTTCTTGCGCACGAAAAACACCGGTGTACCCCACGGGGATAAACTAGGACGAATAAACCCCTTATCAAAAAGTTCCTTAAGTTGCTCCTTTAGTTCCGTCAACTCAGTCGGAGCCATTCTATAAGGAGGAATATATATTGGACGAGTGTCCGAAACTAAATCAATACCGAACTCTATTTTTCTATTCGGAGGAACACCAGGAAGATCATCCAAAAAGACCTCATGAAAATCATTTACTACTGAAACTAAATGAAAAGAAGGACCCTCTGAGTTAGAATCTTTAACTCAGACCAAGTGATAAAGATAAACTTTAGAGATTAATCTCTGAGCTCTAAGATAAGAAATAAACCCCCCTAGGAGCAAGAGAACAATCCCCCATTCTATAACCGATTCATGAGGAAACCTAATGACAATCTTACGGGTCCGACAATCCAAGGATGCATATCAAGAGTGTAACCAATTCATCCCCAGAATAACGACAAATTCCACCATATCCAGCTCAAATGGATCTACCAAGGTCTACTTTCTACCAACAGATATGACATACCCCTATAGACTCCCTCAGCAATAATCGAGTCACCTACCGGGGTAGAAATAGAAAAAGGATCTGAGAAAACCTCGAATCAAAATCAATATATACAACCACAAATAGGGTCACATAAGAAAGAGTGGACCTTGAATCAAGCAGATAATACACGTCACGAGAAAAGAGTTATAACATACTAGTAACGACATCAGGTGATGCCTCCGATTTCTGCCGAGATGCTAGAGCATACAACCTATTTCGGCCTGTGGCGGTACTAGGTGTAGGAGTAGACACCGAACCCGCACCACTAGGCACAGGAGCAGAAGATGAAGCAACCGGAGCTTTGACCGCTCCCAAAACTCCCTTACCAACTGAACAATTATTGATCATATAGCTTGGCTGGCCATATTTAAAATACTTGTCCCTTCCTTCATCATAATAGCCCCGATGAAGACGACCACAGAACCTACAATGAGGGCATGAAGAAGCCGACTAACCCTCACTCTCCTAAGATTAGGCACCCTGTGCCCAAAAATTATCACCACCTTACGGACGCCTATCAGCCGACTACCTTAGGTAAGAAACGCTAGCAGTAGAAAATGAACCCAAACTTTCCCACTTCTTCTTCGGTTATTTACATTCATCCTAAACACCCTACTGCTGAGCACCACTCTACTCAGAAAACCTACTTCTCTTACCCATTCTTTCCCAAAACTCCACTTGTTTTCTCTTTTCTTTCTCCACCTGCTGCATATGGACAACCAACCAAGAAATATCCATATCCTTAATCAGCAAAGTAGTCTTGCTTTCAAGGATCAAATCCTGAGATAGCCCAGAAGCAAACTTTCTCATCCTCTCTTTTATGTCAGCCACCAAATCAGGAGCATACCTTGACAGTTGATGAAACTTCAAGGCATATTCCTTGACAGATATTTTACCTTCCTTGAGATTCATAAGCTCCTCCATCTTCTCTCAGCTCTTGAGGAAAAAAATGATCCAAAAAAGTATTAGAAAAACCATCCCATAAGGAAAATTCCTCCACATCACCTCTATCCCTATCCCACTTTTCGTACTATAAGTATGGAATAACCTTGAGCTGATAAGTTGCAAAGTTTACACCTTCCATATTAGTAGCATGCAATACCTTGAATATTTTCTCCATTTTATCTATGAAATTTTGAGGATCCTCTTCCACCTTCATACCAGTAAAAGTAGGAGGATTCAGCTTCATAAACTGGCCAACCCTTGTGGCCTTAACAGACAACCCACCATACACATCCCGCTCATCCTAAGCAGTGACCAACTGAGCAATAACATGAATAGATTGGTAAAATTTTGCATTAGTCACCTCACCTTTAGGAGGACTAGTAGCAACCGGAGAAACTCTAAAACAATCAGGTATGGGACCCTAAGAAGTAGAGTGAACTCTAGGTGTAGGACGTACCCCATCAACATCATTTTCAGATGGAATAAAAGAATTTCCTTGTGTTCCAGATCATTGAGGCATGATCTGAAAAGTGAACTGCCAAGGATTAGAGAAGATTTTAGGACTTAGACTCCAAGCTTGAAAATAAAATACCAAGAAAGTGAAACATTCCTAAATGCCCCATAACCTCTCTCTTATGAGTGTGGCGTACTACACACCCCTAAAAGAGACTCTACTAGACACGGCTTTATGGACTCCCAATTGACGATGAACCTAAAGCTCTGATACCAACTTGACACGACCCGACTCGGTGTCTTATCATAACGGGCATCCTAAGTCAATTGGGACCAAAGACAACCCTTGTTACCCAACCCAACCTCCAGCCGCCTGCCCTGAGTTGGCTGAATTGTGAACATATAACAAGATAGCATAACTATTAAGATTAGAAACTCTGGGATAGGTCTATTACCGAGACTGACCCAACCGAGTTTGACTGTCCCATACCAACCGTCCAACCATGCCAAGCCAAACCAAACCAAACCATATATCCAACCATAACCAAATAAGTTCCATTAATAATTAAATAATCCCAAAATAAAATACGATGGAACAACCAATAATCCCGCCAACCAGTGTCTGCCCCAATATCAATACCAATACTAAGGACGACGCCAATATCGATTCCACCCATACCAACTCATAGTAGTTCCAAAAAAACCTCTAACTAAAAAAATACCAAAATCTAGTTGGGACATGCCCCCAACCATAGCCAAAATAAATATCCATAAATAAATCAAAGTATGAAATAACATCCATGAAATTAAGCCTTCTGAACAGATGAAAGCTCACCACTTTAATCCAAAGCTGACCCCCGAGTGTCGAAATGCTAAGCAAGAGGAGAACGTCCAGTTCTTGCATCACGTAGAGATACAACGCCTGAAGATGGGTTAGCGGGTGAATGCTAGCATGAACTCAGGATAAGGATAAAATAATGCCATTTATGAAACCAAGTAAAACCATCCATAATGCATACAACCATATATATATATATATAATAATGCTGGGAAAGGGAACCGAGTTTAGAAGGCCTTTAAAACCTTTATCTGGGTTATGTGGCTTTGCCATCCTAAACCACCCATGGGCTATATGGGTTCAACTCCCTCTGCCGAAAGGACCCCAGTGCGTAAAGCCGTATGACCGAAGAAAAGAACCTGGGATGACTAGTACATCCCCCAAAATATAAAGTGTGACATCATGTACACGGTCGCTAGGACCAACCTCATATCGGAAAATATGAGTTTCCAGTGTAAGTCCACCCGGGATCTCCACCTTCCACGACTTTGCTACACATCCCCCTTTAAGCCTAATTAAAACCATTACTAAACAACCAAACCTTTATCTATTTATTATTAACCAAGTCCATTAGTAGTGGTATCGTCATACCGACTATAACTTACAAGTATTGTCCCTAGGCCAAACTTTTTTGAGATCAAGAGATTCCCATGTACCTATAGATCATATTATCCAATTAACTTGGGGGATTCCCATGTACCCCCACAAGTATGTTTATTAAGACAAACCATTCCAAACCTATTTAAACCATTCATATCATTTAGGGTTCTATTACCATGTTTAAACCATGCATAAGTTCCATTGGAAACCCAATATTATAATAAAAGCATTATTATAGGCATTTTATCAAACACAATAGGGACATAGTATTTCTAAAACCAAAGTTCATCACCAAATAACCATTCACATGCAACCAATTATCAAAAACACCACTAAAGCATATAAAAGTATAATTAAAACATGGAAAAGCCATAACCAAGCATTTATAACCAAGACCCTAAATCACATTTGAAAACCCAAAATCATACAACATTCAAATCATGAAAATATTGAATAAAACCATGTCTTTAGTTGGAACTAACAATGAGGTAAGAGAACATGCCTTAAACTAAGAAGATTATGGAGATAAATCACCAATACATTCTCCAATTTACTCCTTAAGATAAAACCCTAGCTTCCTTTGGCCAAAAACTCTAGAGAGGATTTAAGAGTGTGTCCTAAGTGCTTAAGAATAGAATAGTAGGTCAAATAACCTTCCAAGTGAAATATAAGTCATGGGGCCTTATTAGGATAAGTGGAAAAATATCCAGATTGCCCCCCCTTAAACTACACCTAATTCCCGTCATAAGGTACGACTGAC
The DNA here is from genome assembly GCA_030864215.1 of Capsicum pubescens. NCBI lineage: Eukaryota > Viridiplantae > Streptophyta > Magnoliopsida > Solanales > Solanaceae > Capsicum > Capsicum pubescens. The sequence continues at coordinate 255,052,973 of CM061538.1, forward strand.
CCTTATGAGTCGTACCCATCCTGTACGAGTAGTACCCACCTCTCATACCCTAGGATTTCCTCCTTGTACCCAAAACTTTCCAAGGTACGACACACCTAACCTTAAGTCGTATCTAAGTGTATGACTGGTACCCATAAACCGTACCACTGAAAGAATAGAATCCCAAGAGGTTTGAATACTGTCCACCATACGAGTCTTAGGTACGAATCATACCCTGGATTATGGCTCATGGTGACCCACTCATACTCATATCCAACCTAAGTTATCAAGTCTAAGGTTAAATGAAAAAAACCAAACAACTTGTATCCATCGATACGACTCGTACCACCTAAGTCGTACCCATTCCAGTGACTAAATCCACCCCACCAGTAAACACTGGTCAGCATACAACTGGATCATACTACCCATACCCTAGTGTACGATTCATTACCTAAGTCGTATCTTTCCCAGAAATCAGAAATCAAGAAATTTTCTAATGTTCAGAAACCAGGGTGTTTCACTTGACTTGACTGAACTTAACTTGGTTGTAAATTTCCTGACTTGTTGCTTATAATCCTAAGTTCCTTAATTGATGCTTGTTGTGCTAGATATAGGTTATAATGAGCATAGATTAACTTATTTTACCACATTTTGATTAAGTGTTCATATTCTCATCTTGGGTTGGCCAAATGACCTTACTAATACACTGTAGTTTCTCATGCGTCGATACCACATCTACTCTTCTTTGTTGAGTGCATCACATATTTCAGTGCCTCCTGCAAAACTTACTTGTGATTCTAGCATATGATTTTGATTTCAAGAGTGAGTAGCATTTTTGGGATACCCTGGAATCCTTCTTTTATGATATTCTCTTTTTTTGGATTTATACATATTTCTTTAGTTTTGGAGTTACATCTCTTTCTTAACACTCTTAGTATATTTTGGTACACCGACTTTTGAATCCTAGGGATGCTTTTGGGCTATTACTTTATTCCGCATTTCTTAGTTGTTAATTGAATAATTCTTAAACTATTAATGAGATAGTTTATTCTTTTCTCTAAGTGTTAGTTAATGCTTTCCGGGCTATTGATTCTCCCATCAAAGAATGGGACGGATGCCACTACATTCTTTTGGGTTGTGATAAGAAGCCTCACATTTATGAGTTTTCTTTTACATTTCAATTGCCTTTTTTTATGTCTTCGTAGTCAAATCTGATGATACGCTTTGGCGATGTTACCTACCAAATAAAAGGCCTGAGATTTCTCTATGAAAAATATCAATCGGAGTTTGAAGAAGGGGAGGGAGAAGGAGCCCTTGACCCGCAGGAGGATTTATTCAATCACATAGTCATCTCTGCCTCGCTGCGGGTCAGCACCTCCGAAAGAAAGTTCGTATTTTTCCAATCAACTTCAAACAAAATTGGAACAAATCCACATATCTAACTCCTTCAAAGTTGGCTGGCTTTTCTCTTCTCTCGGCCGCATCTCTATGGGCTTTGAATTTGGATAGATCCAGCGGGCCTTCTTGCGTTTGACTTGCTCTTAGGCTACCGTATCCACATCAAGGTGACAGGATTCGAACCTATGGCCCTCTGTACCCAAAACAGATGCGCTGACCAGACTGCGCTACACCTCGTCTCACCACCCTGAAGCATATAGATCCACCCGATCGATGAACACTCAAACCGAACTCGCCCATCCTTTTGGGCACAGGGATGCAAGAACCAATCCGAGTAATCAACTGCTTTTTTTTGAATCTGCCTCAAGCCCCAACCCTACCGCCAAAAATCCGTTCGTATAGTGCAGGAGCTCTCACATTTTTTTGCTAGAATTTCCGACAGACCTTCAAGTAACGCACAAATGAAAACACCACCTTACCAAAGGGTGATGCTTGCATCCATCCAGGTTTGAGGTGTTCCAAACCCTTCACATGAGTGTGCACCCTAACGGTGCATCACAAGAAGGACTTATCCATCTTAGGAGACAAGGCAATGCCGTTTAAAAGATAAAACTTTTAGCTGGGTACAAATAGGCCTGTGAAAGACGAGTAGGCAAGCACGCGGGTTGTACCGGTCAGCTTTGAGCTATCGAGTGAGGATTGCTCCATCTCTTAAGAAAAGACGTGGGGGGCCTGTCTTATAATAAAGGGGGTACTCTCTTCTCTGATGTGCGCTATATTATTGTGTCCTATTCCTTAAGGAGTGATCCGGGATTAAGCCACGTGGCGATACATGCCATTATGACCTTGATTTTTGGGTCGTAACAATAACTATTTATTTATAAAATCAATTCTCAATATTTTAAACTAACTGATATTTATCACTACGCTCATAAGTAAGCTTCAATCTTTTCTGTAAAGAAAAAAATTCTTGGAATTATTGTCCAAGAACTAGTTGCTTCTTTTAAAATACATAATTTCTTTTCTTATAAAATCAATTTTCAACACTTAAAACTTACAACTATTTATTATCACTCACAGAAGTGAGCTCTTAATTTACAAAAAAAAATATGTGAGGCTAAAAAGTCATACTATTTTGACATCATTCGCCTCACATTTTGTTTGCTTTTTAGTATTGTTTTGAGATTATTTGATATGAATTAGACTTATACATGTATTTTGATGTGTAGGATGGAGATACAAAGAGTTTGAGCGTAAATGGAGCCATTTTCAAATTTTTGAACTTTTTTGCTAATGATATTTTAAGAGTATTTTTGAACTTTTGCCTCTTCCTAAACAATTAAAGAAAAACTTGGATGAATGCAAGGAAACATTATTATTACACTTCATAGGATTCTTTCTTCACAACTTCACATATCACCCATTTAGATCATAAAACACTCATGCCACCAATAGAAACAGAAATGATCCTATACCTTTAAGAATAGTGTCACCCAATCTATCATAGGGCAAGGCAACCATTCATGACTCTCTTACCATGGGCGCAACATTCCTTATCAATTTCAACCAAAAACCACCCGTCATCCTATATTTAAGACCAATTGAACTCAAAGCTATGCTCCAAAAATGATCCCATAATTCCCCAAGAAAGTTTACATTAAGCTTTACAAGCATATACGACATTTCTCTCTTATCAACATTTTAACAAACATATGGTGCGCATGAAAGGTAGGAGCATGAAAAATAGAATAACAATACATGTGAACAAACTCAATGCACCAATTTATCACCAAACACACCATTTGTAATCATACTAACCCAATTAAATCACTCACCACTCAATTAAGCAAACAAACTACAAGTGGGTGTTTTGTCGAACACATGGTATGCACTAGAGTATGGAAGCAATAATTTTGTAATTGAGCATTTGAAACAAGACACACATTCAAAAAATTTCATCCCCGAAACCACACTCAACCAAATTAATCTCAAATAAAATAAATTTAAACACAAAAAAAATTATTGAATATGATTATTATTCATACTTCAAAGAAAATTTAACTAAGGAGCATACCTTGTGAGCTTGTTAAAGAGAGGAAAATGATGAAAAGAAAGTCTAATATACTTATCCGGGGTTTTATTCTTGAGGTACCCATTCCAACTTATGCTATCACTTACAAACACCCCAAAACAAGATAAAAATTAAACTAAAAACATTATAAAACATCAAGAAAAATTTCTTAGATTACCTTCCAAGAAGCACCTTAGTTAAAGTCGTGGCATGACATCATTTGGCTATCATTTATGTATCTATTTAAAGGATTTGTATCGTCGGTTCAATTTTTTATCAATATATATTTGAGGTACTTTGGGCAAAGATAAGGTCACAACGATACATTTTCTATATCTCCACTTTGAAAACTTGAACTTTTTACCCAACTTCACATTAAATTTTCGAATAGGCTCATTGGGTATTGGTGAGAACATAAAAAAAACACTTGTCAAACATTGGAGAATGCATTTATTGGCCTTCCAAGTGAGGGATGTCATTTCTCCCTTTTGGAATGACAAACTCCAAAATATAAGGATTTTGTACCTCTTCTCACAAGTTCATTATTTTCTCAGGTGGTTCGACTTTCATCACATCCATCAAGCATAATGTTGAAAACTGGTTGGAATGAGGTTGTCTTTCAGATTCCAAAGTCGCATTATTCTTGATATTCTCACCCCGAAATGAACTAGAGCCTTCACAAAGGATTTGCTTGGATTTTTCTTTCGACTCTAGTACCATTTCTTCAATCTTGGCATCCTTCACTATTTTTGGTTCGGTTGGTTAGAAAATCACAAAGAATTATTTGACATCAAGCTCACCACCAACCACATGGATTGATATGGGCATATCCATGGTATTTGAAAGATTGGTCTCCTTACTTATTTCTTTTATCTTGTTAATCTCCCTTCCGAATGCCTCATTGGATTGATACATGTGATACACATCCTCCTCTATTGTAGTTACCTAATTCAAAAGATTTTGAAGTATTGCTTCAACACGATTATATCCGGCACGTTGTTCTTCCTTTATTACATCATGAGACCTATCAAACACATAAGAAGAACTAGCATTTTTGTTAGCATAACGAGGGGAATAGGTGTAACGGTCTGAGACTACCTCCTGGACATCACACAGTGCTTAGGACCATAAGTGATCCCAAACTAACCCTTGTGTTGGCATAACTCGTGAGCAACTGAATAAAATATATAAATCTAAAAGAAATAAGTGGAAGAAATGTATTTAGATGAACATCTTCAAAACAAAACTATTAAAATGATTACAACTCTAGTTATACAAAACAAAACTGAAATCAAATACATCACCTCTACTGATTGTCTATGAAGCCTCTACTAATATTGACCATAGGTAGCCGGGACATAACCCCCAGCTATCCGGAATCAATACGACTGATTAAAGAAAATAAGATGCTACTCGAACTATGATTAACTCAAGTCCTAGAGTCAAAAAGACCTATCACCTGCTGATCGAAAGTTGTACACTATCTGATTATAAGGTGTGGGCTACAACTGGTACGTACATTTTGAGATAATATAGCACATAAATATATATATGGATCAATACTTTTGGAATGTACTGAGCATGTGGGGGTGAATGCATAAGTAAAAACAATAACTCAATGTACTTATAGATTTTCAAATACTGCATGCTAAATATAAATGGCTCACCTCGATCTTGAATAAACAAAGTTGTGAAATCGTAAACATGAGTAGTAAACCATAATGATAAACTTTATGATCCACAACACTTAGTTCTTAAAGATTTTATTTTATTCTATCTTAGGGAGGTTCTTCTTACCGACATATACCATGTGAGCTATCATGGTGTCCAACGTCTTGTCTCCCATAGGGAAAAGCTCTCGTTGGGGAGATTCGTCCTACCCTTATCATCGGAATAGGACCTAATCTAAAGTGATCATTATTTGTAACTTCATCCATATTGGGAATAAGCTGAACCTATGTTGGCTCATAGTTTTGGGGCATGTGACCTTGGACGCATACCCAACTCGGTGATAAATACTACTCCCTTATTACTTAGTGCTCATACTGTAGGAAATCCACCTAAAAATAGCAAAAGGGTTTATAATGAAAACCAGTTATGCTTCTCTTTACTGATGATACAAGTGTGATCGTGTAAATGGACTTATATGGATGTGTATTAAATTCATCCAAGTGTTTGAGCAAGATAAGTGTAATTAAGGGCCCTCACATGCGAAAATCAGCCACTACATTGCACTAGAGGGGTGCCACTCACTTGAGGGACATTTTGAATATTTTGACTCCTATTTGTAATACACTATATAAGGAACAACTTAGGGTTTTTGTAACTTAGTAGATTTTTTTTTAAGACTTGAAACTTGTAACACTTAAAGTTCTCTCTCTAGCCTTGTGAGAGTGAGTTCCAACCGAAACTAGGGTAGATACAAGTGTGGATTCACTTGTGTTTGCATATTGGCATGAAACATTGGTGTTTAGAAGAGGTAAAGGCCCTCTTGTGTCAACGTAGAGTTAGGTTTTTGTCATGGATAGTGTTAAGGGTCTAAGAGTGTAACAATTCTTGGGTTCTTCAGATTTTTCCTTCATTTGATCTAACTATTTATCTTGTATCTTGTTGAATTTGTTGGTTTCTTGTTGTTGTTAATGAACCTGTAGCTTTCTTCTTGTTGTTACATTGTTGTTCTTGTCTTGTGTTGTTAATTTAGTCTGGATGTTGGCTGGAAATTGATTTTAAACACCATTCTTGTTGTTCATCTTGAATTCGAGAGGGGTCACTCAAAGGGTCCTCGGTTCTCTTGAACTTGTGGACTGTTTTGAGTGTGTGTTTTGTGTGTTCTTGGCTGATCTGGTATCATTTGGTATCAGAGCTTGTGGTTAATTTTGTTCCAACAAAATCAATCTTGGGCTTGCTAGAAATTTTTTTTTTGGTTAAAATCTAAAAATTCCAGAAAATTTGCAATCTGTCCATTGTTGTGTTCTTGGCTGAAAATTGTGTTCTTGTTGTCTTGGCTAAGATTTGTGTTTGTGTGTCTAGCTTTGGTAGTATTTTTTTGCTTGTTTAGAGTGTTTTAAGTGTTGGTTTCTTTCTCAGCAACACTACAAATGTCTAGATCTAAAGTTTAAGCTTAAAAGAAGACATTGTTGTTGTGAACTTAAAGGAAAAACCGTGAGTTGTGGACTTGTTGTGGAAGTTGGAGTGGGCGTTGAAGGTGTTGTTATTGTTTTTCTTGAAATGTGTTAAGTGTTATTGTTGTTCTTCATCACATTCTTGTCTTGACCAATTTGAAAGGTTTCTAATAGATCTTGAAAAGGTGAAGATAAAGTTACAAGAATTGTTGGTGAGGGGACTTGACAACATCACCTTGACTTGACAACAACTTTTCCTTAAATCAAGGGTCTTATTTTGTGGAATAGTACAAGTCAAAATCACACCTTTTGAGTCTTGAAGTTGAAAAAGGTTACAAGACTTATACTTTCCCTCCAAAACCAAGTTTATCCATTCCAAATTGAAAAGTAACCAAGTCATCAACTTGTTAATTAGGATTACTAAAAGTTGCGGCCAATTGGAGGGTGACACGCCACCCAATTACTGTTCACACACTAATTTAAGATCAAACATGGATTGTTAGTTTCTTAATTTTTGATTCTTAGTTTCCTTTAATTGATCCGAGAACTAATTAACAAGCTAGTATAATCCTACTAGGTTGTTAATTAGTCTTTTGAAATCGTTGTTTCGTGTCATCATTTACTTGAGTGCTTTATTCATTTTTAATTCGTAGTACTTTTTGTTCAAGTTCAAACATTACTTTCTTGACTCGCCAAAACAAAAATCCATTCCGACTAAGGAGTAAACTTACTCTTCAACTCACCACAAGTTACAAGCCGATTTGCAAACATTTGTGATGGCAAGTGTGAGACCACAAAGTGTGTGAGAGAATAGTGAAGATTGTTTGAACTAACGTGTGATTGTTTTGTAGGTTTGAATTTTATTGTTGTGTGTGACATTGTGGACATATTTGATAACTTATTGAACCTTAACTTGAAGGGATTGTTTTGGTATAGAATTAATGGAACCCGAGGCCTCAAATGCCCACACAATGGACAATAATTCCATCAATCTCATTTTGGCTCACCTTGAAACTATGTCCCGAGATGTGGCAAGGTTGAATGTGGGTCTTGAGAAATTATATACGGATGTGGCATCAATGAGTGGGATATTAGAGTGTGTGAAAATCCAAAGGAGTCGACCTTCCTCCCCTCAAAACATTTCCCCAACTAATACTCCCGGGACCTCGTACCAAATGCTATATCCACCAATTGCCACAAATCAAACCAATATTTACTCCCGAAGCTGAGAAAAAGATAGACCAATACATCCTCCACTCCACCAAGTCCAACAAAAAGGGATTGTAACCCAAATATCACCACCAAACCCAAACCTTCCCATCCAAACTCCACTTGATCAAAGACCTCACTATCCACATCCAATCTCACCCCTACAAGTTCCACTTAATCCAAATAGACCTATCTATTTTGAGGGATATGGTAGGGGAGGAAAACCTGATGGTTATGGGTCATATGATGATTACATAAGAGGAGAATAGATAAGGGAAAGGTATGGTGAACCGAGAGGAGCCTACGGCCGAGAAGGGGGAGTTGGTCCTTGGAACCAACAAGGCCACTAAAATTGAGAAGTTAGACTAAATACCATCAAGATGAGGCTTCCAATATTCAAGGGTGAGAGTGATCCTGAGGATTTTCTTGCATGGGAATCCACTTGTGAGAGGGTATTCCAAGTCAATGATCTCACCGAGGAAAGAAAGAGTTGTTACGCGATTGCTCATTTTGAGGGTTATGCTACTACTTGGTGGGAATATGTTAAATGTTTTGGTAGAGGGGAATCCCCCTCCTTGGTTTTGGTTAAGGTACCTCATTAGACAAAGGTACTTACGCAAAAGTTACCAACAAGAGCTCCTCGCCAAGTTGTATAACTTGAGGTAAGGAAACAAGAGCGTCGTGGCTTACTACGATGAGTTCCAACAACTTATTTTGAAACTTGATCACCGAGGGGAGAAAGTAAGCCATGACATTGTTAGATTCAAGTTTTGATTGAATAGGGATATCTCCTCATGATTGACACTTTACAAATTCGACACTATTGATGGCATCTTTCAAGCCGCTTTGGAGGTTAAAATGGAGCTAAATAAGACATTGGGGTACAAGTACAAGGGACAATCCCCCTTGGGTTGGAGAAAGGACAAGGAGTACTTATTCAATGTCGAAAAACATAATGCCAAGGTTTTCTAAGCTGAGAACAAGACCTCCCAAAGGTACCCTCCAAGAAACGAAGGTAAACCAAATTCTACTTCTCGTCCTAAGGGATTTCAATGTTTTAAATATCAAGGGTGGGGGAACAAGGCTAGTGAATGCCCAAACTGGAGAAATGTAATCCTTAGGAAGGGAAAATTATATTACCTTGGTGAGGAGGTGGGACTTGAATCGAATGAGGTTAATGAAAATACTCAAGATGGAGATCAAGAAGCCGAGGTAGAAATAGATGAAGGCGGGGAAGATATTTGGCTGATTGATGGAGAGTGGGTAGTACCTTTGTTTATGGAAATGAGAGACATTCTTAGTGATGGTTTAGAGGAGGAAACCGAGAGTGAGGAGTGTGAGTAAGAGGAGGAGCCGAGAGTCAAGGTTGTGGGATTTGCCCACAAAGGCCCTTTATTGCTTACTAACCAAGATGCTAGCACTTTTCCTGGCATCCATTCTTCTTATGTGCAGTTTGTAGAACATGTAAGTCCAAAGAACATGCTTGATGATCTCATGGAACCCTTGGTTTAACATCTTAACCTTGGGAGAAACCTTGAAAAGATGATTCAAAGAGGAGAGCTTCCGGGTGATGATTACTTGAATTTGTGGATAAATTCCTCTCAAGATGGAGAGGATGATACAGGTGTGATCGCGTAAATAGACTTATATGGGTGTGTATTAAATTTGGCCAAGTGTTTGAGCAAGAGAAGTGTAATTAAGGGCCCTAACACACCAAAATCAGTCACTACATTGCACTAGGGGGTGCCACTTACTTGAGGGATATTTTGGACATTTTGACTCCTATTTGTAATACACTATATAAGGAACAACTTAGGGTTTTTGTAACTTAGTTGATTTTTTTTAAGACTTGAAACTAGTAACACTTAAAGTTCTCTCTCTAGTCTTGTGAGAGTGAGTTCCAATTAAACTAGGGTAGATACAAGTGCGGATTCACTTGTGTTTGCACATTGGCTTGAAACGTTAGTGTTTAGAGGAGGTAAAGGCCCTCTTGCGTTAACGTAGAGTTAGGTTTTTGTCATGGATCGTGTTAAGGGTCTAGGAGTGTAACAATTCTTGGGTTCTTAAGATTGTCCTTCATTTGTTCTAACTATTTATCTTGTATCTTGTTGAATCCGTTGGTTTTTTGTTGTTGTTAATGAACCCATAGCTTTCTTCTTGTTGTTAAATTATTGTTCTTGTCTTGTGTTGTTAATTTAGTCTGGATGTTGGATGGAAATTGGTGTTAAACACCATATTACATTGAGTTCTTGTTGTTAATCTTGAATTTGAGAGGGGTCACTCAAAGGGTCCTCGGTTCTCTTGAACTTGTGGACTGTTTTGAGTGTGTGTTTTGTGTATTCTTGGCTGATTTGGTATCATTTAAACTGTAATCAAAATAACCAAATGTGGATTCCATATCTCATCTTAGGATCAAAATATCAATCTTTCTTTAAATCTTGGTATAAACCATCAAAGAAACTTAAGATCATAGTCTTCTTGAAATCTCAAACTCATTCTTGGTATAAACTTATCAAATAAAACTTAAGAGAATGATCTTCTTGAAATCTTAACACTTAAACTTAGGGCTTAAAATCCATGCTTTAAACTCATGACAATTCATAACAAAACTTCATACTCAATATAAATCTAGAAATACTTCAACACTTTCAAGTCAAGATAGTGCAATCTCATTCTTAATATAAATCTCATAAGTTAAAACATAAACATAAGAACTTCTTGATATACTTAAGATATATGAAAAAGCATGGTAATTTAGTCGTAAAAGGTGCTAGAAAAATCTCAAATTGATGACTTATTAGTTACTTCCATTAAAATATTGCTAAAGCATTCGTTACTTTATAAAGAATTCCCTTTTGGATATTGTCTAGCCCTAAAATACAAAATGCATGGTGGTAAGAGAACTAGATAACAACTATTGAAGCAGCAACACCAACAACATCTCATAAAGGCTCCACCATCAAAGTAACTTTCTAGGAAGAAGGGTGTAACGATATGTAGTACGTCGGCACTGTACTACGTGTCTCTTATGCCTCCTCCAATAAGAAAAAGGTGTTGGTGGAGTACTAGTTATTTCTTTCAAAAGTATAATATTATTTGTTATCAATTTCAACATTTAAAACATATCAATTATTTGTTATTACATGCTATATCAAAATCTCAATTTCTTTTTATATGGATTTTTTTTAAATATCTCCAAAGTACTAATTTCATTAAAATGCATCATTACATACTTATAAAATTAATTATAAAATCTAAAATTTATCAGCTATTATCATCACATATAATTATTAATTGATGTTTAGTGTGGGGAAAAAATGTGAATGTGTCATTAATAGAAATGACTGTCATGCTTAGGACTGGTCATGGAATGATATATATATATATATATATATATATATATATATATATATATAATCGAAGTTTTTTATATTTTGATTTTGATATTATGGAATTTCATACGATATAAAGTATATATTTTTTTTTTGATATTCGGTACGGTATTTGATATTTATAAATGACATACCGAATACAATACCGAAGAATATGTATGTATAGGTAAATTATATGTACTATTAAAAAATATACAACTTAATATTAGTATAAAACTAAGTAGACGTTTGACCATGAAAACTAAAATTTTTGAAGTTGGAGTTGGAGTTGGATTTGGAGTTGTGTTTAACCATATCTTTTTGAAATTTTTTTTAGACTTTTGAAAAGTCTTTTTTAAATATAATTTTATATCCCTAACTTTTTAAAACTATCAAAATCACCCAACTAACAAATTCACCTACTAACATACAACCAAGTGTGATTCTTTAAAGCTAGTTTAAAGACTTTAAAGCTATAATAGCTTTGAGTTTGTGAAAAATGAAGTTGTGTCTTTTCATTAATAGTAATGGCAAATCCTGTGGGAGCACTGTTGTTGTCTGAGAATAAACTGATGGGTTCTATTAGAAATAACATCCTTGTGCCTAAGTTGAATCCCAGAACAATGACGAGACATGCCAACTATGGATTTAAACAAAGTAAAAGAGACGGACATTAGTTTTTGAGGGAGAAGAACTTAGCATTTAGTAATAGTAGCAATAGTTTGCTAATAAAATTTTTCGCGAATTGCAATAGATGGAATCTATATTTACTTATCAGGACACAAAAATTGTAATATACAGAATGTAACTCAAAGTAAAGATATCATGTATTGTCATTCAATCTTCATAACAATGAATTTGCTAATAGCAGTGTTTATGCTTTCGCATTAGAATTTATAACATGCTTCAGCATACAACCAATCTTAACAGTAGAGCACTAAAGGGAAAACCTTTCACTATAACATATGGTGCTTTGGGACAATTTTAAACTTTCCCCAAAAGCTGCTAATGGGATGTCACCTATATATGTTGTATACAGTTCACTAATTTAACATATGTATAAAGTATGAACCAAGATTGATGGTGTCTATTCTACAAGGGCAATGGAATTTCACTTTGTTATCCTTTCAATTCATTATTTTCTTGACCTATGGATTCATCAGTTGCAATGATCTCCTCTAAATCCATCTTTGATGTGAAACTTCTCTTTGAGCTGTATTCATGGATTTTGGGTTGATTCACAACAGTGTTGAGTTTGGCAACAATTGAATTAGCTTTATTCACCTTACTAACTGTGTGGGATAGAAATGTCGTAACAACAAAGTGATAGTAAAAAATTATTTTTTCATATTCAGTATACTGGTGTCACAAATAACATTAAACTTTTACAACCCAATAAGATAACTCAACTAGAAGTACAGAATACAACACATTCTATAAAATAATAGACTCCATTGATGAAGATGAAAGAAAGATTTTTTATGCGCCCCTAAAAAAGAAAGAGAAATGATGAAACAACTTGAGTACAAGCATCATGGACATACATGAATGAACTCCTTCAACCCAACCACAATTTGGAGAAAAAGATCAATCATTTTGCGTTGCCTAAGTACCAATAGTCCAAAACCAAACAACAATAAATTAGTCACTGCGTATGGAAACTAATTTATCAAGACTAATATCATAAACAAGTATGTTGACTTCAAGTTCTTCTGGTAAGTGTTCACACGAATTAATCTTAATAGTTCAATATCAAAATTTCTTATGTAAACAGTGTATTATAATGGTGATTATTACTCAACTAGTCATTAATTTTGCCATGTATACTTATTCCAAGTGATTTTTATGATTATTGACTGATTATTCAGAAGTTATGAGCAATATTATTGTATATTGTAATTCTAACATGAAGAATGTTATTAGATCGAATGTTTTTGCTTGATCTAAAAGAATGATCCCATCTGAGTCATTTCAGGATTCGTGCACTGTCATTTTAGAGCAAATATTTGGAACTGCAAGCTCAATGTAAGGTTATCCATTGGTCTGTAGCTTCTGATATAAGGTTAGAATTCTATTCCATCCAGAGTAACCTGACAATTCCTAGACTCTGTACAGGTAAGCAAATGATGACACCTGATAAAAATTGTCAACTCTTTCCCCTCAACTTCAAGAAATACTAAAAACAAGGTATCACATTCTTATAACTAAAAGTTTATGAATACTTACAGTCCATATACTAGTTTTGCTCAATTTTGTCACTCTTTTTTCTGCCTCATCAAAGAACTTTCTGGCCCTCGTGATTGGCTTCTTCATGAATATTCTCCATTTATCGATCACGCTTCCAGCAAATATGTAATCGTTAGATATACCTACCTTTTCTAATTTATATTGAGGTAAGTAGTCTCTTTTTCTTCTAGCACTGCATAGAAATCAATATATAAGAAAACAAAAGCCGTAAAAGCAAATACTATGGCACTTCAATGAAGGAAAAAAGGAAAAAGATTGAACTTGGATTGTCAGTGTCTAAAGTTGATATCATGTTTCAAAGTTGCATATGTCAAAGGGGAAAGATTTACACAACATGAGAATTTTGGGGCCTGAACGATATCAACTGAAGCAATTTTCACATTATTTGCTCTAAGAAGAATATGTAAAGTTGTGCTCCTCAACCTTTGAGAAACTTCTTTTTTACTCTACCTATTCCATATTTTTTAATCTCTAATTTATGAAGAGAGTTTCATTACCCTCTCTGCGGTTTTTCTAAATGAATTCTATACTGTAGAGAGAGTGACGTTCCATTTCAATTTCTTACAGCACTTTATACAATTATTGTAGTACTTTTTTATGTGATAAACATCGAGTATATATTTATAGTGAATCTTTTGATGTGTGTAAATGTATCTTTGTACTTATTCTTCTCCAACATCTCTAAAAGTATGTTGGTTAGTTGATTTGCGATCTCCAAAGCTAAAGCAACATTATATATTCTCTCTAATGTTGCCTTTGATTTAGGTGCAATACCTGTTATTGGAACACTCATCAATCTAACCGTACCAGCAACATAATAACAATATAGGTATAGTTCGTCCAAGTTTCTATATCTTGACTTTTTCAAGTCCATATGCATTCCTTCGATCATATCTCTAAATGGCTACAAAATATATCGAAAGATTAGGAATTTATGTTATTGAATGAAACACCCTAAATTTTAGCCTCTAAAATTTTCTTGACTTTTGTGCTCATTGTCTAGGTAACGACTCGCCTAACGAGTCTTAAAGACTCATTGCGGGTCATAGGACCTAATCGTAGGGTGACCAGTGAGGTTGACCAAGTTTTTGTTCTGATCACGACTAAAACCTAATGAGTCGCAAGGAGTGATCACGAGTCATAGTATGACTCGTGACCAAACTAGTATAGGTGCCCAAGTCACTGTTGTGATTACGACTAGGACCCCATGAGTCGTAAGATTCGAGTACGAGTCGTATGGAACGACTCCTAAGGTTAACAATAAGGGTACCCCATGTATCTGTTAGGACTATGAGTCGTGGTGACGACTCATAACCAGATGTCGCGAGTCGTGACGTGATTCGTAGTCACTGGCGGCAGTTTTTCTTGTGTTCTAATTGGGGACACCTTGGTCCTTTCCCCTTTCTCCAATTGTGACCCACAACCTTAAAATCCTTTGGGGACCTCATTATCATTCATAACACAACAAAACAAATCAAATAAACTCTCTCTTCTCTTTCAAATCCCTAAGTCAAGAACAATTAGGGTTTCTCAAGGTTGGTCATCTAGGGCTCAAAGATTGGTTTCTTATCCATAATTTTTTATATCTCAAGCATGTAATCTCTTTCGTTAAACTAGTTTTCTCTAAAGGCATAGGTTTTATTGTCATTCATGTGGATTTAAATGTGGAATTGATTTGGGTTGAGGTTTTTGGAGTGAGTGGTTACTTAAATTAGATTTTCATGGCTATAATGCATTTATTTATGCTTTTTCTATGTATTTTGAAACTCTTTGAGGTGAATGGGCATGGTGAATGGGATGGGGGTCAAGGAATTCCCCCAATTTGATGATTTGGTTTTGAATTGGTTTTGAAAATTGTGTCCTCTCAATCCACTTGCATAATTGGCTTTGAAACTTGAATACATGCATATTGAAAACTACTTTAAACTATGTCATTGCACAAAAGGCTAATGGAACATAAATGAATTTGAAGGATTTATTGGCCATATTTTTTATTTAATGAACAAAAGGGGTCGTAGCATTCCCCAAGTTGATGGATAATTAAAATGGCATGATAATATCAGTTTGCAAGCATAATTGGTACAACGATACCAACGGTATGTTCTTAATGGATGGTCTTTGGTTTAATGAATGGGAATGTGTAAATATTTTAATTGAGCTTAAAAAGGTTGTGTAGATGAGCCGTGAAAGTGGAGGTCTTGGAGGGATCAATATTGGAAACCACGTTTGCCGGTATAGGGGTTGGTCTTTATGACCGTGTGCATAGTTCACAGATTATATATTCATATATTTTGGAATGGTTGTAGCGTTGAAGGCTTGGCCCTTCCTCAAATTTCTCTAGTTTGTGCAGCTAACACGCACTAGGCCCAACCAGCAAGGAGGGATCTGACCTAACTGGCAGGAGAGAGCTAGACCCTTATAGCCTGTGGGTAAGGATGACAGTTTAAGCTACACGGTTCAGGATAATGTTTAAATCACATGCTAAGACTTGCTCCCTATCCCAGCATGGTATATATATATATGAATATGATTATGTGCATTTGTTTTGAATGATTTGAACTAATTTAATCATGGCATTATTTTATCCCCTCCCTAAGTTACATGTTAGCGTTCACACTGCTAACCTTCCCCGAATATTGTATCCCCATGTGATGCAGGGTTTGAAGACACTTCTACTTTTTCTGTGCAATGATAGGTAGTTTCTGGATTATCTGAGAGTCAGCTTAAAGTGATGAGCTTTCATTCTCCGAAAGACCCTCAATTCATTTTATGGTCTTGTCTTTATTTATGTCTTAAACTGTTTCGATGAATTTTTGGCTACGGTCAGAGGCATGTTCCAACTTAGGATGTTCTTGGTTATTAGAGGCTTTGTAGATTGCTATAGATTAGGACGATTGTTGAAATTCTTATATCCTATTCAGTTTTATCTTGTTATATGTTTGAGATTTATTCGCTTCTAGTTGTGTTATGTTCTAGTTGGCTAGGTTAATGGGGGTGGTTTTTTGTCCTTGGCGGACTGGAGATACCCGTCATGACTAGGCCCCACTTCAGTTCATAACATTGAAGAAATAAAATCAAATTATATGAATGAATAAAGTATATGTTCCAAAGAAACGAAGCCAAAATAGTGTAGTGAAGACAATAAGAAACTTATGATTCAAATACAAAACAACACCAAAAGGTGAATGACATGACCCGAGCCAGGGCCTTGTCGTAATGCGCATCTCAAGTCCAACCAGAACTGGAGACCACCCCCTTTACCCAACCCAACTAACCTACGCATACCCTGAGTCAAATGAATTCTGAACATATAACAAAATAACATTATTGCATAATCCAAGACTCTGGGATGGTCTATATCCGTGACCACCCAAATAAGTCCAACCGTTTGATACCCAATCGATAACTAATACCAACCAAACCATAATCCAAATCATAACCTTATGAGTTCCATAATAACAACATATAATCCCAAAATAAAAGAGAATGGAACAACCAACAATCCCATCAATCGGTGTCAGCCCCAATACCAATACCAATACCAATACTAAGGCTAACACCAATACCGATCCCACCCATACCAACCCATAGTTGTTCCACAAAATCCTCTAACCAAAAAAATACCAAAATCTGATTGGGGCATGCCCCCAACCATAGCCAGAACAAATATCCATAAATAAACTGAAGTATGAAATAACATCCATGAAATGGAGCCTTCCGAAATGATGGAAACTCACCACTTCAATCCAATAGTTGATCCCAAAGTTTGATTGCTAAGTAGGAGGAGCAGAACAGTCGGTTCCTGCATCGCATGGAGATACAGCCACCTAAATATGGGTTAGCGGGTGAATGCTAGCATGAACTTAGGATAAGGATAAAATAATGTCATTTAATAAAACCAAGTAAACCATCCATATGCATACTAACCATACATATAGATATGCATAACCATGTCGGGAAAGGGAATTGGGTTTAGCATGTATTTGAAACCATTAACCTAGGTATGTGTATCTTAACCGTCCTAACCACCCACGGACTATATAGGTCCAGTGTAACCCCCTGAACGGTCCCCAATGCGTGTAGCCGCACGAACCGGAGATACCATAAGAGTAAGGGATTCCCAAGTACCCTTACTCTCTATGATACATATGTACAATGTACTTAGAGAATTTTGGTGTACCTCATAGTATCATATAAGATTTCCATGACCTACCCATCATGTCGAAAAATATGAGTTTCCAGTGTTCGTTCATTGAACTTCTATCTTCACAGTTAGCTATCACACACCGCCATATTGCCCAATTAAAATCATTTCCAACCAGACCATTATTCCATTATTATTAACCAAGGCTATTAGTAGTGGTATCATCAAACCGATTATAACTTGCAAGTATTGTCCCTAGACAAACCTTTTTGAGATCAAGGGATTCCCGTGTACCCATAGATCACATTATCCAATTAACTTGGGGGAGTCCCATGTACCCCACAAGTGTTCCATTATTATAATTACTTAGGATATTATATTGTACCCCACAAAAATGATTGTTAAACCCAAAGCCATTCCAAACCATTTAGCCACTTAGGGTTCCATTAGCAAGTTTAAACCATGCATAAGTTCCATTGAAAATCCAACATTATAGTGGAAGCATTGTTATAGGCATTTTATCAAACACATTGGGGGCATAGTATTTCCAAAACCAATTCTAATTACCAATAGCCATTCTCATGCAATCCAATTATCCAAACCACCAATAAAACATATAAAAACATGGAAAAACCATAACCAAACATTTATAACCAAAGCCCCCAAATCATATTTGAAAACCCAAAATCATACAATAATCAATCAAATCATATTTGGACTCCTACTTTTACCCCCAAGATTGAAACTCCTTTAGTTCCTATCTGGGCTATTTTACCTGAGTTACCATGGTATTGCTATTGCATGGAAATTCTTGCTCCTTTATTGTCTCCTGTAGGTAAAGCTTTGTTCCTATACTTGGCAACTTATAGAAAGACAAGAGGGAGTATTGCAAAAGTAAAAATTCAGGTTGATCCTACCAAGAACAGGCCTTCTCATATATGGATGGGTTATGATGAAGATGAAAATGGTGAAGGCATGTGGAAGAATATTCAGTATGAGGGAGTTTCTGATTATTGTTGTTATTGTAAACATCAAGGACATCTTCTCATGACTTGTACGATTAAAAAGAAAGATGATGAGGCTAAGATGAAAAAAGAAATAGAAGAAGCAGAAAAAAATGGATTTTTGCAGCAACTTGATGATGACAACAACAAGGTTCAGAGAAATAAGGCTAAAAACTCAGCACCTACAAAGAAAAATGATGGAAATCAGCAAGAAGAAGACAAGAATGTTAATACTCAAGATCAGTGGCAAGTTCAAAGAAGAAGAGGTAAAAGAAATGCTCAACCTCAGGAACAACAATGTCACCGACAAAATTATAGAGGTACAACCAATCAACGATAAGTTTTCAGGTCTATATCACCTCAGAATAAGCAACTAGCAAATTAGCAGACTCAACACAAGCAACCAACAGGTATGTTTTCTCAAACTAATAACAAAAATCCCTAAAAATGTAATATTTTGAGCTTTATTCTGGTAATACCATACCCTAAAATTCTAACAACAATACTGCAGTAATTCAGCAAAGCCAGCAGCAACAACAACCAGGTACAAATTCTCTTTTTGTTAGCAAAATTCCCAAGGATTGTAATGCTGATTCTGGAGTCCAGAATCAGCAACCCCAACCCCTAGATAATAGTGTTAAATATGATAATTCTATTCCCTAAAGTTCAAAGCATAAATATCACAATCAAGCAAACAAGAAGGTGAAAATGGAAGATGAAATATCAGAGGAAAAAACAAAGAATTTTGGTTCAAAAAATGATGAAACAAATGCTAGAAAACAAGTTGTAGCTGCTGGAAACATTCTAGATAAAAGGACCCAAGGTAGTGATTCAATGTTCCATCAACCCCGTCCCGATAATTTGAATATTTCAATAGGTGATAAAGTTGAGGATGAACAAACTCAACCCCAAAATGATACAAGCATTGGAAATGTCCTTAAAAGGACCTCAGGTATTGACTCAGTGCTCCATAAGACCCGATAGGATAATTTAAATATTTTTGTTGGGACCACTGATGTAGTTGATGGAGGTGAGGTTGGTGTGAAGGAGAAAACTACTAACCTGCAGGAAGGGATTTCCAGGGGAAAGGGTGTTCTTAATATAGTTGACCCTAGGATTGCCTCTAGAGCCCCTGCTACCATTGTTGCTAATGATCCTTTTGCTGAAATGCCTGAGGTTAATGATCAGATGTCTGTAGATGGTTTTTCTGGTAATATGGTTCAAAAAATAATGATACTGGTCAATTGTCTAAGGATCGAATTATGGTGCAAGCTTCTACTACAAATGTGAACTTGATTACTGAAAATCAAAGGGTTGCTTCAGGGGCTGTTGGCCAATTATCTACAGAGGTTTTTAATCCCAACATGAATGTTGCTACAGAGAAAACTAGGGATGCAGCTTATCCTAGTAATCCTATTTGTGAATTTTCATAAGTTCTGGCTGAAGGTACAAGGGTGGGAGATCCTTCCCAAATTCTCAACAACAAATCTTCATTTAGTCTCAGCAAAAAGAAGAGAAACCAGATTAAAAAGAGACAAAAAAAGAGGTGATACTAGCCATAACACTCTGCAGCAAAAGGGTAACCAGAATTTTGTGTTACTGACTAAAAAAGCAGGTTTTGATGTTGAGCTTCTACAAATTGATGAGCAGGTGATGGTTAGTCATAAAGATCCATGTCATTTCAAAATCATTCCAACAATTTCAGCTTTAGAAGAGAATTTTATTGATGAGTATGGTGTCATTCACTTAGAAGATAAAATTGATGAAAATACTACGCAAGAGGAAGTCCAGAAAATCAGTGATACCCATAGCCTTTACCTAAGAGGATAGAAGAAGAGAAATGCAAAGATCAAGAAAAAAAACACTAGCAATTTTGTTGTTGTTAACAGAATCAAAACAAGGTCTCAAGCTAAAAATTCTGATGATTTGTACAATCTGTTGGAATGCAAGGAGCACCAATACTCAAGGTATTCTTGAAAAACTTCAAAAGCTCAAGAATTTTCACGGAATTTCCATGATTTCTATTTTGGAACCTTTATCTGATTATTCTCAATTAAATTTTTATAAAGCACAGCTCACTATGGAGAATGCAACTCGCAATATAAATGATAAAATTTGGCTCTTTTGGAATCAAGATGTGGAATGCAAGGTGTTAGACCAAGATGATCAGCATATCACCTGTGATATCAAGCATGTTTCTCATCCTAGTAATTTTCTCAACACTCTCAGAAACTACACGAGATGACCTTTGTGGGAAAAGATGCTTCACTTTTCTAGGTTCAATAAACCTTGGTGCATTCTAGGAGACTTTAATGTTATTGTTGATATTGATGAGAAGTTAGGTGGTCATATGTACAATATGAATAAAATCTTCGAGTTCATTGGAGTGATTGAGGCTTGTGGACTTACTGACCTTGGTTTTCTTGGTCAAAAATTTACCTGGTGTAATCATAGAAGTACTGATGCAAGGATTTAGAAAAGGCTTTATAGGTCAATGGTTAATGACCAGTGGCTGGAGATCATGCCCCAATCTACTATTTCTTATCTTTCTTCTACAGGTTCAGATCATTGTCCTCTTTTGTTGGAAATTATTGAAAGACAAGAAAGGGTGATTAAATATTTCAAATTCTTGAACTGCTGGGTTAAAAATCCTAATTCTATTACTACTATCAAGAGTTGCTGGGACATACCTGTTGAAGGCAAACTTATGTGGAGGTTTCACATAAAAATTAAAAGAGTTTCTCATACATTGAGCAATTGATCTAAGAGCGAGTACGGGGATATTTATGCTATTGTGAAAGGGTATGGGGAGATGGTCAAAGTTGCGAAAGAAGAAATCATTCACAATAACACTAAGGAGAATAGAGCAAAGTTAAATCGTACTAATGTTGAATATATAAGGTATCTCAAGTAGGTGCAAGCTGTTTTGAAACAAAAAACTAACTTCAGTGGTTTCAGGAGGGTGATGCTAATTCCACGTACTTTCATTCTATTATTAGAGGTAGAAGAATGAGATTGTTTATTCACAAAATCAGTGACGAGCAAGGTAACAGTATTGAAGGGGATAAAAATATTGCAAGGGTCACGTGTTCTTACTTTGAGGGCATCTTTACAGGTGAAGAAAAGGTGATAAATGAACAGGTGCTTACTTATATTCCCAGGTTGGTCACACAAAATAAGAATCAAGTGTTACAAAAGATGCCTACTATGGAGGAACTGAAAACTATTGTGTTCTCCATGAGTCCTACTTCTGTTGCAGGTCCAGATGGTATGACAGGAAATTTTTTTCAAGTTTGTTGGGAGATGATTAACAAGGATCTGCTGGAAATGGTACAATACTTCTTTTGTGGTCACTTTATGCCAAAATATTTTTCACACACTTGTTTGGTTCTTCTACCCAAAGTGGAGAATCCTATTAAGTTATAGGAGTTCAGGCTTATATATCTCAGTAACTTCACCAACAAAGTTATCTCAAAGCTCATTTGCCTCAGACTTGCTTCTATTCTGCCTCTTCTTATTTCAAATAATCAATCGGGATTTGTTAAAGGCAAAAATATTTTTGAGAATATTATACTTGCACAGGAGATTATTCATAGCATCAAAAAGTTGAAGAAGGGTGACAATGTGGTTATCAAATTAGACATGGCCAAAGCATACCACAGGGTTTCTTGGTCTTATATTTGTTTGGTTCTTCAGAGAATGGGCTTTGGAGAGATTATTATTGATATGATATGGAGAATTATATATAATAATTGGTACTCAGTTATCGTGAATGGCTCAATACATGGATTTTATCATTCTATAAGGGGTCTTAAGTAAGGAGATCCACTTTCTCTATCACTTTTCATTCTTGGTGTGGAAGTGTTGAGTAGATTGTTGAAAAATCTACATAATCATTATCTTTATCAAGTTTTTTACATGGATAAGAATGGTCCTCAAGTGAATCATTTGAGTTTCGCAGATGATGTTATTATTTTTACATCCACCACCAAGTTTTCACTCTAGCTTATCATGAAAATGTTTTTGATTTATGAAGAGACTTTCGGGTAGCTGATTAATAAAGATAAGAGAAATTTCATGATGCATTCTAAAGCCCCGGTAGATGATGTTGACAAGGTGAAAATAATTACGGGTTTTAGCTGCAAAGATAGTCCTATTACTTACTTGGGGTGTCCTTTATACATTGGGGGTCAAAGAATTACTTACTTTACTAGAATGGTGGCTAAGGTGATTGAAAAAATCAAAGGTTGGAAAACAAAGATGTTGAATTATAGAGGTAGAGCTACTTTGATAAAATCGATTCTTCAATCTCTCCCGATTCATATTCTTTCGGCGGTTTGTCCTAGAACTACTACTCTTAAGCAGATTAAGAACTTGATTGCAGATTTCTTTTGGGGATGGGACAAGGAAAAGAAGTACCATTGAGCTTCTTGGAAAACTCTTAGTTTTCCATACAAAGAAAGAGGTATTGGTGTTAAGAACCTTTATGATGTTTGCTTAGCTTTGCAATATAAGCAATGGTGGACCTGTAGGTCCAAGAAATCTCTTTGGGGTGACTTTCTACGAGCTAAGTATTGTCAAAGATCAAATCCTATTAGCAAAAAATAGGATATCGGTCAATCTCTTACTTGGAAATATATGATGATCAATAAAAGCAAAGCTGAAAATTACATTCAATGGTACTTGAAGGGTGGAAATTGTAGTTTTTGGTGGGATGATTCACTTGGTGTAGGGCCTATTGCTTTACAGAACAACTACATACCAAGGCTTGATAATTTTATGGTTTTGGACTTCCTTGTTGATGGTTTATGGAATAAAGAAAAGGTTAAACAAATGCACCTCCTTCTCTTGTTCATAAAATTCTCAATATGGTATTCACATATCAAGAAGGTGCAGCTGATTGGGGCATTTGGAAGCTGAATTCTAGTGGTATCTTCTCTTGTTCTTTGGCGTGGAATTTGGTTAGAGAGAAGAAAAGTACCAGCTGGTCGGATTCTTTCATTTGGCATAAAAATATTCCTTTCAAGACATTTTTTCTTTTGTGAAGAGCTTTAAGGTGTAAGCTACCAACTAATGACAAAATTGTTACTTTTGGGCATGAACCGGTAGACTGTTCTTGTTGCTATAGATCGGGTCTTGATACGGTGGAGCATATTTTTGTTACCGGTGATTTTGCTACACATATTTGGACGTATTTTTCAGCTTTTGGGGGCATTCAGCATGATACCACTCCTTTGAAAAATTTGTTGATGAAGTGATGGATTTATAAATATAATAATGAGGTTCACAAACTCATTCTTCAAGCAACACCTATTTTTGTTTGTTGGAGTCTTTGGAAAAATAGGTCTGCTAGCAAATATGGGGGGAAGAAATATATTACTACTAGAGTTAGATTCTTCATTATTAAGAAGCTTCATATATTGGTGACTACATCTTATCCTTATATTTCGTGGCCAAATAATTGGAGTGATCTTGTTATTCTTATTGAGAATTGTCAACATGAGATGAAAGTTACTCAAGTTTGTTGGACTAAGCCATATCATACCATGGTAAAGCTGAACATAGATGGAAGTGCTTTGGAAAATCCTAGAAAATTTGGAGCAGGAGGTATTTTGAGAGATAATGAAGGCAAACTGATTTTTGCTTTTGCGGTACCTCTTGGAGTTGGATCTAATAACCAAGCGGAGGTTCAGGCAGCTATTATTGGCATCACTTGGTGTATACAACATGGCTATAGTAGAGTTATATTAGAAGTGGATTCCGAACTTTTAGTCAAGTGGATCAAACGTGATATTACACCACCTTGGAGCATTTGCAGGTACATTGAGGAGCTTCAACATCTTACTAGTATACTTGATTATTTCAGTTGTGTTCATGTATACAGGGAGGAAATTTTTTTGAAAGATTCACTATCTAAGCATAGCCATGAGATGGATTCTACTCAGTATTATTATAGTTTTCACCATCTTCCTCGGGAGACTAGAGGATTCTTCACTCTTGACAAAATTGGTATGTCTAATTTTCGAAGAAGGATGTTGAAGCGTATCAAGAAACCACCCTAGATGGAGTTGGACTTTCTTGCACTTGGTATCTTCTGTTTTATTTATTTCACCTCATCAACTTCATCTACGCTATTCTCTTTAGTTTATAGCTTTTATGAAGTGGCTTAGTTTTGTTATGATTTTCTTCTTATTTTGTAAGGGGAGAGTCTCCCTTATTCATGTTTTCCTAGATTATATTGTTTTGAGAGGAGTCCTCTCTTTTAGGTGCTTAGATCTAGATTCCTCTTATAGTTTTGGGGATAAGTAGACCGGCCTTAGTAGGATAATTGACTTTAAACCACCATAGGATCGGAGGTAAGGTCTATGTCCCCATCTTTGTACTTTTTTTTATTTATTTATGATAAGGATTGGGGATGTGTGGCTCAACCCCTAACCGTCACGGGAGGTGAGAGCCCCGGGTAAGGTCCGTTTGTAAAAAAAAAACATGAAAACATTGCACAAAATCCATGCCTTTAGTTGAAAATAACAATGAGGGAAGAGAACATGCCTTAAACCAAGAAAATGATAGAGAAAAATCACCAACACAAGCCCCAAATTAATCCTTAAGATAAAACCCTAGTTTTCCTTACCCAAGAGTTTTAGAGAGGATTAAGGAGTATTTTCTAAGTGTTAATAAATAGGATAATAGGTACAATAACCTTCCAAGTGAGTTAAAAATTATGGGTCCTTATTAGGTTAAGTGGGAAAATATCCAGATTACCCCCACTTAAACTGCATAAAATTCTCGTCATAGGGTACGACTGTGTAATACCCCAAAAATCCAAACCAATATTAGAGCCATGTGTCAAGCTATTGGAAAGTACTTTATAGTTCTTTGGTAGTTTTATGAGTGATTTGGATTTATATTAAGGCCTCAAATAACTACTAGCTATTAGATGAATCAAAATATCCCTTACCGATTGAGTTCTCGAGAAAGATGATGCTATAGTCAACTTTAAATGAGCATATCTTTCGTTTTACTAAGAATTTTTTATCTCATGACCCACCAAAAGATAGATAATTGAATTAGATCTCCAACTATACCAATTTTGCCTAAATTTGATAACCGAGTGAAAAGTTATAGCATTTTTTAGTGTGAGGCAGTAAGCTGCCGCGATTACACCACTCGGTGGTGCTATAGTGGTGGAGCCAATACCGCTCAGAGTTAAATCTCAAAATTAGGATTGTCTAAAATAGTGGTTCACCGCTATTACACTGCTCAACAGTGCTATAATGGTGGGATCAATACCGCTTAGCGGTAAGCCTCAAAACCGGGATTTTTAACTTCCTAGGGACTGTTTGGTCTTTTCCCATGGCCCCAATCCATGAAAAACACAGGATTAAAGCCCCCAAAAGCATATTTGGTCATATTTTATTCAAATTCTCTCAATTTAAAACCAAATCCTCTCAAGAACAAACCCTAGCCCCTTCAACATTCAAGATCAATTCTCAAGAAATCCACCAAGAAATTCCAAGAACTCTTCAATTAAGGTATGTTAAATGCTCATCCTTGGGACCTTATCACCCAAGGAGTCGAAGAACCCAACTTCAAATTTAAAGTTATGACTTTTTTTACATAATTATTATGACTGCAGCCATGAATCTCCATGAATCTTGATTCTATACCATGTTTACATGAAATTGTTATTGTTATTAAACCTCAAATATTTGAATAATGTTATTTGAAGATTTAATTCATAATTAGTGATGTTGATGTTGAAATCATGCTATTTCTACAAGCTTTAAATTATTCCCATGCTCAGCTTACACTATGAATATCAAGTGTTTGATGAAATGCCTACAAGAAGGAATTTTGAATAGATGCTTTCATATTATGACCTCAAAGTTTTAGTACTATTTTGCTATAATTGCTATCGACTCCTGGGGGCTATGAATACCCAAAAACATACTTGTTTACTTAGTCTCAGTAACTTCAGAATAGTTTTAGATATGCTGTGAGCATTATCAGTTCAGTCAGTTATCATAATCAGTTAAACTTAGAACAGTTCAGTATTCTGAGTCAGTTCAGTTGGGAGTAGGAGTTAGCACCGAGCAAACCCAGGGATGGGGGCTCACCTGCCAGTTGAGGGTGTGACCTTTAATAGCACTCCCTACATTCTACAACTACGTAGCTAGCGTAGGTTGAGATATTAACCTTCCAATTGAGGGTTGATCTCATAAGGGCACCTGCCAATTGAGGGTAACCCTTAGTACTTCGGGACAACAATTTAGTGGATCCACATCGCTAGTGTTAGTACCCGTGGAACGATACTGACACCCTTCCAACTGAGGTCACGGGTTGGACCCCAAAATAGCTCATTGGGGCATGTCGGTTAGATAATAGCTCCCACAGTCTCAGTCCAATAATCAGCTCAGTAATTTAGTTTCAGTTTTGCTTGACCATAGCATATAAATATAAATCATTTATTTGACAGTACTCAGTATTTAAATTTCCAGATTATATTCAGAACATGTTTTATGCCTGGTCATGAATTCTCAGTATTTACAGATTTTATACATTCTATTCAGTACTTCATGTTATTTATTCAGTCAGTTATTACACCTGTATATGAAACCATGCTTATCAGCCTACCTCATTTAGCATTACAGTGCATTCAAAGTACTAACGGCATACTCGTTTCTTGCTCTATGATTTCTCATATCATAAGTTCGGATGCTCAAGTTCCCGATCGCACTTAGATATCCCAGCACATCAGTAGCAGCAGTTGTGGTGAGTCCTCAAATTTCAAGGACGGACTATATTTATTTTCATGCTTTCAGTTTAGTAGTCAGTCACAGTTAGTTGGGGACTTATCCCATCAACTCCACAGTCAATTAGTTAGAGGCTTTCGGACACTTTCAGTCAGTTATTCAGTTATCAGTTGTTATTGACAGTCTTACAATATTGTTTTCAGATAGATGTCATCAGTATTTTGAATCAGTATTATTTTTTTGTACTTAAAACCTTATGGCGAATTCAGTTAAGTTCCGCACATGTTCTTTGTTATTTTATCCAGTGCTCATAACAGGTACCAGCAAGGGTTAGCTCGTGGTCCTTCGGGGCTGTAGGGACCGTGTGGTGTCTAGGGTGTACTCTTGGGGCGTTACAGACTGACCCATACGGCTCGTATCCTCTATGTATGAGTGGTACCCACCACTCGTACCCTAGGCCTCCCCCTTGGACCCAATACTATCCAAGGTATGATTCACCCAAACCGAAGTCGTACCCTAGTGCAATACTCCATATTTTTCTAGCTTAAATTAACTCTCAGTCCATAAATTATTCTATATAAAAATTTTGAAATGCTTATTATTTTTCAGTTTAGAACCTGCCATTGCGTAGGAAATTCAATTAGCTTTCCAACGATATAAAATTAGCCCTAATCCGATACCCGGATAAAGAGTTAGAGCCAATTTTTTAAGACAGTGTACCACCTGGAACGTCAGCGTGTCGCGGAACCAAGCCAAATGACAATTGTAACTTTTCAGTGCTCCATCGCGATATTGGCGTGTCATACCATAGGCTCAGTTCACAATTGCCATTTTCCAGTGTTCCGTCGCGATACCACCGTGTCGCGCCGATGTCCCAATTATCAGTTTCCAGTAAGGGATCGTGATTGTCCCGCATAACGCCATGGTCCAAATTCTCAGATGTCAATTTCCAGTGACACGGTGCAATAGCGCCGCGTCGCGCCGGGGAGTAATTTCGAAAAAAATTGATGGAAATCCAAACTTTTGTCCAGGGTTAAATTGGTCCTTTTCCATAATTTTAATCCACCCAGGTGTGATATTTAAGCCCTAAAAATATTTTGAACTCATTATTTAATAGTTTTCCCCAAATCAAAAAGACATTCTTTCTCAAAAAAATAAATCCTAGCTTCAAGAAATCAAGAACAAGTCTAAGAATTCCTTCAAGAGTCTTCAAGAATTAACAATTCAAGGTATGTTAGGTGTTCATCTATGGGTTTATTTCACCCATAGAGTTCACTAATCCGTTTTTCTAAAACTACAAGATTGTTGAATTATGAACTTTCTTGTTTGAATTGAATTCATGTTCATATATTAGTTGGGCTTTAAATTCATGATTTAAGTGCAAGTTCATGAAATTGAATAGCATGTGTGATGAATATGTGATTATTTTGATAAACCCTTGAATTTACAAAGTGATTAATGTGTCTATGATGTTAATTGGGTTTAATCCATGATTATTATAAGATTCACGAAATTAAATTAGTATTTTATGGGGAATTATATTAATTGCATGCCAAACCCATGAAATTGTAAGTTTGGTCATTGTAGTTGCCATGTTTATATGTTATCTATGATTATGTGCATGAAGTTGTGCTCCCTAAGTGGTTGATAGAATGTCTATGTGAATAAAGTGATGAAATCATGACATGTTAGTATATGTACAAGCTTATGCCCTACAAGTGTTTGATAAAATATCTCTATAGATGAAATATGAACATGTGTACATTACTATGCTTTGCAAGATCATGTGATACTTTACTTTTCATGCTATCGAGTCCTGGGGGTATTTAATACCTGACAATCTAGATGTTTACCTAGAGTTAGTATTAGTTCAGGCTAGTATCAGTCATGTCACAACCAGTAGTACTCTCAGTCAGTTACAAAACTCAGTAGAACTCAGTCAGTTATAGAACTCAGGAAAACTCAGTAAACTCAGTATCAATCCAGTCCAGTTCAGTATAATCAGTTCAGTGTCTTTCAGTTGAGTGTAGAATTCAGCACCAAGCAAGCCTAGGGATGGGGCCTACCCTTTAGTTAGGACTAAGTACCTAGAAGTAATCCCTAAGTTCCAGAACTACGTAGCCAACGTAGGTTATGAGATGTCACCCGTTAGATAGGACTGACATATTTAGGGATCACCCGCTAGTTTATTACTGATCTTAGGGGTCACCCGTTAGTTAGGATTGACTCCACAACAGTTGTTAGTACTCGTGGCACCATAATAATACCCTTTCAATTGGGGTTACAGATTGGACCCCAACTCAGTTATCTTATCTTATTTGGGGTATGTCGGTTAGATGATTACCTCCCACAGTTTCAGTTTCAGTCTTCAGTATAGAACTCAATTTAGTTCTATAAAATCAAGACTGTCGGACATAGTCAATCAGTATCAGTAATTCAATTATTAGTAACTTCAGATTATCAGTTATTCAGTTATCAGAACTCAGTATTGAGCTTCAGAAAAGCTCAGTTATAGTATACACGTATATGCACAGTATTGCATACTCAGTGATTTCAGTTGTATCAGTTATCCATGTACTCTCAAGTTTAGTTACTCTATATCATTTCAGCCAGTTATTGTTCATGCATATAAACCCTTGCATTCAGCCTTACCTCATCTAGCATACCAGTACATTCCATATACTGACACATACTCTTTCTTTACGCTATTATGTCTCATATCATAGGTTCGAACGCTCAGGTTCCCAACCGCATTTAGACAGATCCAGTTGGCAGTCACAGATTTAGTAGTGAGTCCTCATCTATCAAGGATATGCTTTTATTTCAGTATTCAGTAGCTTCAGTATTTCAGTAGTTGGAGTTAGTTGGGGGCTTGTCCCATCAACTCCGCTTTCAGATAGTTCAGTTAGAGGCTTTTCAGACTAGACTAGTTCAGAAAGTATTTCAGATTCAGATGTTTTATCAGATGTTATTATTTATCAGTATTTTAGATTTTGAACCTTATGGAATTTCAGACTATTTTCTGTATTTAGTACAGTATATTATTCAGTGCTCACAGTAGACATCAGACAGGGGTTAGCTTGTGGTCCTTCGGGGTCGTAAGCACCGTGTAATATTCGGGGTACAAACTCGGGGCGTTACACCTAGCATACGACTAGTACCCATGACCCGTACCCCTGGCAGAATAGAATCTAAAGAGGATTGAACACTTCCCACCATATGAGTCCATGGTACGACTCATACCCTAGCTTCCATCTCTTGGTGATCCACTCGTACTCAGATCCAACTTAAGTTACCTAGCCTAAGATTAAGTGAAGCAACCCAACAATTCGTAGCCACCAATACGACTTGTACCATCCAAGTCGTATCCATTTCATAAACCAAATCCAACCTACCAACCAACACTAGTCAGCATACGACTAACCCATACTACTCGTATCCCAGTGTATGAGTCGTTTCCCCTAGTCGTACCCTGTCTAGAGACCAGAAATCCAGAAAATTTTCTAAGTCCAGAAATCCCGGGTGTTTCGGTAAAAAATCAAGAATTCGCAAAACTGTGAAACAGAAAATGAAGTACATATAGAATCTAGGACGAGAGAAACTAATCCAACTAAAGACAGTTTCCACAAAGATGAAAGCATACGAGTAATCTATGCGAAAAGCATTCAGCTAAAGTGACATAGAACTCTGAATCAAATAAAGATAAAGATCATAGAATTGGAAAACTAACCTGAATATCAACTAAAAATTTAGAAACTGTGTCGGACAAAGCAATATCAAGCATGTCAAACGGTCATCCACTAAAAACATCTTTTAGACTGTCTTCTTTCTACCTAACTAAGGTTGTTGGAGTAATGTGTGATGTATTCGGACCATCAATAAGTTCATCTGTTCTCCTGCACCATACTGTGTAAACATAACATAATAAAGAAATGATTCAACTCAAGAATTTAGTTTATATATGTAATAACCCCTACGTCTAACAAATATTGTCAAAGAGTTTTCCCTTTGAACACTAGAGTAAAGCTTGATATGACAATAGAACTTCATATGATGCTTTCAAGTTAGTGAAACTCAGATTTTACCTATTACAGGTGACCCTCAAACTCAAATATTAGTTTTTTTCTTTGCCTCTGATTAATTATATGTGTTTGGGTGTGTATTTGATACTGAATGGCTAAAAACCTCACCATATATTGCCCAGATAACTTTTCTTCTACCTGGAGTCATTAGCATAGTTCATGAATAACCAAATAAAGATTAAATTTTGTCATCATCTGTTACATTAACACGCATATATATAGTCCAAATTAGTACATAAAAGGAAATGTTTTGGCAAACGAATAAATAGATTAAAAAAGCTAACCCAAGTAAAATGTCTTTGCGTACGTTGCACATACTTCACTACACTTATCATATACTTCACTCAAAAAGTCCAAAGTCCCTAAAATAGGTATGTCCTTCTTCATTTCTAACTAATCGGTAGACCCCGGCTGCCTAAAAAACACAATGAAAGTACAAGAATAAACTAAAAGAAAAATGTGTCTTATTATCTTTCCATAAGCAAAAGATCTTATTCTTTCTGATCATTTTTAGAAAAAGGTTAGTAATAGGGAAAGAAAGCATTAAAAGGTAACAATTATCTTTTTTTCAAATCCTGTTAATGAATTCAACTTTAAAACAAGATCGACTTAAATAAGTACCATAAATTTCATTTACAAATTCAACATCCAATTTCCACATGATCTAATACTCTAAATTTACAAATATTACAAAGTCAAAAACTATTGTGTTATTTCTGCAAAATGGCAGTAAGCAGGATTACAGCGGCATAAATATCATACTTGAGTAGCATATATTTACGGTGATATACAAATCTTAGACAAACTAAAGAAAATAAAAACACCATTTATCCCAATCTCGTCAACTGAAAAAGGTAAGAAGAGGTCACGGGAGTGTAAGAGGAAAATCGTCTTCCAAATAACAACTATTAGGAGATAATAGTTAAAGAACTTCATGCAAAAAATCATCCAACACTCTTAAGTTAGTAGCTACTCTTTAATATAATCCTCTCATATTGTGTGAATAATTTATTGTCATCGAAAATGAATTTCTCGATCAGCTGCGTGAGAAGACGAAGCAACATTATTTATCCTAGTTAGTTTTTCATTGAGTTCATCAACAATTATATCATCATCTTCATAATCTATAAATATTTCATCACTGCTTTGATGTTCCCACGAAAAGTTGTGCAAGATATCACAATAAATTACAATCCTAACTTGGGTTTCTATATCATAATTGTTCATGCCTTGCGTAATATTCTAAATCTACTTTTCCATGGTTCAAACATTCTCTCAATTAAATTGCGTAGAGATGAATGTCTATAATTGAACAAATCTTTATCATTTTTAGGCTCTCTTTCACTTTTCTATAGTCCTCCAAATGATACATCATTCCTTTATATGGAGTTAACAACCCTTTCGTGTTCCATAAATCAGCATCAATAATGTAATATTTATCTATCATAATAAATTAAATAAAATTAATGCATTTCAATCAATGTTGAAGATAATATTTATCTATCATAACAATGTCAGATTTATCTATCATAATATATATCATATGGTGGAAAAGGAAATTTTGTCTCAGTGTCAATAATCGCATTCTCAAGTACTCTACTGTCATATGCAGTACCTTTCCAACCAGCTGCAATAAAGTTAAACCGCATATATCACATGCACATAAGACCACTGTGAAGTGAATCCCTTACGGTTATGATATGCTTGTTGCTTATGCTTTCGCACCTCCACTTGTACATATATTTTATCAATTCCACCAACACAATACCAAACATGATCAAAAATCTGTTAAAGCTAAATAAATAAGATAAATCCTTCAAAAAAAAAGCTTCAAATTTCATCTTAAAGTAAGGTAAAAAATGGCTACTCTATCGAACTTTGGATGTTTGCTCGACATATTTTTTTGGCATATAATTATTGGTATCAGTCGCCTAATTGCTTTAGCGACTCTTCTTACGTACCGGTTAATTATCTTGAGGGAATGTTAAATACATTCACTTTCCGATCATTGCCTATCATTACGTGCAATAATAGTAAAAAAAATATCTACAGACTCCTCAACTGAAACATGTGATGTTCTTCGGTTGGTTGGTAATAAGTTATTTTGTTTTATCATGTTGATTAGCCGATAAAATATTTCAGGATAGAAACATGTAGAGTCATAAATATATATACAATGCCCATGAAGAAGATCAATAACCCATGTCATGCTAGACCTAGATGTATGTTGCAGTGTGCAAGATAATAATCTATGTTCTTGAGAAATTTGTTCACGCTGATCACAAACCGCAATGAATAGATGTAATCTTCAATATCGCTATCAAACTCGGAGTCATTGCCGAATATGCTCATATCTTCCAATGAACACTTACAAACAACCTACAAATAGTGAAAGATCACAATATTAATAAAATAGTATTGGACCAGACAACCTAACAGATAGTTTATTGAAACACAATATCAAATGAAACTCAATATCAGATGGATACATAACTAGAAATCGAATACTTAAGTTAATTTTTCATAGAGAATTAATACACATATATAAGCATTACACACATATAAAGTTAGTGTTTCATCGTAATAGAGTACAATACAAATAATTACAACCACTAGTTTCTCAAATTTCTCGTAAGTCTTTAATCCACTGAGTTTGCCATTTTTCAGCAATATGGACAAACATCTTGCGAAAGATGGGGTCAAGTGAGGAACAACTAGAGAAAATTACTTTTCCTTGATTTCAAATTTATTCATGATATATTACAATTAAGAAATGACAATTTTCTCACAGTAGATATCTATTTCAAAAAATTTCGCCGTTTGCGCTTGTTTCTTCTTTTTTTCTTTTGCTTCAGCTCGCTCTCTTTTCTACTTTAAGTGTTCCTCTAGATATTCATGTATATTGTATATAGTTGTGGTACAATCCTTTTTACGATGTATAGATGTGTCACCATCAGTTGTTATAAGCAGATCAATCATAGTACACTTTTTGTCCCAGCACCACTACTTGTGACATGCATAGGTCCAATACCATCAGGATCGTCATCACAAAGAAAGGCTTTTTATCCACTCTAGTATCTTCATTTGAACGTTGTGGGGAATCAGGCGCAGTACTATAAATCATGAATTTTTCTATAGCAAATGACTTTTCAAATATCTCTTGCAACTACTCAAAGTGTTCAAGCCCCTTGTATCTGTACTTGCTTAAATTTATATTTTTTCTTTCTTTTTCTGTACAATATTGAAAAGAAAATATTTGTTCAATGTACACAAATAGAACATACATAATTTAACTCATCTATCTATCTTATCAATACATGTGCCACTCAAATGTCAGATGGACAAGTAACTGTGTTAGTGATAGAATCTCAATCATATCCAGAGCAATTTAGAAGTAACTTCTTGAATTTTTTTATGTATGTCCTTAATCTGTTGTGTTTGAACTTGATTTGTTGTTCATTATAAATATTTTTCTTTCCAGATTTGCTCAAAAAATCATCTATAATCCCCTTTCAATATGAAGCATTAATAGTAGAACCATTAAATTCGTAATTCCTTGCATCATCATGTAGGATATGGATCAGAATAGATGTATCTTTTGTTTATTTGTCGGCGTTTGAACCACGTGCTTTGCTCATTCTTATATGTTTCTATAGTATAACAACAATAAAATAATCGAGCACACAAAAATCTTCATTTTCGAATAACATATAATTGAAAACATGGCTTATCCAAGTTAAAGAAAAAACAAGTTAGGATTATATGTTACCCTATTAACCAAAGGAGGTATTGCCACAGAGTTTTCGTCTGATATTTCAAAATCAGCTTCAAATTTTATTTGCATTACACAACTTAAAAATTAATCCTAACATCATCAAATGTAAGAAGCCGATAGAAGTTGACACAATAATTTTTTTTAAAAAGGCATAAAAGATAGCTCCACAATTGAAGAAAAAGATTGAAAATATCAACACATAATTGAAAAGCAACTGAAAATTATCAACACAGCCAAATACAGAAAAAAATCTCAATTTAGGATTAGCAAATCTAAAACACGATTACAAATCAAGCAAAAAAGAGTACTGTCAAATAATATTGCCGCAAGCTGTTGGTGTTGAGCTGCAAGAATGGCTGATTAAAGGTCCCGTCAGATCTTGAGGAAAGCAGAAAAAATTGAAGTTGAAGTTTCCTTCAATTTTGAAAAATTTATAGATGTAAGTAGGAAGAAGTAGTTAGAAGAAATAAATTCAAGTTGAGGTTGTCTTCAATTTTGGGGACTTTTACGATGGAAGAAGTATGAAGAAGTAGTTAGATAATAACTTGTTTGTGGTTGGTGGTTGGTGGTTGGTGGTTGGCTGAAGTTAAGAGGGGCTTTTTGTAAAAATTAAAAAAATTGGGGTCATATGTAACAAGAACAAAAGTTGAAATTGGAATTGGAGAAAAATGAAATCAACAAAATAAATTAGAATTGTTTTAGAATTTTCATGGCCAAAAACCACAAATTTTATAAAGTGAAATAATTTTTGAAAAAAAAGTAAAAGTTTTTTATGGCCGAACGGTCTCTAAATGTTTAGACGTTGAAACTTTGACTTCTTGGTTGAAAAGTTCTTTTTATATAACTAACTAATAAAAGGAGTTATTTGTACTTTCTATTGAATATATGAGGCCGTTTGGCCATAAAAAAAAATTCACTTTTTTCAAAAATTTATTTCACTTTATAAAATTTGTGGTGTTTGGCCATGAAAATTTCAAAAACAATTTCAATTTATTTTTTGAAAAGTGAAAACAAGTTTTTGTTGTTTTTAATTTTCTTCAACTCCAATTTCAACTTTTATTATTAATACATATGACCCCAATTTTTTTTAACTTTTACAAAAAATCCCCCCTTAACTTCAACCAACAACTAACCACCAACCACAAACAAGTTAATGCCTAACTACTTCTTGGTTGTGAAAATCACTTGGAATGATTATACATCAATATCCCTCATGACTGTCCTTCCTGGTTGTGCCTCCCTGGTTGTTCTAGCAAAGAGATACATGCTTATGCTATTAGAAATGCATTGGCAATGGATGTTGTCATGGTAGTGCATTGGTTAATATGTATGCAAAGTGTGGCTGCTTGAATATTGCTAAGAGAGTTTTTGATAGCATGACTATCAAAAATATGATCACATGAAATATTCTCATTATGACTTACGGGATGCATGGGAAGGGAGGGCAAGCCTTGGAACTTTTTAGGATGATGGTGTTCGAAGGAAAAGTGAAGCCCAATAATGTCACATTTATTGCAATTTTTATTGGATGCAATCACTCAGGCATGGTAGATCAAGGTCGGCAATTGTTCTGAAAAAGATTTAAAAAAATACATGGCCAACTCCAACTCCAACTCCAACTTAAAACATTTTTAATTTTCATGGTCAAACGCCTACTATATATTATGCATGTATAATGTGTTAATATGATAAAATTGAGACATATTTTTAAAAATTCAAAGTTGTAATACTCTATTATACAAGTTTGTATTGTCGAAGTTGAACAAACATGATTGGCAATTATCATATAATAAAATGCCGAAATTGAACTTTAAAATATCAGACTATACCGAATTAATATGGTATGACAAATGGTACAAAAATTTCAAAAATTGAGTACTGAAAACATCATATCGATGTTTCAAATACGTACTACACTATACCATACTCACCCCTAGTCATGACGCTCGCCTTCCCTCAAAATTCCTTAAACATTGTAACAAATGATGAGTTTTTTTATTGATAGGCCGGATAGTCAATAAAAAACCATCTATTCATAAAGTAACAGTTGATTCCTCTCGTATCAAAACACCAGTTACTTCAATCAAATACATAATTTTTTGTTTATAAATTCAATTCTTAACATTTAAAACTTATTTGCTATTTATCATCTGGCGCAGAAATGACACGCAAAGAATGATTTCAATTTTTTTATAAGAAAAGAATTGTAAAAAATATCATCAAAACACTAGTTACTTTTATCAAAATACATAATTATGTATTCACAAAGTCAATTCACAATATTTTTAAAACTTTATCAGTTATATATGCATGAAATGGCACGAAAAAAAATGTTTATAGAAAAATTGATTCTAGGTAATCTCGTCAAAGTATTTAGTTATTTTGTCAAAATAAGTAACTGTGTGTTTATAAAGTTAATTTTCAATATTTAAAGAGAAAATACATCATTTCACCCTTGAACTTGTCCTCATAACTTACTTGGGCAATTTAGTTAAAAGTGACAAAAGAGTTTGAAAATAAGGTGTAAGTGACTCAAGTTTTAATAATTGAGTGTAGGTGACAATTACTTTATTAGTGATTAAGAAAGTTAGAAAAGTTTGAGAATATCTCACAAATTTTTTAATTTACACTTTATTGACTCCGATATCACTTTTAGGCTGTTATTTTATTAAAATTATTTAACTTTAATTATTAATATTTTGCACATTATTCTTACATTAAAATACATACTAACGTGTCACATTCTTAATTTAGAAAAATGCATAAAGTATTTAATTATATTTTAGTGTCATTTTTATAATTTTTAAACTCAAATACGATATTTTGTGTAATATTATTGATATTTATTAAATTATTTTTACTTAACTACGCATACTCACATTTTAGCAAATACATCGTCTAGTTTTCCCATTATTTAGTACTATTTACTTATTGTTATTATTATTATTATTATTTATTATTTAATTATTATTATTATTATTATTATTTATTAGTACTAGAATTTAAATAACAGCCTAATTGGAAGTGACTCTACCTAAATTTATTCACCTATTAACCCAATTTTATCCAATTTCTTACAATGTTAGCCTAAGTTTATTTGATCCATTACAATTATGACCAAATTGTGATCTTTATTTCAATTTTGGGCAACTTCTCAACCTTCAGATCTCAATCGTCAATCAAAAACTGATCTGACGGCTGAGATCAAAGTATTCATTCCTCCCTTATAAATAGTTTTAATCTCAGACGTTGATCCAAATGGATCCAACGGCTGAGATCAAACATTTCTTCCCTTCCTTTTTACGAACTAAACCCTAACCCTAATTTCCTAAGCCTCCACCACCACTCTCTCTCTCAAAACCTCTCCCACCGCCAGCTCCCTCCGATCTCCCTCCCCGTCGACGATATGCCAGCAACGACGGCAACAACACTGCCTCCCTCCGTTCGCTCCTCTGGTGAAACCAACGGCCGCCGTTAACGCCAAACACTGGCGCTGTCCCCCCTCACCTCCTCCTTCTCCCCGTTCACCATCCCTCCTCCGCCTCCAGGCGCCTCAAATCCGCCTTGAACCACCGGAGAAGACAACCACGCCAGCGCTACCGCTCCCTCCTCCGGCGCCGTCCTCTCCAACGAAACCAGCGCCGTCCTCCACCGCCGAAATAGCCACCCAAAGGCTCCACCAGTCCGCCACTGCTTCGAGCCAGCAACCCGCACCACCACAACGACACCAACAGCCATCGCTTCGCCAAAAAACGATGGGTTATCAAGAACCCATCCTAGGTTTGATTCCATATTTTATTTTTTTCCTCTTCTAACATGACAGATTTATGTGATTAGAAGTTAATTTGATTAAGCATGTTGATAAAATCTTGTGTGCTTTAGTTTGATTAATTATCTGTGCTGTTATACATGAGGATTCTCCAATTTTATTGTATTATTGGGGATTTCTTTTTTTTTTTTTTTTAAATTGTTATATGTGGGTATGTTCTGACGTAGTTCGTATCGAAAAATTAAACTAGTAAGGTATTTGATTGTGTCTGCTCCTTACCGATAGTATATCGTGGGAATTGATTTAATTCAATTATTATGTCTATACTTTGTGATTTGGCAATTAATTTAAACATATATGGTAAGTAAGTATGTGTTTATTATTCACTTTTAAACTAGTACCTCTCTTACTCATCTATTTATGTTAAATTAACTCTGAATTGATTCTGCTTAATTTTGGAGAATCCCAGTAGTATTTCGCATAGGTTCCTACTTTTGGCATGATTTCGGCAATCACTTGATTTACTTTATTTATTTATTTAAGGCAGGCAATTCCCTAATTGATTGGGAGATTGATTCTTTTCCTTTTAACGTCTGTACCCCCTTCCTTCACTATGTAAAGAATCCCTTTTCTCAATAAAAGGAGGACTCTTAAGCTAGCTACAATTACAATGACTACTACTGCTCCCTTAAACAAATAGCAGTTACTTTTAATATCAAGCAATTGGACACTTTGAAGGGTTTTTGATTTTTCCTTCGAGGCTTACGAAAAGCATTTCGCATATTTCACCACCATTACGTGTGCTTGGTTTTTTTCTTATTCTCCTTCACTGTTGTTCACTGGTACGTTCTCGAGTCGACGCAATTATTTTATTCTCTGTGTGTGTGTTGACTGCATAATGTTGTTGAAACCTTTAGGAACATGTCTATAGGAATATTTTGATGTTTGTTCTTGTTTGTTTGCTATTATGTCCTGTCTCGCAGGTTTAAGTAGACACTTACGAAGTTCCGAAGAGTTGCTGAAATGTTGAACTAACTATGTACTCTTTATAGCTAGTTGGTTTTCTTTTTCTTATTATTTGGTTTGTAATATTATTTGTAAAAAACATTATTCATTATTTACGTGCTCTATGAACGGTGTAGTAGGCACAATTAGGATTTTACATGTATTACGTGTTACTTGAATCATCTAGGCACTACAAATTTAGGATTTATTAACATATGCAATGCTTAATCCGTTTATCAATGAATTCCATTCAATCCCGGTACACTTAACATAAACGATTTAATATGTGTATCATGTTAACACGAATATAAGCATATTAATTTGACATGTAGTATATCAATATACTCTGACATGTTAGATTAAAACATGATAATGTATCTTTAGCATGTTAAGTCAATTTCTAGCAACTTAGATTAATATTCGACAATATTTAATATAATTTCAGCATCGTTAGAACCTATTAATACACAATTTCAGCATTATAAACTGTTTTTCAAAATATTAGTAGGAAGTTACAGCATTTTAATAATTTTTCTGCACACTGTAACAATTTTTTTCTGCACCTTAAAACGATAATTTCAGCATGTTATTTCACAGTTAAACAAAATTCTCAGCATGTTTCTGCATTATTGAACCAGGTTCCTACACGCTGAAATAAATTTCAGCATGTTAAAACTACTTACAGCATGCTAATTTAAAGTTTCTGCACGTTAGCTTACCTTCAGCATGTTAAATAATATTTTCAGTATAATAAAACAGGTTTCAGCATGTTTGTCATAACTTTCAGCATGTCCAATAACTCTCTTCTCATTATTGTTGTTTTTTCTCTCTTCGCCATTTTTATTGTTTATTGTTGTTGTTGTTTTATTCATCATCTCGTGCTTCATTATCATCATCATCATCTTCTTGTTTACCATTGTTGTTGTTGTTAACGCTACTGCTGCTACTTGACCAATTTTTTAGGTCAAATTTAATTTCGTACATCACTTTGGCATTATTTCATAGGCGATTACTACTACTATTTTTAAAACAACAAATAGAACCATAAACATGAATCCAACAAAAGATTATCTGTTTCAATAAATGACTCATCTATCGCAACAGATGAGTCATTTGTCGCAACAAAAAACTCATATGTTGGATTCATGTTTATGGTTATATAGTGCTTTAACATGAATCGAACAGATGGGTCATCTGTTACAACAGACTTGTTCTCTGTTGCAACCAGGGAGTCATCTGTTGACACATATTACTCACCTGTTGTAATAGAACCTGAACTCGATTCCAACAGATGAGACGTCTATTGCAATATGTCACTCATCTATTGGAATCAGCTTAAAAGGTTTTGTAGTACATCCCAACAGGTGATTCATCTGTTGCAACAGATATATAATTTATTGCAACATATGAGTCAACTTTTTCAACAGATGACTCATCTGTTGGAATCAGCTTCAGGTTCTATAGTATTGTAACATGAATTACCAACAGGTGATCCATCTGTTGTAACATATAACTAACCTATTGCAACATATTACTCGTCTTTTGGGGTTCATGTTACGGCACTATAAAATCACTATTAATTTTATTATGATGTCATTATTAATCTTTTTTAACAAATATCTTCATTTAGGTACCACTAATGGAGGGATCAATAATAATAGGAGTAGATTGTCATGGTGAATGGATCGAGAAGAGCAATTGATATGTATGGCGTTGGAAGGAGGGTGAAATATTAGAGATGATAGCTATGACAGTCCAAAGTGATATTTCATATAATGATTTGGTGAACTTAATCATCAGCTATTGTGGTCTAAAATGTCGACCGGAAGAACTCATCACTAGCTACATGCACAGTTTCTTTGAAAATCAAAGGGTATTACCTTCCAAGATAACCGACTAGGTTCGGTTGCGTGCTTATCTTAGTGATTCGGCTAGGTCGGTGTTAAGGGTGTACGTGGTTGAGAAACCGAGAGAGAATGAGAACCAGAATGTAGAAGAAGAACAACAACAAGACATCTTTGATGATAAGCTGGATGATCTGGACATGAATATTTCAGATGTTGTTGCGAGCAATACGATAGGCAGTTCTTCTCAATCAACAGAGTCGGACAATCGTCAAAATGACGAGACTGACTTTTATAAGGGAATGTCATTCTAGGATAAGAAAGAACTATCTACTTCTTTGTTTATTGCATGCTTGAAAAAAAAAATCAGACTAAAGAAGGTAATTAATTCGAGCAAAGTATTTTCCTTTAGATGTACTAATCCGAACTGCAAGTGGTGGTTGGGGTTTGTAAAATACTTAAGTTCTGACAGATTCATCATTAATGTTTAGTGAAAGTATCACACGTGTGGTTCAGAGCACATTACAGGCTAAAATACTCATGCCACGGCAAGGTCCTTGGTCAATATTTTCAGAATAGATTCCCTAATGGCAAAGGCCCTTCTACAAGGGATATGGCTAATCAAATCTGTACAGAATTGGGTATTACAGACAGTTATTGGAAGATATATACGGCCATGGAGATTGCCAAGGACTTGGTTAGGTGGACATACGAGCACGGGTATGCAGTCCTCGATGCCAACCATTACATGCTTGAGTCCACAAATTTCAGAAGTAAGACGACATTACATGTTGACGAAAATGGAAGGTTCAAGTACTTTTTTGTATCCTATGGTGCTTAGGTTCTTGGTTTTCAACATTTGAGAAAAGTCATAGCCATCGATGGAACTTTCTTGAGGAGCAAGTATAATGGAGTTTTGCTAGCGGTGGTGGCACATGATGCGGAAAAGCACATCTTTCCTGTCGCTTTTTGTGTAGCGGACAAGGAATATGATGCCTCGTATGGATTTTTTTGAACTAATGCGAAGTTGCGTCGAAGATAATGAAGAGTTGAGTTTTATTTCGTATAGGCATCCAAGTATCCCAAAAATGGGTTCAATTTTCTACACTTCAGCTCACTTTGGTTGTTGCATGAGGCATCTTGGAGATAATATTTGAAACAACTTTCACAATGAAAGGGTCGTGACCCTTTTTTATAGAGCAGATAAAGGGTATAATAGAGATGAGTTTTTTTACCATTTCAATCAAATAACGGATATACATCCCAAGGTAGCAGAACATCTCATATCTGTCGGTTTCGAGAGATGGAGCCGGACATTTTATCTGACAAATAGAGACATTCTTGTAAATTTAATGTCTTGTTTGAGTTACAAG
This sequence comes from Capsicum pubescens, assembly GCA_030864215.1. Taxonomy (NCBI): domain Eukaryota; kingdom Viridiplantae; phylum Streptophyta; class Magnoliopsida; order Solanales; family Solanaceae; genus Capsicum; species Capsicum pubescens. Next base: position 255,096,119 of record CM061538.1, read on the forward strand.
TTTAGTATGATGTGGTACTAAGTGATTCTTTGGTATAGGTATAATATTATGACATCAAACATAATTGAATCAGTGAATTCATTGTTTGGCACTGAAAGAGAATTTTCCATCGTTCCGCTAATTGATGAAATAAACAAGAAGTATGGAAAATTATTTCATGAAAGGCGTGTCCAGTTCGTGAACGGAGGAACCAAATTTGTTCTAGAAGCGAAAAAACAAATATCAATGAACATCAGTTTGGGGAATAGGTTATTTTCTCATCAAACAGCAGATTACAAGTTCAATATCAACGGTCATAGTGATGTTGCCATGGTCAATCTTCAAACAAGATCTTGTACATACACAGCTTTTGACTTGGATAAAATACCCTGTCCACATGCTATGGCAGTGCTTCGAGCCCAATACGGTTCACAATATGAAACTAAAATTTATGAGTGCTCGTCTCCATATTATTCGGTGGAAAGATGTACAATGGCATATAGTGAGAATATTATTCTGGTGCCTCCCGAAGAATCTTGGGTTGTTCTTGTAGAACTTTTGGGGAGATTAATACCTACTCCTTATAATCGGAAAGAAGGCGATATAAGAGGAGGCGTGGTGTCGGAGAATCATTCCCATCAAGAAAAAACAAGCGTTCTGTATATAAGAACGTTGGCCACAAAAGAACTATATTCCCGGATTGTAATTCATCATGATCGTTGTAATAACAAAACTTGTGTTGTTGTTTGCTATGGATTTTGATATTTTTAACTCATTTTTGTGAACATAAATGTTATTATTTATTGTATAAAATATCTTTTTTATTAACTTTTGCATCAATAAAAAGAGGTAAAATAAGAACTAAATACAACAGACTGCAAAATTATTTTCAGCAGACTACCCATCTATTGCAACAGATGGACATTTGTTGGAAGAACACAATACAGTTCACCAAACTGGAATGTATCCTCCAACATATGACCAATCTATTGCAACATATGAATAATTTGTTGGAGCGACACAATACAATTCTTGCCACTGATTTATGGTGTTCCAACAGATGACCAATCTATTTTAACAGATGGTCCATATGTTAAAAGAACTCAAAAGTCTTATTATATTGGTATTGCATTCAAAATTGTACCAAATGCTCAATCCCTACCTCCAACAGTCGACATGTTGAGAAGAAGAAGTAGACATAATGAAAATTAAATAAGAATTAAAAATTCAAAGTCGGCCAAACATAAATTCTTTTATTAAACAACAAAAATTACATTAGGTAGGTAGATCGGATAAAAAATTAAAATAAAAATACATACGCTAAAAAAAAATATAACCTAATTATTATTATCATAGTAATTATTATCATAGTTATTATTATTATTGTCAGACGGCCAAGTGTCATCCGGCAGCAGCAGGGCTCTCCTCAGCCTGTGAATCCCTCAGAGCATCCTTGTTCTCACGGCACCCAACTCCCACTGCAGGTCATTAACCTGCCTCTGAAGTTACCGCATGGTGTCGCACAGAATAACAATGTCCCAAACTAAATCAGTCATATCTAGAACACACATGAATTCACAAAAAATGTAAACACAAAAGTAGAGAACAGAGGCCGAATGTAATACAACGTATACTACAAAATGGATAGATTTACACCAAAAATTTTTTACCTGAGTCGGGGAAAAGAATCTGGTCTTTGAAGAGAAGCGGTTGAAGATGTAATATAAAAGATAGGATGTAAGAAATAAATAAAGTGTTGTAGAAAGAACGAGTATGGAGAGACCTATTTATAGAGGATTGAATCTGAATGTGGTAGGTAAAAAGTTCTTAAAATTAGTTCTTAAAATTAAATAATTATGTTTTAATTAAATAATCGAAGACTTCTCACCTTTTCAATAACCGTTTACTTTAATAATATCCATTTTTATTGAGTTATAGAAGCAGATGGTCCATCTGTTGCAACAGATGGATTATCTGACGTAATGGATGTATTACCTGATGCAACAGATAGATTATCTGATGAAACAGATGGATTATCTGATGGGGGCCATCTGTTAATTAAAATTACATAACCATTTTTTTACGGTTTTAAATTGTGTTTATTATTTATTTCCTTATTATGTTTTGTGAACCATTTTTCTTTATTAAATAAACATGACTTTTCACCCTTTCAATAATTTTTTTTTATTAATAACTGTTTTAGTCAGAATTTTTCTATAGATGGACCATCTGTTGAAACAAATTTGTCCTCTGTTCAAAGTACGCAAACCAATGGCAAAAACTGTATTATGTTCTTTCAGCAGATCTGTCCATCTATTGCAATATAGTGGTCATGTGTTGGTTGAACGCAATGCATTCTGATGAAGTGTATTGTATTCTTCCAGCCAATGTCCATCTGTTGCAACACATAGGTAATGTGCTGAATATATTTTTTGTTGTCATTCGTATTTAGTTTCTGTTTGGATATCTCTTTTTATTGATGCACAAGTTATTAAAAATATATTTTATATAATAAATAATAACATTTACATCCCCAACAATGAGTTAAAATTATCAAAGTTCATAATCAAATAACAACACAAGTTTACTATTACAATGATCATGGTGCATTACATACGTAGCATTTGTTTTTCTTGACGAGCATGTAGTCCTTTGACGTTCAAGATGGTTACCCGTTGAGCCTCCGTAGTTTTGTACACCACTTTATAATGGGAACTGAAGATTAAACACTGTTTGACATTGATGGGGTATGAAGAATAAGGTCTATGCAGATAGATGGATCCACTTTCATGTTGAGAGTTATGTATTACTGATCAGGTTATCGTGACAACACACATAAAGTACAATGATTTTGTGAATGCAGTTTTTTACTGCTTAGGCAATGATCCTTCAAATAAGATCATGCATTTTATAGTTACGTTTGATGAGTGTGAACTGATAAGGCCGAAGGATTCCAAGAAGGGGGTGTTGATCCCCTGTAATAATTTTATGACGGTTTTGCTCATGTTTATGCGTCAAGTTCTGAGAAAGGATCAATATTTGATGGCATTGTAGATATTCAATTGTGATTGGACCAATTTTAATGGTGCAATAGACTTTGAGAAGGACTTCGAAGCCTCCCACTACAGCAAACAAGAATGAAAAACCAATAGAAATTCCCCTGGTCCAAATTTATATGAATGGGTTGCTCGAGGGAGACTTTTATACAGCAGAAGGTGCTTGAGAGAATACCTGTACGGGAAACGAGAGTTAGAGAAGACCATATCATCTCAGACCTTATTTAAAAGGAAACACGGGGCAGCAAGTAAGGAACTTCTAGCCAATCTGGCCTACGAAATTGACTTAAAAGATAAAAAATCTGAATGATTTGCAAATGTGAAAGTTTGTCTAAAAATTAAAATCCGTCAGTCGTTGTTGAAAAGAAAAATTGTAAAGTAGACTGTAGCAGGACACTTTGCTCGGGAACTGCAACTAACAACGTGAACTGAATGAAGACCCACAAAGCGCAAGATCAGAACTCTAAGGAAACAGCTTAGTGAGCACCAAGGATTGGTAAGATTTTTAGTAAATAATGAAACTTAAACCAACAACTTCTGAAGTTAAATTAAGGAAAGTCAAGGCGTTAATTTCTGTAGTTTAACTTGCATCCCATGCCTTCTATTTGTGGTTCTAATCAGGTCAATGGTAGTAGAAACAAAAAGGTCTGAAGTCGGGCAGAAATCACGTGCCTTATTATTTCTACTGCCTTTGACCTGACCAGAACCACAAGCAGAAAGCCTGGGATGCAAGTTTAACTTTAGAAATTTCCACCTTGACTTGATCTCTTATTTTTACTTTGGGATTTGTTGGGTCAAGTTACGTTCCCGACTGACCATCTTACCACCCTCGGTGATCGCAAAGCTGCAACTTTAGAGTTTTGATTCTACACTTTGTGGGTCGTCACTTAGTCCACGATAGCTAGTCGTAGTTCCCTAGCAAAGTGCACAGCTCCAGTCCACTTTACCTTCTTTTTTTCAAAATTGACTGGTTTTATTTTTGGAACACTTTTATTTTTTCAGCTTATTCGATTTTTTTATTTTTCATGTCAATTTCGCCGGCCCGATTCACTACACGTTTCTTGATACCCTGTGTTTCTTCTTTAATAAGGTCTGAGTTGATATATGGTCTTCAACACCTCCCCTTTTCCTTGCAGATATTCTCCCGAGCACCTTCTGTTGTATAAGCGTCACCTTGAGCAACCCAGCCATATAAATTTGGACCAAGGCAATAACTATATTAATTTCCATTCTTGGTTGAAGCAATGTGAGGATTTCGAGGCCTTTCAAAAGTCCATTGAACTCTTAAAATTAGTCCAATCACTATTGAATTTTTACATTTCCACTAAAAACTTGAACCTTTCTCCTAACTTGACACATAAACATTAGCAAAAACATCATTAAATCGTAATAGAGTATCGACACCATCTACTTGGTCCCTCGTCTTATCATTTTGAACCTATCAATCTTAACTGTAAAATGCAATATCTTCTTTGAATGATTAATGCCTAATCGGTAAAAAAACTTCATTCACAAAATCGGTGTACTCTATGTGTGTTTTTACAATAACATGATCAATAATACATACCTCTCGCATATGAAGTGGTTCCATCTGCAGGCAACTTATTCCACCGAACCCATCTTTACTTTAGCCTTTTATATTGGTCAGATAAACGTTGATACACTTTCACTTCCCTTTATCTACAAACAAGAGAAAAAGAAATGATTTCAAACAAGAGAAGAACAAAACGAACATTACAATTGATGTCTTCATAATTTTAAAAAAGGGTAACAGAAAATTGAATTAATACAACACATTACAACAAGCATCCCAACAGATGACCCATCTATTGTAACATGCAACGTATCTGTGTCAAAGATGAGTCATCTGTTGTAATAGGCAATGCATCTGTGGCAACAGATGAATGACATATTGCAATAGATAGGTCATTTGTTGCAATAAATCAAACCAGTCTTGCAACAGATGGGTCATTTATTGGAATAAATGAAACCAGTCTTGCCACTAATTTGATTTCTTCCAACAGTTGCCCCATTTATTCCAACAGTCGATTCATCAATTGCAATAGTTGGGGAATCTGTTGTAACACCACCACCACCAACAACAACATCAAAAAAAAAGAAACAAATAAATTATAAAAAAATGATACTGTCAACAAGACTTTTTAAATTCTCCCAACAGATGACTTTTTTGCATATTTTAATAAAAACAATGGTTCATTCATTCAAGACTTAAAAATCACCTTTCCTTCAATTTTCTCAATAAATAGGATATGGATAATGGTTAAATAAATAAATATAACATATGTAAATATCTAATTTAACTAACATACATAGAAGAAGATGAGAAGGAAAGAGCAATAGTGAACCATACCTGCAATATCAAAAAAGCAAAGGGATCAAAACACCCATTTAGTTGAGAAAAAATATAGAACGGTTGAGATCAGAAAGGATCCTCTTGTGAAAGAGAAGAGATAAAAAGAGACGATTGTGATTGCCCTAAAGAGGAGAGAAAGAGAAATAAGAGAGATAAATTAATTTATGGCTGAAGGATAGATAATTCTAGAGATGGATTTTAAATATTCATTAATAACTTTGAGGGACACGGGGAGACGACAACATTGAAAAGACAAGATAAGACTACTCAAGGAGGAGAATTTTGAGTTATCAAAGAAATATTTTTTACCACCTTAGTATTTTATCTTTTTTATCTCGGACAGAAAATTGCTTTAAAAAAAATCTTAAAACAAATAAGTCATTAGTTGCAACAGATGGCAATGTCTATTTGAGAATTTATAACAGATAGGCAATCTGTTGCAATAGTTTTATTTATCTTTTTAATAATTTCCAACAGATAAGTCATCTGTTGCAACAAGTTGAACATCCATTTTAATACAATTTCAATTGCATTCATAGGTTCGACTACAATTTTAATTGATTTAGCTAGAACTAGGGATGAGTTACATGGTCAACTATAGTTTTAACTGAGTCGTTGCAATTTCATGATGTTGGTATTGCGTTCCTCCTGGACTGAGTCGTCAATCAATCAATATGAGTAAAATAATTTATATTAGCTTATTATTTGAAATGCTTCGATTGATCTACATAGAACTAGGGATGAGTTCACAGGGTTAACTACAGTTTCAATCGAGTCATTGCAATTTCATGATGTTGGTATTGTGTTTCTCCTGGCCTGAGTCGTCAACCGATCAATCTGAGTTGAAACAATTCATATTAGCTTATTATTTGAAATGCCTAAATTTGATCTAGATAGAACTAGGGATGAGTTCAGAGGGTCAACTGCAGTTTCAATCGAGTCATTGCAATTCATAATGTTGGTATTGCGTTCCTCCTGGCCGGAGTCGTCAACTGATCAATCTGAGTTAAAATGATTCATATTAGCTTATCATTTGAAATTCCTAAATTGATCTAACTAGAACTAGAGATGAGTTCACAGGGGTAACTACAGTTTCAATTAAGTCGTTGTAAATGTATGATGTTGGTATTGCGTTCTCCTGGCCTGAGTCATCAACCGATCAATATGAGTTGAAATGATTCATATTAACATATTATTTGAAATGCCTAAATTGATCTGTCTAGAACTAGGGATGAGTTCACAAGGGCAACTACAGTTTCAATCGAGTTGTTCCAATTGCATGATGTTAGTATTACTTTTCTCCTAGTCTGAGTCGTCAACCGATCAATCTGAGTTAAAATGATTCATATTAGCTTATTATTTGAAATACCTAAATTGATCTAGCTAGAACTAGGGAAGAGTTCACAGAGTCAACTATAGCTTCAATCGAGTCATTACAATTGCATAATGTTGGTATTGCGTTTCTCCTGGCCTGAGTCGTCAATCGATCAATATGAGTTGAAACGAAATACAATTTATTATAATGAAATGGTTAAAATTTATCTCTTTTTAAAAATTAATTAAGATCAATTCGGACCAAATTAACATTTTCAAAATACAAATCATCCATTTGCGGAAAAAATGCTTCATTATTTCAAATCTCGAGTTCTCACTCTTTTCGTTCTCTCTCAATAATACAAACAACAACTAATCAATTTATTGCTCAAGCCTTCACAACAAATCGATTTTCTTCCCATTTCAAACCACATAGTTGTTGTTTTTTACTTTATTCTTACTTCTATTCGTCATTTTCTCTGTCTTCTGAGAAGAGTTCTACATTTGTTTTTTTTTCTAAAAATTAGGAATTTTTTAGTTAATAATGAAAAAAAAGACTTTAAGTTGTATTATCTTCAATAATGGGCTAACAATTTTGAGTTTTGATGATAAAATCATAGGAAGAACCCGAGAAAACCCTAGTTTTTATCGCAGTGTTTCGTTGACTGTTGTGATATAGTTGGATGGTGTTTGTCGTATTGTTCATGGTTGTTGGTAGTGGTGGTGGTGGTTGTTGTTGGTGGTGGTGGTGGTGATGGTCTTCGTGGTGGCACTGGTGGTCTTGGTAGTGGTGGTGGTGGCATTGATAGTTTATGTTTCTTAGATGAGAAGCTGTTAAAGTTTCTTAGAGGACCTTTCTGTAGCACGATCTGAGACTTGAAAGAATGGAGACATTTCCTAAATACCTTGTAGCCTCTCAAAGCAAAGTACAAACATCTCCGTACCATTCCGCAAGACTCTACTAGACATGGCTTCACAGACACCCTAGGACTCTAGAACCTTGTGCTCTAATACCAAGTTTGTAACGCCCCAAAAATGGGTCCCGAGATGTCACACGGTGCTTAGGGTCACAAGTGATCCCAAGCTAACCCTGCTACTGGTATACTTACAAGCAATTGAATAAAATACATAAATCTGAACAAAATCAGCGGAAATAATAAAACTTCTCTGAACTTGATCAATACAAAATCTGAGTTTACAAGATTACAACTCTGCCTTTACGAACAAAACTGAAATAAAATACATCAACACTACTGATTGTCTATGAAGCCTCTACTAGTACTGACTATGGAGAGTCGGGTCATGACTCCCAACTATCCCAACTCAATACGACTGAATAAATAAAATACAATACTTTTCAAACTGTATAAATGACTCGAGCCTATGAATCAAAAGGACTCATCTCCTGCTGACTGGAAGCTGCGAACAGACTGAATATGGTGTATGCGCTACAACTTGTACCTACATTATGAGATAATGTAGCACACAGACGTATATGTGGATCAGTACTTTGAGGACGTATTGAGTATATGAGGGTGTATGCATTTACATAAAACAATATCAATACTAGGGGTGTATGCATTTACATAAAACAATATCAATACTCTTTAATGAAATCATACATGCAAAGAGGAATGACTCGCATGGCTTGAATAAGTCTAAAATATAAAACTCATAAATCATAAATAGTAAAACATGTAACACAAATCTCGTGAGTCATTATACTTAACTTTAAAATATATACTCTCCTCTTATTCTCAGTACTTGAAGGCTAAAGGAAGCTTTAAACAATACTTTCAAACTCGTGCTATTATCTTGTGGAGAGTAAATCTTCTTTAAAACTTAAAGACTTAGAACTTTTAGGAACTTTTAACACTTAAGAACTCTGGAACTCTTTTAGACACAGGACACTTGGAACTCGGGAGTTTCTTCTAACCGACATAAACCATGTGAGATACATGGAGTCCAACGTCTTACCCACGCTGGGGAGAGTTGTTCTATCCTTGCCATCGGAGTAGAACCTCATTTTTAGTGATTACTATCTCGGCCTTAGGCCCATAAATCTCAAACCTACGGTGGCACGTAGTTCTGGGGTATGAGATCTTGGTATCATACCCAACTCGGTGCTAAATACTAATCCCGTACTCAACTCAGAACTCTTAGGAAATCCACCTTAAAATAACTCAAGGGTCTATAATGAAGACCAAAACATATTTCTCTTGCTTTAAATCATAAGTACTGTGGATTCCTATCTTAGTTTTTGAAAGTACTTATCAAAACTTGTCAACAAGACTTTGAGATCATAATCTCCTTATAAAAAATCACTTGTACTTAGGACTCCAAATATAAAGCTTTAATGCATCAAAATCATATTTAAACTTCATGCTCAACCATCATCTTAAAAAACTTACAATCATCTCAATCAAGATATTGAAAAAATAACTCATAATATGAATCTCATGATTTCAACATCTCAAAATTCATGCTTGATAACAAAACATTCATAATAATCTTAAATCTGGAAAATTCAAAAATAGGCATGGAATTTTAAACAAAATCATGTAATTCAACCTTTAATCCATGGAAAATCTCAAGATCTTGCAAACAATAATAATGGGTGTAAACCCTAACTTCAATTTCAAGGAAAATCTCATAACTTGTAGAAATTTGTATGTAAAATAAACCTTTGGTCATAGGGGTGAAAGAGTTACCCTTGTTCAAACCCCACATACCTTAGATTTTAAATGTAGATGAACAAGCTTGCTTGAGACTCTTTTTCGCACTCTTGAATGAGGGTTCTTGAAGCTTTTGACTTGGGAGTCATGAATCCTAACTCAATTTATAAAATCTATAATGAGTTCTTGAATTTCTTGGATGAAGATTTAGACTTTGTTCTTGGGAGTAATTTTTGCAAGAAATCCTAGATTTTTTATGCTTGAGGAGAATATGGTGTTTTTGCCTTGGCCAGATGTATCTAGATGTTGGAAAATGACTAAAAAGTCCTTTTTAAAAATGACGTAAAAATACTGAATGGGATACGTGACGGTCCATCGCGGGCTCGACGGTCTGTCGGCCTGACCGTCGCACCTGGGATAGAATGGGACTTACTATCTTGGCGGCGATGGCTTGGGCGACGGTCCATTGGCCATTCCTTCGCGCCTAGATAGAAGATGGACTCACTGCCTCCGCAACGACGGTTTGGGCGACGGTCCATCACTAGCTCTACGGTCCTTCGGACCTTTCCGTCGCACCTGGGCGGTTCAGACTACTTTCTGTAATTCAACCATAACTTTCTCTTTCGGTGTCGGATTTTTACGAAATGGGTATCATTGAAAAGATAATTCAATTTTCCACACGATAAAAAGTTAAAATTAGGAAAATTCTATATGATTTAAACACTACTCACTTTGGAATCTATTCCTTAGTCTTTTAAAAGCGAAATTAGGCTTCACTTGACAGGCTCTAATGGCTTGGACTATGAGGGAACTTTGCGGGGTCTTACAATATCTCCTCCTTGGAAACATTCATCCTCGAATGTTGCTAGTTAAACCAAAATATTGAGGAACTAAGGATGCACAGCTGAAACAAATGGCTAAACCGTCTTTATATCTTTCTAAACTTTTGAATTCTTTGGAAGGTACAAGAACTTGTCGTAATAATAGCTATATAGCCGAAACTCTGATTAGAGAGGAGCTGAATGAAGGAAGGTTGTTATCTTCGTTCGAATCTGAGCTAACTTGCCTTTTTCTTATTATGAGGAGCTGACTCATGCTGAGAGTTTAGAATTCTCTTGATGTGCTCATGGTGCGATCGTACTTATAAACTGCGAAGCGATAGTTTATGCAGGCATAAATCATGAGAAGACGAGGTTAAGGTCATACAGTCTGATCTGGAATACTTGGAAAACAAAGATCGTTTAGTGAATACTTATGGACTGAATCATGACTAGATACTCATACTCAAGTGGAGGATTTCTTCAACCGTCATTCTAGGGAGTTCTAACGATATGAGGGAGCAAGGAACTTTGTGCAAGATCTGAACAAGACATCTGAATAAGAGATTACAATATTGCTATGACTCTATAGCTCGGAATATAGACCTATGAATCATAAGTCGGGATATAAGTACTGGGCTTCAAGCAATGAAACTTCTTACTCTCAAACTTAGCAACACTTCTCAAACACTCCTTTAACTATACTATTCCCCTCAAATACTATACTCGCTCGGTCTAACTTATAATTTTCACATGGCACTGATACTTTCATCCACTAATGTCTAGACTGAACTAAATTCTCTCACCATGTTCAAGCCTAACTCAAAGTCACAATATACACCACATAACGCTGTAATATTAGTTTGAACCATGAATTCAACACACCCTGCATTTCACAACTTCTCATCTCATGCAAGATTCTCATTACCACTCCCACAACCACATTCACCTTTGTACTAGACATTTACTAACACGCAATACATTCATCCAGATATAAAAACATAATGTTCAAGCTTATATTTATAACCACATAGGCACTCCTAAGCAACCATTCGTAAGGCATTGCTTCATATTCTCTAAACCTCTATCAACAACAGATTTTCTTCACTATACTTAAGAAGACATACATAAAATTTTAACTAGCCATGACATGTACCAAAGACTTGGCCTCGATCTTACTTTACACTTACAGTCTCAGCTAAAATAAGCATACAACAATCTTCCAATAACAAAAAAAAGGTTTACTCTCTCCCATCCAGACAACTGTTCGTCATCACTATCCTGACCTGAGGAAAGGTAACTAAATGGTTAGAACAATAGGACCTGAAACATGAAGGGATACTGTTTATAACTTGACACCCAATTGAGGCTTGAGGAATTAAATATTTAACATCGTGAAATCATCAAAGAAGTTTGATCTGAAGACATGCTTTCTATAAGTCCGAATTTCGCTGATCATTAAGAATATTGCCTGAGTATCGGAACTGATATACTGTAAAGCTTGAGTACATGGGTCATGAGCTGCATGACCCAAATTTGGAGTTCATAACTTATGAAATGTGATTCCAACTGTTGAAAGAACTGGAACTCCTCGTTTTAGGAATTAGGAGAGTACATGATTCTCTATCGTATGCATGAACGCGAATTAAGATCATGGAACTAAAACGTAAGGCATAGGTAGGTATTGGGAAAACTGAAAATACTGAAATAAGATTGGATCAAGCATCAATCTTTCTCACAGCTATTCTACAACTTAATGGTACATCTACTAGAATCTGAAAGCTTGACTTGGTTACTAGTTCTATCATCTCCCCCTTAGATTTAAGCCATCACTCTAAGGTTGTGAACCACTATATAAAATCTAGTCTAACTTCAATCACTTTACTCTAGATTCTGGGATATAACAATGTACATGAACAAAAGAACTTAACCCGAATGACTACACCAGAAAGCGCAAAACCAACTCCTAACACTACCTTTTGAGTTACACCCTATCTTTCTATAGCCCCAATAGTCATCATATAATACTTGAACACTTACTAACTTCGGATCTGCATGGGCACCCTATAGTCGGAGTGCACGTCGTCTAGTGCTTCAACTCTTATTTTTATTAGCTCATTCTTCAAAGTTTCAAACTTAGATTCTAACGCTTAACATGAATATCTCCAAACCTCTGACGGACCATACTACTTCTGTCATAGCCTACCAATTTCACACTTGTAAACTTATATTTCTAAACCATGAGAATCAAAATCATACTTAACAGGCTCCACATCTTCAATTATAACTCCTTAACTTAGCTATCAAGAATATCATACATTATCTAACTAGTCTCTCTCCACCTACCAACTCAACGTTACTACTAACCACACAATATGTAATAATCCTAAAAAAATACTGCAGCCCCTTAGCACCTTGGGCGTACTTCCACATCATACATACAACATTATACTTTATTACGAGACAAATAAACTTAAGCTTTTGCATACACTATTCAAGCCTACTAGATCACTTCCATACGACTAACATTCACAGCACATCAATCATTATATCCACCTCGCATATCATCTACTATTCGAACTTAGTATCTCGTTCTAGCTATGATCAACCACAATCTTGACAACTATTCTTACCTGCCCAACATTTGAAAATACTAGCCCGCTAAAACCTCATAACAATAATGATCAATCGCAATCCTATGGTCTATATTATTTATAATATGTTACCACATCTTCCTTATACACCTCATTACTATTCACCTATCTATACACCTAAACTTCTTTCATAGCTCTATAAGTTTTAACAAAACTTCCTCTTGCAATCTCAGGAAAGCCTAAATTAACAACACTCCTCCACCAAGAACTTTTATCAATAACCTATACTTTTCTAGCCCAACAAACACCATCCACAACTCTTTTCTTACTTCAAGCAAACAATAATTCGCCTTAACTAATAACTCTTTCTCCCCCTTCTACTAAACTAATACACAAAGACATATCACTTCATTACTACCTCAATTATATGCAAAAGATTCGGTTATACATATATTTAATAAATCGCACTTACCACCCTTCTTGTCACTACGCCTCTAAACCCCCAGTTCCAACCAACACAAGAACAACAAGATGAACAACAAGTTGCTAGTAAGTAGAAATAGGCCTCACACGGCTTTACTAGACTTTGATTTTCAAAAACACAATGACAACAAGATAAAAAGAGATAGAAACTTGACACACAATATTTAATGATCTAAGAATACACATCTTACTCTGTCTTAGCTGAACGACTTATAAGAATGAGGCATAACTTTAAACTTGGGGGACTTATAACACACTAGAAGGCTCTTCTCAAGCCGCTTCGTAAGACTTTTAAAACTTTTTGCTAGCAAGTCTGAGAGCATAATCAGGGGAGGAAATTGGAACTTTCCGATCAGGTTACCTCAAGAACAGTACATAGATAAAGAAGTATAGAATATCATTATGGATTCTGAGGAGGAAATCTGAAAGCACATCTAACTTGGGCTTAGTGCACGATTTTTTTACAAACATGATAAAGCATTTCAATATTCGGATCTCAAAAGCACTAATGGGATATTTTCTAGCATTCTTATAATCACATAACTATCTTTGGAGAATTAAGCTTAACTATTTCTGGTACCTTAAAAATAAGGCAGAAATGACCTGAATAGAGTAAGATGAGAAGCTGTTTAAGTTTCTTAGAGGACCTTTCTATAGCACGATCTAAGACTTGAAAGAATTGAGACATTTCCTAAATGCCTTGTAGCCTCTCGAAAAAAAGTACAGACGTCTCCGTACCGTTCTGCAAGACTCTACTAGACACGACTTCACAGACACCCTAGGACTCTTGAACCTTGTGCTCTGATACCAAGTTTGTAACACCCCAAAAATGGGTCCCGAGACGTCACATGGTGCTTAGGGTCACAAGTGATCCCAAGATAACCATGCTATTGGCATACTTACAAGCAACTGAATAAAATACATAAATCTGAACAAAATCAGCGGAGACAATAAAACTTCTTTGAACTTGATCAATACAAAATTTGAGTTTACAAGATTACAACTCTGACTTTACAAACAAAACTGAAATAAAATACATCGACACTACTGACTATCTATGAAGCCTCTACTAGTACTGACTATGGGGAGTCGGGTCATGACTCTCAACTATCCCAACTCAATACGATTGAATAAAGAAAATACAATACTTCTCAAACTGTATAACTGACTCGATCCCTTGAATCGAAAGAACTCATCTCCTGCAGACTAGAAGCTGCAAACTAACTGAATATGGTGTATGCGCTACAACTTGTACCTACATTATGAGACAATGTAGAACACAGACATATATGTGGATCAGTACTTTGAGGATGTACTGAGTATATGTGGGTGTATGCATTTACATAAAACAATATCAATACTCTTTAATGAAATCATACATGCAAATATGAATGACTCACGTGGCTTGAATAAGTCTAAAATATAAAACTCATAAATCATAAATAGTGAAACATGTAACACAAATCTCGTGAGTCATTATACTTAACTTTAAAATATATACTCTCCTCTTATTCTCAGTACTTGAAGGCTAAAGGAAGCTTTAAACAATACTTTCAAACTCGTGCTATTATCTTGTGGAGAGTAAAACTTCTTTAAAACTTAAAGACTTAGAACTTTTAGGAACTTTTAGCACTTAAGAACTCTGGAACTCTTTTAGACACAGGACACTTGGAACTCGGGAGTTTCTTCTAACCGACATAAACCATGTGAGATACATGGAGTCCAACGTCTTATCCACGCTGGGGAGAGTTGTTCTATCCTTGCCATCGGAGTAGAACCTCATTTTTAGTGATTACTATCTCGGCCTTAGGCCCATAAATCTCAAACCTATGGTGGCACGTAGTTCTGGGGTATAAGACCTTGGTATCATACCCAACTCGGTGCTAAATACTAATCCCGTACTCAACTCAGAACTCTTAGGAAATCCACCTCAAAATAACTCAAGGGTCTATAATGAAGACCAAAATATATTTCTCTTGCTTTAAATCATAAGTACTGTGGATTCCTATCTTAGCTTTTGAAAGTACTTATCAAAACTTGTCAACAAGACTTTGAGATCATAATCTCCTTATAAACTCATCACTTGTACTTAGGACTCAAAATATAAAGCTTTAATGCATCAAAATCATATTTAAACCTCATGCTCAACCATCATCTTAAAAAGCTTGCAATCATTTCAATCAAGATATCAAAAAAATAACTCATAATATAAATCTCATGATTTCAACATCTCAAAATTCATGCTTGATAACAAAACATTCATAATAATCTTAAAATTTAGAAAAATTCAGAAATAGGCATGGAAATTTAAACAAAATTATATAATTCAACCTTTAATCCATGGGAAATCTCAAGATCTTGCAAACAATAATAATGGGTATAAACCCTAACTTCAATTTCATGGAAAATCTCATAATTTGTAGAAATTTGTATTTAAAATAAGCCTTTAGGCACAAGGGTGAAAGAGTTACCCTTATTCAAACCCCACATACCTTAGATTTTGAATGTAGATGAACAAGCATGCTTGAGACTCTTTTTCGCACTCTTGAATGAGGGTTCTTGAAGCTTTTGACTTGGGAGTCTTGAATCCTAACTAAATTTGTAAAATCTATGGTGAGTTCTTGAATTTCTTAAGGAAGATTTGGACCTTGTTCTTGAGAGTAATTTTTGCAAGAAACAATAGATTTTTTATGCTTGAAGATAATATGGTGTTTTTGTCTTGGCCAGATGTATTTAGAAGTTGGAAAGGATGAAAAATGACCAAAAAGTCCTTTTTAAAAATGACTTAAAAATACTGAACGGGATCTTCGATGGCTTGTACGACGATCTGTCGCTGGCTCGACGGTTCGTCATCCTGACCATCACACCTGTGCCAGAATAGGACTTACTGTCTTGGCGGGGATGGCTTGGGCGATGGTCCATCGCTAGCTCGACAGTTCGTCGGCTATTCCATTGTGCCTGGACAGAAGGTGGACTCACTGCCTCCACTGCGATGGTTTGGGCGACGACCCATCTCTAGCTCGACGGTCCATTGGACCTTTCCGTCGCACCTGGACGGGTCAGACTGCTTTCTGTAATTCGGCCATAACTTTCTCTTTTGGTGTCGGATTTTGACGAAATGGGTATCGTTGGAAAGATAATTCAATTTCACACAACAAAAAGTCAAAATTAGAAAAATTCTATATGAGTTAAATAGTACTCACTTTGGAAGCCATTTCTTAGTCTTTTAAGAGCGAAATTAGGCTTCACTTGATAGACTTTAATGGCTTAGACTACGAGGGAACTTTGTGGGGTCTTAAACCTATTTAAAAAATATTTTATATGATAGTATATTGATAAAATTCTCTGCCTCATGAGGGTTAGGCAATTAGTGTACCCAGATGCTTATGATGCTGCCGATATGATAATGGACCTCAACTTCTACAATAATTTCAAGAATAAGTACGATAAGCTCATTAAGCTAGCATAACTCTCGGTGGCCTAGGATTTGATTCATTAGTTTCTAGGTTCTAATGATATGAAGATATGATTAATTATGTTAGAGAAAAGAAATCATATCCACACAACAAAAGCTGGACCAAGGCAAAGAGAATCCTTACAGTCATGAACGTAGAGGTAAAATATTTCATGGCTCTTAGATACTACTCAAGGATGGAATGATAAAGGCTTATGACTGCAACTCACCTGGTTTTGACGAGGCCATTTTTGTACCCACATGCAGCCACTGTTGGAGTTATTCCCCAACTTGTTGAGGCAGAGTAAACTAATGAATCATTTTCTAGCAATAGTGTTAATGAAGCAAACATGGGATTTTGAAGGTCGAAATAAGGACATAAATCTTTCAAAAAATAAAACTGGTGTCGCAAGTGGGTCCTACGTGCTTGCACACATCGAGTGTTTGCTGACCGACATAGAAATAACCGAGCCAATAACCTTTTTGTGCGATAATGCTGTGGCAAATATGCAAGAGGTCTGGGCTTATAAGGTACTAACTAAATGCTTGGAGCCTGTGTATAAAAATAAAGATGTAGAAACACAAACACCATGACAATATTTATGTCGTGAATTTTTTTTATATTTGATGAAAATTATTTTTTTATAATGTAACAGATTGTCTATCTGTTGTAACGGACAGTCTATCTATTCTGACAGATAGTTTATCTGTTATAATAGGTTGGTCATCCGTTGCATTATGCAGATGTTTATATCTAAGTCTATCTGTTGCAATAGACAGGTCATCTATTGGAATAAATAAAAATAGTAGGAAGAATTTTAAACAGATGACCTACATGTGGCAACATATGTCTAAATCTTTTTGATATGTGCTAACAGATATGTCGTCTGTTGCAATAGATACATTATCTGTTGCAATATTCGAATATAGTATTCTATTTAAATTAATAAGTTTAAATATAAGGATAACATAGACATAATAAAATAAATTGAAGCCTTCAGAAATTACATGAAATAAATCAACAAATAAATGAAATGTAAAAATATTGTTATGGGTACAGAACTCAACAAATAAATCAACAATTTAAGTTTTGGTGTAAATAATTCATAAGGAGAGGTTATTACTTTGACGAGCTCACGTTGTAAAGATCTACTTAATATGGACAAGTTGTTCTTCATCCGGTGCTATGGAATTCGGCTTTGGTCATCGTGGATCTTTAATGTCGCTTGCGTACAAAATCTGAGCTTTTCCTTCTCTGTATTTCCATAAAAGAGTAGCATAAAATTTACAGAGTAATCTGGCATCAAGTACATCATTTGGTACTTGTAATCCATCTCTCAAATACTCAGCGTAAACGGCAACAAAAAGACCGCAATCCCTGCATTTTTAGAAATCACATAGTCCATATCTTGTAATTAATGTAAGTGTTGTGAAATTTATGAAATTAAACTAAATCATCATACTTGATTGATAATTACAGGCTACCAATGGGTTGTTGAGCAATTTCTTCAATAATTTCTACATCAAATGGACTGCTCATTTTATCCCGATATGCTTCAATTATTGATCAATCAGTATGGACCTTTTGGTCCAAAAAAACACTTACATCAAGGTAAGTAGGAAATATTTTAGCCAACTTTTGTATCTCAGACGACGGCCCAGAAGTCTCCTTCCCGACATCGAGTCGTAAACTCAGATGCGCCTTCCTTTTAGAACAACGACAACCAACACCCAATGGAATTTATCACTGCAATTGATTGGAATGCACACTTCATCGACCAAATGTCAAGGTAAGCCCGCTGGAATGTTAAAACCTTTGATGATATTGATTAAGCCTTTCTCATTTTGGAAAACTTTTGGTTGTTGTTGACAATACCTATCGTAGGAATTATTGATGTAAACTTTGTACAAACAATTGCCTGTTGTGTATCTGTATTATTTTTATTTTTGCAACTTGGTCTTCTTTTGGAGGTAGTAAAAAATTACATCGATGTGTTACACATATTATCAAATTAAACATTTCAGATTACGTGAAAGTAAAATTAATACACAAATATAATTAAATAAAGTATAATAGTAAGATGTATGACATTTAAACCTCATCATTCCAGCAAGTTTAGGGCTATGACATCAAGTAGAACCAATTTTTTATTATGGGATGTGCAACAACAAAGTCAAACATATCAGAACCAAGACCCGATTCGTTCACGTTATAGTGTTCGTCATTTTATTTTCTGCATGATTTATGTGTTAATATCATGTTTTTACAGCAAGAATTGTATAAATCAGTATTTTTAAAGTGATTTATTTACCTGCTGGCATGAAGCTTTAACATCCCATTGGTAATCCATCCTGAATAGTCGTTGATCAACTTTGTTAGTTTTTTGGAAGCCTCGTTCGAGATGTTGAACCCTTCAGATGGGTAATTCTTTATTCTCCCGGACTGATAGGCTTCACTTTTTCTTTGTATTTAGAAGAAGTTGATGGATTATCAACTATGATATTATGTTGTTCAATAGTAGCTTCTACTGTGACATCTACCCGGAAAGCCAGAATAGTCAATGCTAATCACAGAGATACTGACTCATCTGTTTTAGCAAATCAAACGGGTCTTCCTCCTATTTTAGTTTGTCCAAACAAATGAGTCATATGCTACAATAGATGGATAATTTGTTTGGACAAATCAAAAATGGATGAAGACCTGTATGATAATTTCCAATAGATAACCCATCTGTTGCAATGCATGACTTATCTTCTTGGACAAACTAAAACAATAAAAAGTCTATCCCAATAGATGACCCATCTGTTGCAGTAGATAAGTCATCTATTGGTACAAATTAAAATAGTAGGAAAACATGTTTAATTTGCTAAAATAGATAAGACATATGTTGCAACATATAATATGTCTGATGCAACAGGTAATTCAACTACTGTAACATATGTATATATATGTTTGATAATTTACAGTAGATGTGTCATCTGTTGCAATAGATATGTAGTCTATTTGATTATTGGAACAGATGCTATATATTTACTTTTTTTTAGCTCATGTTGATCTCCCGTGGCCCTTGAACATTGATCAGAAGTGCAAGATAGAGATAGAGGAGTTTCAATTTTGCTTTTTTCGATGCTTGATGATGCCCTGAAATTTTCTTTCCTTCGCCTCTTAACCGCTTTAATCTCTAATGGAGTGTATGAATGTGAAATCCTCTTTGATGGAATGACACCCTTCTTAGATGTCAATTCCTTTACAGAAGCAGTTAATGCATTAATAGCATTAATCACTCCATCACGTTTCGCCTTGCAGCCTTGACATTTGCATACAGAACATTCGCTAGGAGGGACAAAATTTGTAAAACCAGTATGATCATAAACATAATGGTTTCTTGTTTCAAAAACTGCAAGAGGAGCATGACTATCCCCAACAGTAGCACTGCCACCACCAATAACTCCAGCACAACTAACACCATCAGCAACAACAAGCCCACCCTCCAAGATTGTTTTCTTGTTATGGTTGTTGCTCCAAACAATTTCCTTTTTACTGTATCGATGACCTTAGGGTCCGATAATGTTTGCACGAACCATAAAGTAAGAAAATATGACATCTTCAACTCTCGATTGGTCAGAACAAACTACGGATGCACAATTTAAAATAAACCAGTACATATATTAGAATAATGATTATATCATTTAAAAAATTATTAATTAAAATAAAAACTTAATTAAAATTAGACTTACTGCTTCCTTCAGAAGATTGAAGAGATCAAAAAAATTTACATTTTTATCGGTATTGGCCGACAACCATCTCAAGATTCTTGGACATGAAACTTCTTCCTGGTGGTTCACTTGTTGTCTCAAATAAGGAATGACTTTAAATGCTCAAGCCTATAAAATAACGCTAATAAATCAAAAGCATTATTCCATAAAAAATAAATGAATCATAACAAAGGAAATATTTACTATGAAAGCCTATAGAAAGTCATATGAGTTGATTGTCTTTGGCGTTAGCGGAGTTAAAAAATATTTGACAGTCATTTTGAAGTTTCATAACCCCAAGGATATCTGTTAAATACCTCAAGATCCTCGGATAGTTTTATTAAATCGAGTGGTATGTTTTTATTAACGTCTCTCACCCAAAGAATATTATGTACAAACCAAATCAAGCACAATGATTGATTGTGCTTCTTTGAAAGTCTTTTACCTTTCAACGCCTCTATAAGATTTTTGTTTTTGAAGCTTGGACCAACAAGGAACACCAAGTCATCAGCATCACTTGACTTGTCTGTCTTTTTTGGGTGTGTGGGGTATTTTTTTTAGGGTTACAATAGGTATTACTTGAGAAGGAGGAAGAGGGTAACATTTTAGTCCAGTAACTACGACAAACTCCTTCCAACCAAAACAAACAGGCATGTCATAGTAATTTATCCACACCTCATCCATCTTATCTTTATTTTCATACATAAACCTACGTTTGAGAAGATCATATACCATTTTCATTTGAAAACGAGTATTGTTGTCCTCCGGTAAATCAAGATATTGTCCAAAGCAGTTGTCCCTTAAATAAGCATCTAATTTTTTTGTCTTGAAGTGTTTTTCTAAAGGTGTCAAAAGATTTTTCCATGGCTGAATTAACCACGAAATTACCAGTTAAATCTGTGGCACCATCGCACTGCATTCTCACAGGATAACTATCAATGCTGAAGGTTTTGACCAACTCTTCATTGGAAGGGCTATTAGCATTTGGATTATCTTCTTTGAAAAATTCCTCATTCCCATGTTCAGTATCTTTTGCTTCTGATTGAGATAACGCTTGTAAAGCAAGCTCATAAAGTAGTGGATATAGCCTAGCTGCTTCACTTGTTCCTTTACTCGGAATTGATTTGATTTTTTTTGGGAGCCATATTATCTAAAAGTAATAGGAAAATAAAAAAAAATTATAATTGATTAAAGCATCGTTAAAAAGGATAATGGTAAATCTAATATGTACAACACAGTAAAATAGCAGTTCCAACAGATCACACATATATTGCAACAGGTGTGTTGTCTGTTGCAACATATAACTAACCTGTTGCAAAGGAAGATTAATCTGTTGTAAATAATAAAAACAGTTTCTATACTATCGTAATCTCTTTCAACATATCACTCATCTGTTGAAACAAATGACTGGTCTATGCAATAGATCAACTATCAATATTGTTTAGATTTTTTTCAACAGAAGCCTCATCTGTCGCAATAGATGAATTATCTGTTGGGAGAAATTAAACTATTACAACAGAAGCGTAATTTATTATAAACAATAAAAATAGTTTCTATATTATTGTATTTCTTTCAACAGATCACTCATCTGTTGAAATAGATGACTGGTCTATGCAACAGATCACTCATCTGTTGAAATAGATGGCTGGTCTGTGCAACAGATCAACTGTCAATATTATTTAGATTTTCTTCAATAGAAGCCTCATCTGTCGCAACAGATAAATTATTTGTTGGAAGAAATCAAAGTCTTGGGCATGTCGTCCTGTTGGAATAGTTGATAGGATTTCAAACAACACATTGTTTATCTGTTGCATCAAATGGTTCATCTGTTGTAGGAAAAAAACAGTAGCGGGATTTTGTTCAATAGAACAGAAACAATATCACCATTTAATATCAAATACACCATTTTTACTAAGAACAACAACAAATTAATCCAGCAACACCAACACAACACAGACGCGAAGAACATCCACAGTGACCCAAAACACCAAAATTGTTGTTTTGTTTGTACAAACACAAAGAAAAAAAATCAAACTTCAAAAAACTCAACAGACACCAAATCGAATCAACAGTTCGACAACAATAACTACGTAACAACAAAAAATCATTTTTCACTTTGGAAAGAGAAGAGACGAATAAGAAATACCAGAAATTAGGTTTTTGTTCAGCCCCCATTTCAAATTTAAGCAGCAAATATTAAAATTATTAACCAATACTAGAAGAGAAGTTGGCTCAAGTTCTTCTTTTTTTAATAACTAAAAGTCCTAATTTTTTACTTGTGAAAGAAGAAAAGGGATAATGAAAAACTCGAAGTTGTTGTCGCCGAAGAGCAATGCTGTCACGTTGATTGAAGGTTGAAAGTCGAAAAGAAACTCGAAGACCAGTTATTTGTCGTTGAAAGGTTGAAGTCGCCGGGGATTGAAGGGAGAAATTTGCAGAACCGTTGGTTGGGAGAAGCTTGAGAAAAGCAGTCGAGATAGTGAGAGGAGAGAAAAGAGAGAGACGGTTGATTTGGAGAGGAGAGGGGTGTAGGTTGATTTGTATTTTTGAAAAGATTAGAAAGTTAAATATTAATCAAGTCCACAATCAACTTAATTAAGTTTTCTAATTATGTTTGACCCTTTAAGTTGATCAATGTCACCAATCCTTCATTCAAGACTTAAATGACACTTTTCATTCATTTTTCTCAACTTACTTTAAACCTTTAACTTAACACACATTTATTTACCCCTCTTAAACAACTTTAAAGTGAATTAATATCACCCTCAATTCTGACATAACATTTATTTTAAAAAAATGCATATTTATTTAGAAAAAAAAAAGCATGACCCACTTTTATATATATATATAATTATATTTATATTAAATCACACCTTTCTTCCTCAATTCCCCTACCCCTCACCCCTCACGCTGCACCTTCTACCCCACACTGTTGTTAAAGCCTCTCCACCATCACTACCCCAAGCCTCACCACCATCTCTCCCCCAATTCTCTCTTTTCTCCAGTGATTAGTTGTACATTTTTAGTATTAACTTAGAAAATAATTTCATAGTTTTTAAGACTTTAAAATTAAGAACAAGAATTGTCAATCTTGAAATAGTAATTTCATTAATTAGAAGAATATTCTTTTACATTTTTTTTTAGGTGTTTGCTAGAGTGGATGGATTTGTTTGATGAGTTAGCGGAATTTGAAATTTTGAGCGGCAAAGTTGGGGGTAGATGGAGAAAGAAGAGAACACAGTGTGATTGAAGTAAACTGTACGTTGTAATTTGTGAATCATTTGGGGCTTTTGATAAATTAATGTTGCTGAGTTGATTTCCCATTAAATTCTGTTGGAAATTTTGGATTTGAGTCTCCGCCCACGCTGTGTTTGAACTCAAATTGATAGTGATTGCCTCAGTAGATTTTGGGGCTTTTTGGTGGGATGTGCTTGCGGGAGGCTGGCGCTGCCCCTGATGTTAGTCCGCCGCCGTCAAGCTCGCTGGAATCCATCAGGGACCTTTTGATAAAATAAATAAACTTTTCTCCGCCGAAATCTGCCATTGCATCACATGTCTGATGTTAGACTTTTTTTTAGAAGTCAATGTTTGATATTTTTTGTGCCCGAATGTCTAATGTGCTCGAATTTCGCTGCTGTCAAACTCGCTAGAATCCATCTGCAATGTGCATTTTAAGTATGAAGAAGATAGAAAATGTGGGTGGGTACTCTTTTATTTATTATATATATATATACATATAATATTTAAAAAATAGTTTATTCGCGTAGCTTCGTGGCAGGGATGTGGCGCTGATATGTCGGCGCGTGTGATGAACTCTCAGTTGTGAGAGTGGTAGTACATCTTTAGGATTGTATTTAATACACTTTAAATATGTTAATGGATAAATAAATAAAAATTTAATTTATGTACTAAAATAAGTTGAGCGGACAAGTTCATGAGGGAAATGCTGTCTTTTTTCATATTTAAAACTTATTAGCTATACATAAGCACGCACAAAAGTGTTTATAAAAAAAAATAGATCCTAGGTAATATGGTCAAAATATTAGTTACTTCTATCAAAATAGCTACCATTTTATGAAATCAATTCTCGGCATTTAAAAGTTATCAGTTAATTATCATCATGAACAAAAGTTTGATATAAAACATTTGTTTTATAATGAAAGAGAATCTAGGAAATATCGCCAACGTACTAGTCACTTTTATCAAAAGCATAACTACTTATTTATAAAATCAATTTTCAATATTTGAAATTTATCAACTATTTATCATTATGCATAGAAATAACACACATAGAAGTGAGCTCTCAATATTCAAAATTAGCATCTATTTTTCATCACACAAAAGTAAACTCTTAATATTCTTTTATAAGGAAAAAGATTCTAGAAATTATTGCTAAAGCATTAGTTGTTTTATATCAAATGCACTCTACTTATTTAGATAAACGATTCTCTAACATTTAAAACTTAAACTATTTATCATCATATACACAAGAGAGTTCACCATCTTTCTTAATAAGGAAAACAGATTATGAGAAATAATAAACAAGTAAAATATATGGAGAGAGTATTTACTACTTTCTCCATCCAACTTTATTTGTTTTTATTTGACTCGTCATATCTTTTTAAAAAATATGAATAATAATAATTATTTACCTAAACATTAAAAATAAATATTCAATTCGTTCCTTTTTAGTCATGCATACTAAAAATAGTTGTTTCTAAATACTTGTCAATTTAAACAATCAAAAGCGAATTAATTATTATTTTTCAACTTTATCTCAACATTTACTCATTCTATAATGATAATAATTAAGAAGCATGTAAATCAATAAAAAATTTTAAAATTAATAAGGAATATATGATCCAAAGTACACTCTTAATAAATTTCTAGTCTTAAAGATTATACAAAATCTTATTCTGACAACTAACAAAGAAAAGAAATAAATGGTATTTAATAACAAAAATAAAATAAACTAAAATCACAAAGCCCTTACTTTTATTTTAAATTAAACAAATAAAGTCTAACAATTATTTTTAATCCACTACTATAAACAAGTAAATGTGGAGGATCCCTCAATTTTTTTCAATACAAGGAAAACTTCCCTAGAAGATATCGCCGAAAATCTGTGGTGATTCATTTCCCGCCGTGGGCGCCAAATGTTAAACATTTAGGAAAAGCGTGAAAAATTTAAATATGACGTCAAAAAAGAGGGGGGTAAAAAAAGAAAAAGGGGAAATTGGGAATTAAACATACTAGGGCTTTGAATTCCCTTTTGGGATTTTGACAAAAGCCCTACAATACAAAATGCGTGGTGGCACTAGAACAACTAGACAACAGCAGCAGCATCTTCAACAACAACAACAACAACAACAGCATCTCACTAAAGGCTCTACCGTTGAAGTTACTTCCGACGAAGAAGGATTCAAAGGCGTTTGGTTCGGTGGCACCGTACTCCGTCTCTCTAAGAATAAGGTGTTAGTCGAATACAAGAGTATTGTTGCTAACGAAAATGGGTCGGATCCATTGAGAGAACTTGTTAACGTTTCATTTGTGAGGCCGGTACCACCGGTTGAACTAATTGAGGGGTACGAGTTAGAAGACGTTGTTGATGCGAATTATAAGGACGGTTGGTGGACTGGGGCTGTAACTAGGGTTTTGGAAGATAATAGGTATCAAGTTACTTTTAGTAATCCGCCTGACGTACTTGAATTTGGTGTGTCTGAATTGAGACTTCATAAACAATGGGTCAAAGGGAATTGGGTCTTACCCGGGAAGCAGGTATTATCATTTCGTATCCGTACTGATACTAGGGTTTTGTGATTTTTTTTTGATGTTGTTTTTTTTTTGGGTGTTATGGGTAGGGATAATTTTTTTTTTTTTTTTGCATGTGTTTTGGAGGAAATGTTTGATTTTTAGAAATCGTTTTTTGGTGGATGGGTGTGTTAAATGGGTTACTATATTGTGTTTTTGGTAACATTTTGGTTACTATGTTGTGTTTTGGTAACATTTGAGTTACTATATTGTGTTTTTGGCAACATTTTTAAGAAGTAAAGTTATTTTCCCTATTTGTAGAAATAAGATGTTTCACATTTCAAGGTAACAAAGCATTGCAAATGATTTGTCATGTAGGAGGACATTTTCCAGAAAAAGATTCATAGTTGTTGCTGTATAGTTTTCATTTCTACTTAAAGATTGTAGCTTTTGTTGTGTAAGGCTGTTATCCGCTTGAATTCTTGATTTCTATAATTGTCCTCTTATCTTGTCATGTCTAATTGTCGAAAGAGAACAGACTCACTCATGTTTAGTGTGGGGAAGAATGTGGAAGTATCTTTTGATAAAGATGATCGCCGTGATGCTTGGTTTCCCTCAAAAGTAGTTGAACAATGTGAAAATGGCTCTTTTTTGGTGGAGAGGTATCGGACAATCGACAAAAAGGGGCGTATTGACAATGTAACAGTTGATTCCTCCCATATCCGACCTTTACCACCGCATATCAATAGGAAGAAATTCAATTTGCTGGAAAAAGTGGATGCATTTTATGATCTTGCCTGGTGGAGTGGTATCATCACTAGAGAGCTTGCTGATAATAGGTATATTGTCTTTTTTAAGCACACAAACAAGGAGAAGGAGTTGAGTGACTCTGATTTGAGACCTCATATGGATTGGAAAGATGGGCAGTGGTTTACTACCTCTCGGGTATGGACCATTTGAATTCCTTTGATTTTCAGGTCTTGTTACTTTTATGGAATCAGACTACTATTTTGTTCTTTTTTCCTGGTGGTCATAATGGTGGTAGTGGTTTTACTTGTATCAAAATAACAATGGTGGAAGTGTTCTGTTGCTGGCCTTTTATAATCCATTTGCTGCTGTAAGTTGTAAATAGCAAAGCACCAGTTTTAGTTTGCAGTTGTTTCCCACTTTCCCAAGTAACAAACCACCCAAGTGTAGCAAATTAAGCTTATTCCCAGTATCAGTATGTGAACATCAGAGTTGCATTGACTTTGAGATGATGTACAAATTAGCTTAATTTTTCCTCTGAAAAAGTTTATGTATAACAAAAGACAAATAATGACTTTCTTCTACTGTCATTGGATATTCATGTAATCTCGTTTATGTGTTAGTATTTGTTTTATAAGTTGTTATGCCCTTATCTTGCCGAATTCATTCTCGAGTTATTTGACTTTCTTAATTGTGTATCTGATTATACTTTCAGGACATTCCAATTCCTTCAGATTGTCAAACTAATGGAAGCAATAACTGCACTGACACTAGTATTTCACAAAAGGATGTTCCTCTTGACGGATCAAGCATTATGAATGAGACATCTGAGGAAAAAACACAACGTTCTGTGAAGTATATAGAGGATCTTAATGAGCCACATTCAACTGATGAGATTTCACCGGAGGAGGCATTGAAAAATGTCCTTCCCAGCTGTGATTCTGCATCTCCACATCCCGCAGAGCTGCCCAAAGACATGTCACTTGAAGCTTGTAATCTTAGTTCAAAGCTTTCTAAAAAACCCCGTACAAAGAGTCCCTTTAGTCATACTAGCCCAAAATCTGAATACGCTGAAAAGAAGATTTCAGTACCTGTAGCTGTCGATGAGCAACCCCATAACCGCTCTTGGCAGAACAGAACTGTAAGCCATTTCTCAGTCAGATCTTTTCTTGCATAATGTGTGTGCGTGTATGTTGAGTCAGGGCTATTAAAAGCCATCACTTCATTGCTTAAAGAAATTAAATGATGCGAAGTGCGGTGGTACCTTTCATGGGTGAAGCCATGTGCTTCAGAGAAGTGTGCGTGTCAAATAATGGTGCTTTTTTTGCATGTCAACTTGGAGTTTGATTGATAGTCAGCATAATTTTATATTGGATGCTAAGATTATTTATTTTATTTGAAATTTCCTTATTATTATACTAAATAGATTCCTATATTTATGGTATTTTTTGATCTTTTCCATAAATTGTGCACTTAATTCAATGAAGTGTGTTCTTCATTTCATGCATTTTGCTTCAAGCTCCATGAAACTTCTTGCCTTTTTTTTGCACTTTTTGATCAATAAAAATGCATGCGACTGTGGGAGCAATCTGTTTCTCCTTCAACCACCTTTCTGGTTCGCGTGTGTTGAAATTGATGGAGAAAGGAATGTGAGGTGTTGCTATAAGGACAAAGTAAAGCTAGTTGTGTCCTGTGCAACATCATCTCTTATAAAATTGTATTAAATGAATGTCTATTGTTTGTCAAAGTGTTTCTTGTAGAATTTACAGCAGCGTTGAAGCATAAACTGATATGCCACTTTAGTAGTGGCGTGAAGATGTTGAATCGTGTCTCACCCAACCTGTTTGTACCAATAGAGCGCCCTCTCTATTGGGTCAATAGTATTGGAAGCAAGGTTCAAGTTAGTCTGGCCACTTGTTAGCTAATTAGGTCTGGCTTTGCCAATAACCCTTCAGGGTGGAGATAGCCCGACTAATCAGGCGAGCCAATAACGGGAACGTAAATGGTCAATTTGTTCTTGTCTTTTTTTTTTTTTTGCTTTTCCTTTCTTACCTGACTATATTAGCATACTGGTTTAACTACTTGAATGTTAGTACAGGAGCTTACTATTTTACCACACTCTATCTTAAGGAATAAGTCTGTTGACCAGCCTAAAGCCATTAAGTCTCAACATTTACTTCAAACCTACCTAATTGGTTGTCTTCAGTCTCCTGCTTCCTCTTTTCCTTCAATGGTGAAAGTTGAACTGCTTCTTCTTTGTTTGTTTGTTACATTTCATTATTTTTAATTTGTTCTCTTCATCTCTTCCACCTATACTACATCCATTTGAAGGGCACTTAACTACCTGCATTCTCCATTGTGTAAATCTAGAAAGGTTCCTGGACTCCACACAGAACTTTAAATTGCTAACCATAGCAGAAGTTTTCTTCGGCGGGGCGATTGCAATGGCTTTACTCTGTTCTCTCATTGGAGGGTCTACAACTCCAATGAATTTGGTCTGAGCTGAATTTGTTTCTTCTCCCTTCTCCTATTTTCCATTTGTTCATGCTTTACAATACTTATAGGCAAATGAGGAACTACAGTGGGTATTTGGTTCTTGTTGCTGATTCTTAGGTTGCTCTCTTTTCAGAAGTAATCTCTTGGGTCTTTGCTTTAGTTGTGACATGTGCTCTCTTTGAAAATCTCACTTGAGCCTGAGCTACTTGTGGATTTTGGGGATCCAAAGAGCTTTGCCTTTGAGCCGAGCTGCGCCTTCTAAGGTTTGGCTTGTCTAGGGTGGTGAAAGGTCAAAGAAAATTCTTTATTTACAATATGCTCCTTCGAGTTCTAATTCCGTCAATCAGAGTTCATATTCAGTCCATTCATCTATCTTATCCAACAACAAAAAAGAACAAGAAAAAAAAAGCTTAGTTTGCATTCATCCAAATCTGAGCTGAAGTTGTTTCTTCTCCCTTCTCCTATTTTCCATTTGTTCATCCTTTACAATACTTATAGGCAAATGAGGAACTACAGTGGGTATTTGGTTCTTGTTGCTGATTCTTAGGTTGCTCTCTTTTCAGAATTAATCTCTTGGGTCCTTGCTTTAGTTGTGACATGTGCTCTCTTTGAAAATCTCACTTGAGCCTGAGCTACTTGTGGATTTTGGGGATCCAAAGAACTTTGCCTTCGAGCCGAGCTGCGCCTCTAAGGTTTGGCTTGTCTAGGGTGGTGAAAGGTCAAAGAAAATTCTTTATTTACAATATGCTCGTTCGAGTTCTAATTCCGTCAATCAGAGTTCATATTCAGTCCATTCATCTATCTTATCCAACAACAAAAAGAACAAGAAAAAAAAGCTTAGTTTGCATTCATCCAAATATATGCAGAGGAAGAGATGCCAGGAACTAGGTGAAGAAAAGAAGGGTGGGGCACTTGAAAAGTTGCGACGCCTAAAATCTCCTACAACAGGTATTATTTGTTTGCTTGGTATCTTTTTTTTGTTCTTTTGAAATCTAAATACAGTTTTAGAGCTGCTCAACAGGTAACAAGGATATTGCACTAGAAAATGCTGCTGACGTTACTCAAAAACGTTCTACACGTAAAGAAACTGATGTTCCTGTCATCATAGGGTTGGAGTGTACTAAAGTTAGGAGCTCAAAGACTAAAAGAACGCGTCAGATTAATAATGAATCTTTGGAGCCTATTGGAGATCAGAAGCAGATTGATGCTGCTGTAGAGGGTATACAGGTAAGAAGAGATTCAAAGGCTATAATATCCGCAAACTATTCTGTTTGCTGTTGTGTGCTTTGGCATACATTGTTGTTTAAACTCGATTCATTGTCTATAGGAGAACAAACAATTAGGTGATGAAGAGGGCAGTAGTCAGAAAAAAAGAAGGGGAAGACCACCTAGGAAATCGCTTAATGCCCTAGAAGGTATTAGCACAGATTCCTTGGGTTTTCAATTGGATGGTGGAATTTGATTTTCAGTTTTATCCTGAAGGTTATCTGCTCTGCTTTTGTAGATATGCAACCAAGCGGAGATCATTCAAAAGATGAGATCTTAGATCCCGTTGAGCTAGCAATTATGGTTAATGCAGATGGTAAGGAGCAACTAGAGGTTCCAGCGGGCCCCAGCAAAAAAAGAGGCAGGACGAAGAAGATGACCCCAACAAAAATGTCAAGTGAAAAAGCAATTCAGTCTTCGTCCCAGCAGCATGAGAAGCATTACGTGAAGAGGGAAAAACGACAAGCAAAATCTTTAAATATTGAATCTCAAGCTCAAGGTGAGTAATGGCGTCTGTAGTAGTAGTTGCAATTTTTGGGATGGTGTTGGCAATTTGGTGCATGATTTTGAACATTTTGGTGGATGTGTTGAATTTTGAATGCTGTATGCAGATAGAGCAACAGGCTCACTTCTCTTTGTTGAGTTTCTCATTGGCCTTCTGTAGGTTCTGTTGACTCTTCTGCAGTGAAAACTGCTGAATCAAACAGGATAGCAACCGAATGTGAGGAAGCTCTTGCTGAAATACCCTTCAACGGATTTGATGATCAACCCCTTGCAAAGTGGTTTGAAGAAATACAGTCTCCTACTTCTGTTGATGGATTGAGTAAGCTACTGACCTTTCATTAGTTTCTTCCTGTTCTGGCTGTTTTTTGATGATACGTTTCTCCTCCAGGAGTTTCACCTGCACGTAGTCCGAAGCAATCTGCTGAGATGAGGGAGAAACAAAACATGCCCGTGCAAACTCCTGTCAATGGGACCCCAGCAACCCAAACTGAAACCCAGAGCTTGCCATTTGTGAAAAATACACTGCTTTGGTCAACAGTTGAAGCCATGGATATTTTCAAGAGGATTCCTCAGAAGCCACATTTCAATCCGTTGCTACAATGTAAAGAGAGTTCCCGTGAAGGAATGGCTATAGGTCATATGGTTACCTTTTTAAGCATCGTAGAGAGGACTTCTAGACTGCACTTTGACGATCCTAGAAGCAGCTTTCAGGAAATCTTGGAGACTCTCAGTGACTTGGAAACCCATGGATTTGATGTGCAGCTTGTGCGAGATCGTATAACGGAGTTGTTGTTGATGAAAGATAAGCGGGAAAAGCTTGAAGTCCAAGTTGCAGATATTGATAGTCAGATTATCACTCATAACATGGACAAAGAACGTATTGATGGAGAAATTGAAGAGATCAATAAACAAATAGCAGAATTACAGGATAAGCTATCCCTGGCTACCTCAAGAAAGGTGGTTAAGGACCGTGAAATTGATGTTTTAAGGTCTAAGTTGATGGATATTCAAGCAGACACGAAGAAGGCACATTCTGAATTTGACAGTCTCTCTAGTAAACCTCTTTAACTGCTGCCAGCATGTCACAATTGATGGTTTCTCTTGAAGCATGGGTTGCTGCTATTGCTTGAATGATATATAATCACTAGTATCTTAGTTTGGTAGGTGCTTTTAGACCATTTGGCGATCATGCCAAATGTGTATATGTCCTGTCTAGGTCACTTCGTTGGAATAGTACATGTTTTTGGATGGTCTATGGTTTTTCAGCTCCAGACTACTTTTTGTGGACCTGAAGGTTCAAAATGACTTCGGAAACTGATTTAACCATGGGTTTCCTCGTATGTGATGAATCTGATGCTGTAGTTGATTGGTCCTCTGTTAATTTTGTTCTTTGTTAGTCTTCAAATTTAGTTTCTATCCTGTTTGATATTGTTGAAATTTATCTAATTAGTTGTGTCATGGGTTTTGGAAGTTAGAACGAAGTGTTGGGATTGTTAGGGTTCACCTGCAGCGCTTTGTGTCTTTGCAAATGTTCCACTTCAGTCTAATATAAGCAGAATGTGGATGCTGATTGCTGACATCCTCGAAATCTTGGACCTTTAATGTTGCTCTACAGGGAATATTGGATAATTGCATCACAGTTCAGTGTGATGCTAGTTGTTTCCTGGGTTTCTGCCAAGGAGCTAGTGTTTGTTGCGTTGCCTTTGTTTTTTCCGCTGTCAAAGTGCGCATTTGGTTGGTTTCCTTTTGCTTGTATAAGAATCAATTGCTTCACCATTATGCTTTTTACCATTTGACCTTTTGATTGCTTTGGAGTGTGGACGGAATAAATCATTTTTATTTCAATTTTTCGGCTCTCTATCTTATTAACCGACTAACTACAATATTTATCCCAACGCAAGACCTAGGTCCTTTTACCTCTGTTGCCACAAACGTGATAGCCCAGGGGTACCTCAACTGAGCAAAGTGGAGCAAAGAGGCTAGTTCGATGCCTACCTAGTTCTTGGGTAGTTGGGCGTAGGAGCGGACCCATAGTTTCATTTAGGACTTACAATTCCGCGGACCTCTATAACTTCGCTCAAATCCCTTATACATGTTGAAAAGTTCATTATACATGTGATCGCCAATCTATTTATTTTCTGTTTTCAAATCCATTTATGTAAATACTATTAATTTGAGATCGTTGCAGATACTCATACATGTTAAATCATGGGTACACTTCTTAAACCTGTACTCTCTCTTTCCCTTTCATTTTATGGGTTGTTGTTGTACTCTAATTTGGCGAACGGCTTTAGTTATCATCAATTTGGTCCGTCTAGTTCTTCTTCCCTCTCTTTTACAATTAATGGAAACGTGACTT
The DNA here is from genome assembly GCA_030864215.1 of Capsicum pubescens. NCBI lineage: Eukaryota > Viridiplantae > Streptophyta > Magnoliopsida > Solanales > Solanaceae > Capsicum > Capsicum pubescens. Next base: position 255,129,745 of record CM061538.1, read on the forward strand.
CTCTTTCTTTGTCATTATACACTCATTATTATGACAATAAATTAGTTAGTTTAAAGATTTCAACTGCTTACTGCTACACCAACTTTTCTTAAATGCTACTCCCGTGGTCCCAAAGTAATTGAATTATTGGATATGAAGAAAAATCCTTTAGGACATAAATTGTAAGTTACTTTTCACTATTATCCTTTTAATCATTCTTAAATTACACTCCTAGAAAATGTGAAGTACTTATGAATCTCATTAAATAAAAGAGTAAAATTGGAAGAAATTTCTAACACGTCTCTTAAAAAATGAACAATTTATCTTAAGATATTGAAAAATAATTCAATAATTTATTTATTTTGAAATGAAGGAAGTACTAGTAAAATTCAAAAAGAGTACTAACACGTTTTCCGTATATTGCAATTTGAAATAATCAATTATGTCCAGATTTTTAAATACGTAGAGCTAAATACCGTGCAAGAATGGCTACGTTGCTCGATAGAAAACGATAGTTGCTTTGCTAAACCAATAAACAAACGAGGAATCTCGGTTTCCAATTTCTGAACACTATTTTCTTTTGTTTTGCGCTAAGTTTCTTGTAAAATACGAATTGACAATTGTCAATGATGGTAATAGCAAGAAGTGATATGGGTCGAAAAACACTACACGGACTAACATGCATGCTGTTCTAATTTAGTTAAGGAGGAGAAATGGTGTGGTTGGTATGGAAGAGAGAATTTTAAATTTTTTCAGGTTGGATGCTCTTTGAAAAGTATTATTTTCTCAAAAAATAATTTTTTTGAAAATAAGGAAAATGAGACTTACCTTGTAAAGATGGGGAAACTAAGGACCCGTTTGGTAGGCTGTATTAAGTAGAATAATCCTTGGATTGAAATTTAGTCCCATTCAATACATTGTTTGGTTACTTTTTTAACTTAATACATGAATTGTGGAAAATTTTATTATGGTTGAGGTCCAACCAACAAAAGTTGGATGAGGCTCCATTGCCTTTTTGACACATGGAACAGTGGGCCCATCTATTTAACAAGAGAAAAAAATAGTACTCCCTCCGTTTCATAATAAATGAATTGTTGAAGTATTTTTGGTGTTTCAAAATAAGTGAATCATTGATTTTTTTTTTTTTTCAAATTTACCCTTGAGGATTTGACAACCAAGGGGCCCATCAACTGAAAAAGAATAAAATAAATATGATTCTGTACTTTGAACAAGGTTAAAAATGAAAAGTTATGTTAAATTTATGTCTTTGATTTTTTTCCTTAATATGCATGTCAAAGTTCAACAATTCATTTATTATGAAACGGAGGGAGTACTGTTTTATATTACAATTGACATGCATCCAATCAAGAATAATAAATTGAGCTAAATACTTTCTCCGTTCAGTTTAACTCGTCACAAATTGAGATGACACGTCTATTAAGAAAAATTATTAATAACATGATTATTTTACTATAGTACCTATTAAGTGATGTTTACATTATGTCTTAAAATTAATTTGGAGAAAAAATAATTAATGCTAAGGGTAAAATAGGATTTTTTTTTTATCTTTTCTTGATATGTCAAAAATGATAAATAAAAATAGAAATTCAATTAGAAAATTAATGACAAGTAAAAGTGAACAGAGAATAAATAATAGTAAGTATAGAAAAAGGCAATAAAAATTGTATGCTTGTGTCTTCAGCAGGCACAGTAAGAGGTAAAATATAAAAAGTGGCATAATTTGTAATTTGCATAATTTACTATATGTACATTAGTGATTGAGATTTTTTCATCAGTTATCATCTTAATTAAGTGGGTCATGGTTGTAATTAATTTATCACAAATTACTTAAGTATTTGTTGGAAGATTAGCAGTTCATCCGAGGACAAAATAAAAATACCCGTTACCTTACGAAAGGATGTGATGCAGTGATGAGGTTACTTCTTCCTTAATCAAAGGTCTTAAATTCGAATTCTAGATATGAAAAAATTCTTAATAAAAAGCGTCGAATAGAATTTTTTTTTTTTTTACATTTCCATGAAGTTTCATCATTCTTCAATTGAATGCAAATCTAATTAAAAGTACATGTATATGTTATATAGGAGTATAATTTCATGCAAATAATACTGATTGTTTTTTTTCTACTTTGTTACTTCTAAATAATTGGAAAAGATATTTTTATTATTTTGCAAGAAATTAAGGATATTAAGGTGAAAATTATTTTAAAATGTAGAAAATAATTTCAAAATACTATAGCCTTATTTTTGTTAATCTTTCATATAATAATTTGTTTTGATTAAAAAAATTTCAAAGTTAAAATAAAAGAACCAAGATCGCAACATCAAGTCTTGAAATTTTTGTAGCATCACCAAGATCAACCTAAGAATTGGACACCAATTTTCTTAAAAAAAATTAAGGGATGTATTTCACTATAATTAATCTTATTAATAATTCTTCGAAGCTTCCAATTAACTAGCCATCTTTATTTTTACTTATCCAATTTTGACTTGGTATGTCATTAAAAAAAGAATAATTAGCATGATTATTTTACCACACTGTTCTTATTAATTGATGCTTAGTATTAGGCTTTGAAAATATTTTAGGAAATAAATAATTAATGTTGAAAGTAAACTATTTTAAAAAAAATATTTTTCTTGATATATCAAAAATAACGAGTAAAAAAATAATAATTTTAGAAATAAGTTACAAGTACAAATGAACGAAAGAGTACTATAGTTATTTAAACTATGGATAATATTAAGAAAATATAATTAAACTTTTTAATTTACTAAATGAATAAATAAAAAGATCATTTTCGAAAAATCAAATAAAATAAAACAAATGAGTAGTTATTTAACTCAACTAATTATGCTTGGGGGGACAGATGTCAATTAAGTACTATATTTTTTCTCTAATTATTTTCACTTTAGCTACAAAAATAGATGAATGGGCCCACTGTTTCATGTGTCAAAAAAGGCAATGGAGCCTCGTCCAACTTTTGTTGGTTGGACCCCAATCATAATAAAAAAAATTTCATGAATTACTTATACAACATATGTGGTATTATTTAATCCATAGTAAGTGGAGGGTTAACTTATCCACGGATAAGACTCCTAAATGACCAAATTATTCCTCAATTTCTTTTATAATTTGATGTCCTCTTTAATTATATTGAGTTAATTATAAATGTCCTATTTAAATGTTCAAATCCAATTCATTGTAATTTGATGATTTCATAATTAATATATATATATATTTTTAACATATTTGGTTTGCTTTACTTACTGGGTTGAATTTTTCTTGATGGGGAAGGGGGGCTTTTTAAATTAAAAAAAAATAGTTTATGGATTGGTGACTTGAGTATTTTTTTTTTTAAAATAAGTTTTAGGTATTTAAACATTTATTTAGCCGTAAATCTATAATTTAAGGCATATTTGACCAATAAAAAAATATTAAAAGTACACCATGCTATTAAGGATTTTCGTAGTGGCATATCACACCTGAAAATTAGTAACAAATTTTTATTAATATTCTAGTTTTTAACTTGACTAATTTATTGTAACAAAAAATCTCACAAAAATTCAAGGGTATAAATGTAAAGAAGATTTTTATAGAGTTTTAAATCAAACACAATCCATGATATATTTTATTTTTAATACAACGAATCAAACACTTGATAAAAATAATAACTGCATTACTAATCCCTACATTGTTAATTCATGTTTTACTAATCTATGTATTACCTAAATTCCTACCAAACGATCCCTAAGTCTCATAGTGGCAATACCACATACTACATGGGTTGTCTTCCTCCCTACTCCCCAACATATTTCACCCCCACTCGACCCAATAGTCAGAATTCTTAATTACCATCCTCACACTTGATAAGAATCAAAGAAGGAAGAACAAGAAAGGGCATATGTGAATTAATATCTAAGCTATTGAAATTATGGACAACAAGGGATAAAAATCCTCACCTTCCAATTGATTTCAACTACTCAAAACACAAACTTGAAAAATTAAAGAAAATTAGAATCACAAATAGAATTTTTGATTAATCAAGCTAAATAAGTTTACCAATAATTGCAAGACTCAACTACTAAATATCCACTAATTACTCACTAAATTAATTACTAAATTTCTTAAGGAAATTTGTTAAGGGAAACTATGATTTTCAAAGTCCAATATTCATCAAAATCTACTTTCAAAATAAAAAAAATCGTATTTATACTAAGAAAATAAAGAAAACTTATTTTTACAATTTTGTCCTTAATGAGATAAGGCCTTGTTTGGTTGCCTCTTTTTGTGAATCTTGAATTTAAGAGATGACCACTTTCACACGCAACCTCTTTTCTCTCTCCTCTTCACTTTGATTGACTTTTCACACATTATACATTTTCCTTTGACATTCATAACGGACTCAAAATTTTCGTCTCAAGGATTCAAAAAAAATAAACATGCTGAAAGCACTGATAAATTAGCGGGTGGAGTTAAATATCAATGGGTCAGGCCTTATATGAGCGAACTTAAATTAAATAATTATTATGTAAATCAAGTATTTTTATTAAATATATAATAATATTTACTTTGAATTAATTTATTGATTAAATTATTACTATATATTAATTTAGTATTTTAAAGAAACCCATAAATTCTAAAATTTAAATAAACTTATACTATAAAAGCTATTTGAAAAAGTTGACAAAAAAAATAACTTTTTAAAAAAATAATAAAGAAGGGCCTAAAATAAAAGAGACAAGAATTTCATCCGATGAGGCTCAATCTTAGACTTAATAGGAAACTTTAAACACCCTTAATCACTACACTACACTACACAATAGTGTTGTGTTAAAAAAAGTACAATATGTAATATATATAAACACGTAATTTTGTCCCTCTTGAAAGTGTATTTTTACTTATTTTTACCCGTCTTACCACGTACCTTCGAATTCATTTGTATTTATTCATCGGGGAATGTCCCGAAGTAGATTAGTCTAGAATAAAGTAGGTTTACATTTTCGCATTTTTCTATTTCGGTTTGTAATAGTTGGACTGGACGTTAACTTTTTTGGATTTTTGTTTGTTTTGTTTGTGTTATGTGTTTTGTCGTTTATTCACTTCATAGTGTTAAATTAGCTGATATACTCCACAAAGCAACCACGGAATCGAAGAGTGCCTAATAGGGCTGTGCAAAAATCGAACCGACCGATAAACCGAACCGATAAAAATGTTATTGGGTTATCGGGTTAACGATTTTTTATTGGTTTTATAAAAAAAAATATTGGGTAAATGATTCGGTATCGGTTTTAGCTTATTGGGTTATCGGTTTAACCGATAACCCAATAAGCTAAAACCGATAACCCAATAAGGATACACTAAGTTATTGGTTTATCCCTATTTATGTTATAGATCTATCTATCTCTTTATAGATCTATCTATCTCTTTATAGATCTATCTATCTCTTTATAGATCTATCTCTTTATCTATCTCTTTATAGATCTATCTATCTCTTTATAGATCTATCTATCTCTTTATAGATCTATCTATCTCTTTATAGATCTATCTATCTATCTATCTCTTTATAGATCTATCTATCTCTTTATAGATCTATCTATCTCTTTATAGATCTATCTATCTCTTTATAGATCTATCTATCTATCTATCTATCTATCTATCTATCTATCTATCTATCTCTTTATAGATCTATCTATCTATCTATCTATCTATCTCTTTATAGATCTATCTATCTATCTATCTATCTATCTATCTATCTATCTATCTATCTATCTATCTATCTATCTATCTATCTATCTATCTATCTATCTATCTATCTATCTATCTATCTATCTATCTATCTATCTATCTATCTATCTATCTATCTATCTATCTATCTATCTATCTATCTATCTATCTATCTATCTATCTATCTATCTATCTATCTATCTATCTATCTATCTATCTATCTATCTATCTATCTATCTATCTATCTATCTATCTATCTATCTATCTATCTATCTATCTATCTATCTATCTATCTATCTATCTATCTATCTATCTATCTATCTATCTATCTATCTATCTATCTATCTATCTATCTATCTATCTATCTATCTATCTATC